>JAJJMC010030282.1:3093895-3275851 GCA_023531435.1 Papaver californicum
ACGTTGCATTCTCACTATCATCGAAACATTGTGGTATTGTTGGGAGGAAATGAAAATTTTCATCTGCCAAAGAAAAAACCACAATTTGTTTTTGCTCGTAGTCCAACCAGTAAAGTGATCCATTTGCAAGAACACCTGTGTTGCGGAATGTGTAGGTGATTTCACCAATGTTTCTCCATCTTGTGCCGCTCCCAAGTGTGTACACCTCAACAGATCCTTCGGTTAGACTGGGCTCAAATGTCCAAAACCTGTCTGGGTAGTGGATACGAACAACTTTATAGGTGTTACTCGAAACATGGTAGCCAAATCCACTTATAACGAGACCCTATTTAATTTTCAACCTTGGAAGGTTAATGTACTCCGTAGTGATAGGATTGCAACGTAGACAGGATCATTAACTCTTTGATGGGGTATACAGAAACAAACCAAACCATTGCAAGAACCAACCATGTTTTATAATAACTTGTTACGGCGCAGGATGATTCCAGGAAGTTGGATTTTTGTAAGTCTTCGGTAGGAAAAATCCTCGGCAGGAATCTCATCATAATCTGCATAGGAAAGTTGAAGGTTTCTTTCTCCTTCACAACCAAACAAGAAATGAATGCCCACTTTTTTTGTGTGAGAGGAGATTTTCCCAGGTTTTGCAAACAAGTTTGCACTTCAAAAGTGGCTCAGGGGGAAGACGCGAAAGAATGTCTAATCTGATATCTTCCTGAAGATCCTCCATCAATCAATAAAAACACGACCTCAAACTGGTAACCACAACAACTCTTATAAATAGACAGATTAGTTTAGATTCTTTTCGAAAACCAAAGGAAAATTCGTTTTTGTATTGTGGAAGCTATCTCCTCTTCCTTCTTATAAATAAATAGCATGTACGTGTTTCTAAAAACCGTCTCTTGAAAACAGATCTTGTATAGATTTTGGAAACTTTCTCCAAAAAACAGTTATTCAGGACAATATAGGGTAGCCCTCAAATCACATGCCCCTAAGAGCATCCACGGTGGTGCGAGTATACTATGGACCAAACCTGAATTTGGTCTTTGGTCCATCCAAATTCAATCACAGTGGGGTGATCAAATTTGGGTTTTGGTCTAGTATTTTTACTGTTTGAGATAAAAAAATGATTCCAGAACTGGACCAAACCATATTATAGTGGAGCGTTAACCTAGCCGTGCGTCTCGTGCCAGGCGTGACGCTGGCTCTTCGTCCGGTCTCAGGCGTTTAAGTAGATGTGTGTTTTATTTGTCAGGCGTGAACCAGAACTCCTCCCCGTCAGGCGTTCACGCAAGAACACGTCCAACGGGGCGTAACGTCAGAAGCACGCTTGGTAATCAGGTGTTCTCCTAGATTAACGCTTGTGTTGGGCGTCTGTCTAATATAACGCCTGTTATGGACGTGCGCCTAAGAAAGCGCCTGTGTGTGGGGCGTGCCGCTAAGCGAGCGCCTGTGTGTGGGGCGTGCCGCTAAGCGAGCGCCTCTTCTTCTAACCGTTGAGATAGTTGTTGAGATTTGTTACCGTTGATTTCTTACAGTTGTAACGGCTATATTTTGGGTATACCTATAAATAAATTGGTTGATTGGTATACCCATTTCTATTTCATTTGTATACGAGAAAAATTTCGTTCTTTTTCATATATTTTTCTTTCAAATTTAGAATTATGGCACCAAAACCACGAGGTCCAAATTGTACTACATTTGAAGATGTAACGATGTGTATAATTCATTTATCAGTATCTCAAGATTGTAGTGTTGGTTCCGATCAATCAGAAGAAAAATTATGGTCTCTCATCTTAAGTTGGATGAAAGAAGTCATACCTACAAAGCCGGTGTGCACTTGGACCTGCATTCAAAAACGATTTCAGGGAATAAGTAAAGAAGTGGCGCTTTACTCTGCAAAAGAGGAGGAAGTGGAACGTGAACACCCTAATGGATGGGGCCCGAAACAAAGGTAAGTACCCGTTTAATTTTTGTCCCGTACATTATTGTTTTGAATTGTATATCGTCCACTAAACTATTTTCAAAAAAATAACAGATTGAAAAAGTAACGAAGCTTTTCATGGAAGCTAATGGTGGCAAAATATTTAAGCATGAAGAGTGCTACGCAATTATGTTAGAAAATATCAAATATTCACGACTTTCGACGGCTGTTCTCGACTAAATAATTGAAACGTTAGATTCCACTAAATAGACTGTTATTATGGACCCACCGGTCTCGCAAAAAAGAGACTCGTCACTTCTTTCTATATCACGCTTAATTCGTTGCACGCTGACCAAACACCTATCATAATTAGGCGTCCACAGTCTTTCTATCCATCCATTGAATAGACTTTTATTAGTTACCCACTAGGCTGGAACATAACAGAGTCGTCACTTCTTTCAATATCATGCTTTAATCTTTTATTGAAAATTGAAAAATTATTTCCATTCAAATTAGGCCCTATATATACCCTTTCGTTCCCTTTTGGAAACCACACCTTCCACATTTCTAATAACCTAATACAAAATTTATTTTTATCTCTTCTTTTCATAATTACGACTTACGAAAATTTTAGTATTAATGCAGAGAATTTTACCATAGAGGAAAATTTATCTCTTTGTCGAAACATAGTATTATATTATCCAGCAAGGGGTCAGGAACGTCGGATGAATGGTTCAATGAGCATGGAATGGTTAGAACATATCCATGCTAACTTATGTAATAAAACTGGTAACCCCAATAACCGGAACAGAGCAGGTCTTTTTTGTCGATTTCAGGAAATAGGTAGGGTAGTACTACAATTTTTAACTTTAACCGCTAAGGTGAATGAAAGAAGAATTAGGAATGAAACTGATGACGAAGTTGTTGTCATATCTCTAGAGGAATGGAGAAGATGGAAAGGTTCAGATTTCAGGGCCAACCTCATTTCGAGATCCTAAGGGTGATGGAAAAATACAACCCTATTGTGTTGATTGTTCTTTGGAGATGTTTAGATCGTCATCCAGGGCGTCATACCACTCGTTGAAGGTTTGATTATAGGTTTTGTGGGTATATCTCTTTGTAAACCCTCACGAGACATAACTCGTACGTTGGGGCCACTTAATGGTTTAAAGTCCATATACAAATCATACGTAACAACATGCACTAATTCACTTGCAGGGACCAAATCGTTTTCCCTCAGCTCATTAGCTTCGTCATTGTTGAGGTTGGTAATGCGAGTAGGTGGGTTACTGGGAACGCCAAAAGTATAATGGTTTTTCCTCCAACAACGTTCTCTGAGGTACACGTTATGCTGTGCAAAGATAATAACTATTAAAAAATAAACCAATTAACTATCCAAAAATCCAAGAAAACAAAGAACAGTCCTATCAAAATAAATTATCAACTCACAGTGCCTAGCCAAGAAAATATAAGCCTTTTCTCTGAGAGCTCCGATGCTTTCCGTCCAATATCAGTGTCAAGGACTAAGATGGCGGAATCCCATGGTTTCCAGGTCACATCGTCTACAGTCAACTGGTTAAGAAAAGTCCTAGATCGAACAATATCAATGTTCTTCCTTCTTGTACCTTTCCACCGAGAAATTCTAGGCCACATTGCTTCACTCTCATTCGTTGGGTTCTTTGGTCGACATAGGCCCAGATATTCGTACCTCCAAAACTAGAATGTGAAGACAACCAACCAAATAAATAAATTACCAACAAATAAACATTTAAAGGAAATATAAATAGAACTAAGAAATTTACCTCCAATATTTGGAAGGGTTCGGCTAGTGACTTTTGTCCCCTGCCAGATGCGGCGAGTCCGGAATACAATTTCGCAAAAGCACCACTACCCAGTCATAATTGCCAACTGCATTTATATTTTCAAAAGCATCTAACCATCTAGAATCAATATAGTTTTTAGCATTGGAAAAGAAAAATTGTCCCAAAACATACATACAAAAGGCTCTCGTCACTCTCTCAGCAAGTATACTATCATCGTTAGCCGTAACCAACGTTCCTGGATCAAAATATGTGCTTAAAAATGCAACTGAAAATTCATTTGAAACCCACTGCGTGGGAATATGTTCTCTTTTACAAACTTCACTATCTTTAATTTCTAGAAAAATATGCACACGGACATATTCAAATTGGTACTTCACCGGGTCATACGGAATACCACTACCAACACCAATACTTAATCATGTCAACATGACCCAATCAAGCAGTGTGAACCCTATCTCAACAAAGGAGAAGTGAAAAGTGTTCGTAGTATCCCAAAAACGCTCAACAATGTAGTCAATCAATGTATATGACGAATCTACTACATCCATGGTCAATAAACGGTCCCATCCTGCCTTTTCAATGATGTATTTAACCCTAGGGATGTGTTTTGTAATACCTGCATAGGTCTGAATGACCGATTTGAGGGAACCGCCATGTAAATACTTGAATTTTAAATCGGTTGAATATGTAATATTTGTCGAAGCGTGACTCTGAGCATATTCCACGACACTGTAGTTCACCAACCTGGGAACATCGACCATATCTTCAGTAGTAGGGTCTACATCTGGATCCTCAACAGTTTTAGCTTTCTTGTTCCTCTTTTTTCGACCAACGAATCTCGTCGTGATATTGCTCGACATCTATGCAAACGGTACATACAAGTTTCAAAATCAAGAGTAATCCTCACAATGCACAAATATAAAACTCTACATTAATCCATAAATCCACAAAAATACAAATTTCATGATTAAAAAAGTAATCCTCTAATTAGATAATCAAATGTACAAAATATTCATAAATCATCCAAAATACAAAATTCATGATTCACAAAATAGTCCCCTACTAATCAAATCATCAACTTCACAAAAATTCATCATAATTCCCTAATTTTATAATTCCATAAACATTAATTATAAAGAAACATAAACATTCATAATTTCCAAATTTCATAAACAATCATATCAAATCAATTTATTAAAAACTTAAAATTAACCACAACCCAACTCAAATTAACCAACAACTTAATCAATTCTAAATTCAAATCAATTAATTCTTATCAAATTTTTATATCCAATTTACAACTTCCAAAACCCTAAAATTATACCCGATTGTAAAATTACAATTTGTTAAACCTAATATGTCTATTTCATAATCATATGTTTAATCTTTAAACATATATATACAAAATTAATTAACAAAATATTACAATAAATCATAATCTAAACCTATGAAATCCATTAAAATTTATATAAAAGTTTGAGTTTATTACCTTGCTTTAAAATAATCCTAACTTAGATGACTTTGTATCAAATCTGCCACGGTTTTACTAGCTTTTGCAAATTTGAAAAGAGGTTAAGCTTGATTTAGAGGGAGAATTCGGTTTAGCTAGAAGTGTAGAAGTGGTGTGGGAGGCGCTTGAGGGTTCTTGCGTCTGTCTGTTGAAGGGTTCAGGAGAGTCTGGTCTGTTGAAGAGGAGAACAAACATAAAATGCTCCGCCCCATCAGGCGTTCACCCATACAAACGCTTGGTGATACGCGCCTATGGCTAGGGAAGCGCCTGATGAGTGAAGCGTAATCTTAAGCGAGCGCCCGTCTTATTTGAAACACGTATCAGCTGCATGAGTAGAAATTGACCGGGCGTTTGGCTAGGATAACGCCCCATCAGGCGTTCGACTAAACACACGTCTGTCGCTGGGGGGTGCTGCTAAGCGTGCCGCTAAGCGTGCGTCTATCATCAGACGTTCTTCTTGGTTGCGCCTCCCACCGAGCGTCCATCCAACGTATGCCTGTAAAACACAATTTCAACAGACGTATACTTGTATATGCGCCCAAAACATGCATTAGTTTAGACTTACGTCCGATCAAATTTTTATCCCTGCCCGTTGCGTTTCAGGCGGAGTAAAAATTAAAATTTTTACTCTTTACTCTTTGGGTATGATCGTCCCACCGTGGATGCTCTAAACGAGCCTTCATTTGTGAGTCCGCCAAAATGGTTTTGGGGAGTGCCATTAGAATTTCTCTGTGCAAACAAAAATGATAAACCCTTTCTTTCCCATAAGATCTCTGACTCTCATTATAAAACAATGAGATCTCTTAAACTCTTGAAGAAATTCTTCACTTCATCATTACCAACTCTATTCATAAACCCTAATTCCAAACAAACCTTCTCAAATCCCATTTCAACCTCATTAATTAAACACTTCTCACAAAAAACTTCAATCCCCAAAAAACAAGAAAGAGTAAGAGACCATGGGTTTGATGATTACATGGAAATTCACAAAAAAATCATCAAAATACTCAAATTCCAAACCTTAATTCTATCGCAACCTAATCAAACAATCAACATTGCTCGTCTCGATGCGCTTTCTCGGCGTATTGGATTCAAACAATTTGAAGCAGGTACATTTGTTCTTAAATTTCCTCATATTTTCCAAGTTTATGAACATCCAGTACAACGTATACTATACTGTCGTCTTACTAGGAAGGCATTTATACAAATTGAACAAGAAAAACAAGCTATGAATGAACAAATTGATGATGCTGTTACTCGCCTTAGGAAAATTTTGATGTTGTCTAATACTGGGAGAATTCGGCTTGAGCATATTCGGATTGCAAGACTTGATTTAGGGTTACCTGAGGATTTTGAGATTTCGATAGTTTTGAAATATCCACAGTATTTTAGACTTTTTGATGCTGAAGATACTAGGCATAAGTATATTGAGATTGTTAAGAAAGAGCCTTATCTGGGGATTTCTGCAATTGAGAGGTTAAGGGAAAGGGAATATAGAGAAAGAGGTATTGATGCTGAGAATATAAGGTTTTCATTTATTGTGAATTTTCCACCTGGGTTTAAGATAGGGAAATATTATAAGATTGCTGTATGGAAATGGCAAAGATTACCTTATTGGTCTCCTTATGAGGACATATCGGGTTATGATCTTCGATCATTGGAGGCGAAGAAGCGGATGGAGAAAAGGGCTGTTGCTATGATTCATGAACTGTTGTCGTTGACAGTAGAGAAAAAGCTAACTTTGGAGAGAATTGCGCATTTTAGAACACCAATGGATTTACCTAATAAGCTTAAGGAGTTTTTACTTCAGCATCAGGGTATATTTTATATTTCAACGAAGGGGAATCAGGGGAAGCTTCATACTATTTTTCTAAGAGAAGCTTATAGGAAGGGGGAGCTGGTAGAGCCTAATGATTTATACTTGGCTAGGAGAAAGTTGGCGGAGTTGATAATGTTGGGCGCTAGAAAGGCAAATATGGGCCGGGAATCGGGCACCTTTAGGAGGGCCAGGGGAGATGATGAAATCAGGGGGATTAGAACCGAGTTTGTTGAAACTAATGGTGGAGGTCCCACGTCTGAAGACAATGTGGTGAAAGATGGGGAGGTAGAAGAAGAGGAATTGAACTTGAACATTAGTTTTGATTGGGGGAGAGATGGCAATGAAGAAGAGGGCGATACAGATGGTAATCAAGAGGAGGATAGTACCGCTTTGAGAGTATTTAGTGATTCAGAAGATATTGACAATGATAGTGATTTTGTAGGATCCACTGATTCAGATGACAGTCATGCTAAGAGTGAGTGAATCAAGGCTAATTATAGGTGTTGAAATTTTGGGAAAGTATACACCTTGGCCCGGATTATATACGTGACTATTTTATTGGGTCTGAGATGTCCAACTAATGAAAGAGATGAAGGCTACTCGCGGAATAAATATATTTGAAGACTGATGTGTTTGTTTTGGGCACTACCCTGTATGATCCTCAGAGTGCGACTCGAAGCTCTCGAACACAGGCCGAGTTTAGCAGGACAATTCAAAGAATTCTGGGAGACAATGTGGTGTGGCAAGGAGACTAAGCAGCCAAAGAAGAGATGCTGTGCTTAAATTTTTATCAGGCGCAGTAACATATTTATGCTTGTAAGTTGAATCGATATAACTTATCAATGTGATCATATTTTTTGAATACTTGTTACCATTATGACATTAAATGGGCGATTGTTGATTTAGAAGTTAATAAACACAAACTGTAACATATTTCAAAAACAATCGAGATGAATTGTTCAGAATTAAATTGTTATCTAATGATATTTTTCAGTCAATGCTCTTTAAATCATATGAATTTGTTTTTTTTATAATATAACTTAGCAATTGAGATCAACATATATTTCTGGATTTGAAGCCTCCAGAAAGTGGGTTAGTGAATTGGACTTGCCAGATTCAGAATACTACAGCTGAACTTATAGAACTTAGTCCCCCCGATATACTGGGTTAATGAACTAGAGTGGTAGACTTACCATATTCAGAGAGTTTGCCAGTTCCTGCCCTCTAAATTTATCTATGTATCTACATTCAATTGTCTGTTCATCGATATAACGTCAGTCAGTGCTTATGACAGTGCATCTTGTAACAGAAGCAAAATATACTCAAATTGAACCTAACATTTGATTGGGTCACGCGAGTCTGATTTTCAGTACAGTGAAAAATCATGATGAAGAGATGTCATGCCAAAGGGGCGGCCACTGGTTTCCTCGCTTAATGTTGCATCATATCTAAGGGATTTCTTGGTTCGGACCGAAATGAGGATTCGGAATATCACACATTGATCAATCAAAGAGAGATTCAACAACTAAAAGAAAGATCGATTCTTTGGGATCCTTCCTTTCTTCAAACGGAACGAACAGAGAGAAAATCAGACCGATTCCCGAAATGCCTTTCTGGATATTCCTCAATGTCCCGGCTGCTAGTTAAGGTAGTTTAATTTCTCTATTTAATCCCATACGTGGAGAAAGGGATCAAGGATGAATCTCATATATAGTTCTTATTTTGTGCATTTGTATCCGCATATGGGAGAGCATGTGATCTATGTTCTGAAAATTGTGTGGTGGTGTCACCTGGTGTATCTTGAGATTAAGAGATAAACCCTACTCATAGCTGTTGATCCTTTTCTCGAAGTGTAGACTCTGCAGTTCCGACAATACACAGTTACCCTTGAAGCTCCCTTTGATTTACGCTAGCAAAGCTCTAAACTATTGTATGTTTGCCTGCCCAATATTGAAATATTATCAGCACATGAGCACACATTGGACGTTTACATTACTTGTTGAATGTGTGGCTTATTCTCGAAGACAAGACCAAGGAAAGATTGTGAATATGGATCTCTTTTTTCCCGTCGTGTTTGGGAATCTTCTTCTATTTTCTCCTCTGGCAAATGTTATAGGCTTATTGTGAAAATATTAGAGATGAGGTTTTTTTTGTCACTTTCTGGAAAATGACACTTCTTTGAAATACAACCTTTCTGGTTATTGATAGTAGGATTATTGAATTGGATCTTAGAGCTACACCATGTCACTGTCTATGGATTAGGAGATAAATGTTTATAGGATATGATTGTTATCTATGGATCTGGTTAAGTTATTCCTCTTTCTTGAATGCCTTGACCAGTATGGGTCCATTGAACGATATCTGCATCAAGATCTTTCAGTTTACAGTTAGTTTCTGCATGAATGTCAACGTGAACCCCCATCCTTACCCACTTAAGTACATGAAGTTTCTCGCTGTAAGTATCTTAGTAGTGGTAACGTTTTATCTCCATCTAAGATATAATATTTCTTTTCACGTTTGCTCCGGTTATAGGTGTTTTATATTATGTAGTATATATCTGGTCGTCGTTTTATACTTATATAAAATGTCACATGGAAAGGAGTAGGTCCTAAAATGCATGCACCATGGCCACAGCAATCTAATGCATACTTGCATGGTTTGTTCATTAAACTATCCAGATGCTCGTATTATTTAGGGTCTAGGTTAATTGACATTTTTACCCAATTCCGGATTTGTACCCAATTCCGGATTTGTGAAGGCTCGCAATATTCCTGACTACATTTGTCTAGGGTATAGAAGAAGGTCAAATACTCATAGGGTGTTGAGAAAGGTATTCTAACATCGTTATATCTCGTTCTTGCGTGCGAGTGATGCCAATGAAATCGAGTACTTAGACAAGGTTATATTTGAAGTGATCAGATCCACATTTGGTCAAGGAAACTAGTGGGATTTCAGGAGTATTTGTGCCGGAAGTCGACGTGCGTGAGCAGGCATATATACAGAGACAGAAGCTACACAATGATTGCGCAAATGAAACAACAACGGCTAGATTTAAACTTAGTCCAAACCTTGGGTAACAGGTTAACAACTACTGTCATATCTGTAATATGTAATTCTACCTCCGTTTCAGGAAAAGAGTTATTATCATTTTTTTAAATTGGTCTATTTTTAGGCTAAAATGAAAAAATGATAGTAACACTTTTTCAGAAACAGAGGGAGTATAACTTTACTGGAAGCCTTGAGATTTTACAAGAGTTTTTCTCATTCGGGAATCAGTCTTAATTAGAAACAGAAGCTCCTGTGGGTTCGTTCTGATTTGAGTATCGAACAATCGCCCTTCAAAGTTCATTCTACAAACAAACAGCCAGATGCAATTAGCCTTTAACTTCGGGTCACAACTTACAAGTCCATTCTGTAACAAAAGCTGTACTTGTGGAATTTAATAAATTTTTGAGAAGTTCCAATCCACACAAACATCTGCATCAGATCTTTCGAGATAAGATGAAAGATCTGTAAAGTATAATACTTTGTCATCGTAAAGTCTAAACTCTTTAGTCCAATCCAATGGCTGCTGGTATTGTTCCTCCTGCTCTTTTATGTCAGAATTATCATTCCTCTTTCTATATAGCCATATGTCACAGAAGAAGTGTCCGCGGTTTTGATTGTAATATCTCGATACTTCGCACGCAGCACTATAGACCAACAACCCACCTAAAACCCCTACTGTACGAGCAATCCAATCGCAATAAGCAGGTGGCTGTGGCAAAGCAGGTGGTGGAAGTTGTTCAAGAAATTTTTCATCCGTAAATAGAGAAGTTAATTTCATCCTTGTGATCCTATAATCCTATTGATAGGCTTCTCATTACTATATTCAAAATAGTAGAGTTTTTTATTCTGAGACAAGGCGAGAAAACTCAACTTACCAGAGTCATGAGTAGCTGCAGAATGATTAAGACGATTTAAGTGCATCTGAGAGAAGGATGGATGTTGAATAAGGTTTCTCCATGTTTTGGATACTAACTTGCTATCTAGAGCTGATTCATTTGGTAAACGACTGTATATGTCTAATGTAATCTCTATGGGGAGAATGTTGAGTTTATCCATCAAAACCCTACTCTTTATTGTTGTTGAAGATATCAGGATCGATGAACATAGAGAATGGGATATACTATGGATATCCAAATATTTTTAGGGCTAATGGAAAAACCGATTTCAAAGGAATAGATGAGTTGTACGGCCTTGTTTGGATATCGGTGGGTCCCACATAAAATCTATGTTAACGGATCATACAAATGCCATGAAAGATTGAGCAACAAAATTTCAGAATGAACAAAAAAAAATTAACCTTTATGACTTTTGATTTATAGGATTAATTTATGTTTCTGGTATCCAAACATGAAGTTTACGTGAAATACTTTTGAGAAGTTGCCTATGAATGCCATTTATTGTTTGTTTGTTTGGCTTGGTACATGAGCACGTTTACATTACTTGTTGAATGTGTGGCTTTTTGCTATTGGAAAGCGTAGGCCAAGGAAGGCTTGTGAATATGGATGACCTTTTTTTTCCGTTGGTTTGGAAAACCCAATCTTCTTCTATTTGAACCTCCTCTGACGAATCTTACAGGATAATAGTAGAGAGACAGTATGAGGATTGATTTATAACCTAGAGCTATACCTTGTTGTCACTGTCAATGGATTAGGATTTGCTATTTTAATTGATAGTAAATGTTTGTTTATAGGATAAGATTGTTTTATAAATGGACCTGGTTGTCAAGTTATTGGAGTTTTTGGAGTGGCCTTGACCCACCCAGTATGGGTCCATTGAGGGATCTTTCAATATTTACAGCTAATTCCTGCATGAATGTCAACGTGAAGCTTTATCCTTGCCTACTATGTACATGAATTTTCTCGTTGCTTGTATCAGTATAAGATGTCCCAGTCCCAGCCCCAGCCCCAGGTCACAATCTTGCTGGCAATTTCCAAAAGCATCATCAAACTGAGTCAACTGGGTATAAATACAAACCAATATTTGAATTCAAAATTCAGATACTTTACCTTCCTTTAGAACAATGGTGTTATTATAACCACCGACACTCTTATGGGAGCTTCCTAACAGCTAGAGCTGGCTCACAATGTATACATATATATATATCAGTCCTTTTAGACAAAATTAACAAAAACTCTAAAATAAACGATTCTCGCATATATATATATATATATCAGTCCTTTTAGACGAACATCAACAAAAACTCTAAAATAAACCGATTCTCACATAATTTTAATATGGGTCTCGGTGTTCTCTCTACCCACGTGGATTAGCAGGAGTCCATGTTTTTATGAGAGTCTGTTTTATTTGATATTTTTTCACTTGGTCTGTAAATTATTTTTGTATATATATATATATATAAATATAAGTGCAAGCCTGGTGAGCCTCCCGGTGATAATATCATAAGCTATTCCTAGGCTTCCTAACTATGATTCAGAATCACACCTAGTCAATTAGATCTGAGCTACCGTTGGATTTTAGGCTGTCATTAAGGCTCGTGGGAGTGAAATCATTATTTTAGTGGTTTTAGAGACCGATTTTCGAATTCAAACTAACCAGCTAGCTAGCCCACTTGAGGTTAATATACTCAGTAACGTTCTACTGCTATATGTATATCCCATCTCACTTCTCTTTTCACATCATCCATTCTTCTAATTTCTTATCCATCCAATTTTGATTCTTTTTTCAGTAGTTTGCATCCTATTTTAGGATTGCAGAATCATGAGCATAGAAGGAGCAAATAAATATATGGGATTTTTCAGCATCATCAAGGAAGCCTGTAGAATTTCCTATACATGGAAAAAAATATTTTCGCAAATCGCCATTGTTGTACTCTTGCCTCTAGCAGCCCTTTACTTAAACGAGATTCAAATAATTAACTTCATTGAAACCAACAACCACAGCGAAAATGCCAGACGCGTTGCTTTGGGTATAACCGAATTCATCTATGCGCTGCTTTTACTATTTTTTACTCTATACTCGACTTCTATCGTCGTTTACACAGTTGCTTGTTTCTATACTTCTCAAGATATTACCTTGAAGAATGTCAGCAGTGCATTTAGTAAAGTATGGGGGAGGCTTATTGTCACTTCCTTGTGGTACTTACTCATCATGGTAATATACTTCGGCGTGGCTATCGGTTTGTTAGTTTTGATTGAGAGCACGACGAAAGGTGTTGGGCTAAGTAAATTATATGTAGCTATTTTTCTATCAGTAATTTACTTCATCGGATTGATTTACATAACTATCATTTATAACATGGCAACGGTAGTTTGCGTATTGGAAAATGATTATGGTAGAAAAGCGTTTAAAAGGAGTATGAAATTGATCAAGTGTAAGATATGGGCTTCGTTCTTTATCTATCTTGTTCTTGATATTGCTTTCGCTGGTATATTAATCGTATATGCTTTAATGGTTTACGGAACGAGATTGAGTGTAGGAACTAAAGTAGCTATCGACGTTTACGGGAACAAATTGGGTTTAGTGGGTAAAATATTTGTTGGAATCGGCTGTTATTTGTTGATGGCAATGTTTCTTCATTTCTATTTTGTTATTCAAACAGTGATCTATTTCAAGTGTAAATCTCACCACAATGAGAATATATCAGAATCAGATGTTGCACATCACTTAGAGGATTCTTATGTGCAGTTGGTTAAGGTCGAAAATGGCGCCGTAGACCGAGTATCCGTTTGATTGCGGGGTTTATAAAGTTGTTATTACCTTAAGTTGTTGTTTGTACTTCATGTTTTGCTTTGGAGGAGATCAATGTATTGATTTTATTATTTGTACACAAATATGAACTACATCTAGAGATTTCTTTTTGAATTCAAAGTATTTTATGGCATAATAATATCATATAACAATATACTATATTACATACTAGTATTATACATTTAACGTCAAATAAATTGTGGTTTTTTTTAAGGCAACAATATATATCCATTGGAGCTAAATTTGGTAATATGCCTCCGGATATAAACACAAGTTCAAACCCCTAGTTACGACATTCATTCACTATTTTCCTGTTGAAAACTCCTCAAGAACGATTATGGCATCCAATAATCGTGTTGGAAGAAAAGTTACTAATAAATCAAATTTTTGTGGGTTATTTCTAAAGACTCAGGTAATAATATATAAGAGCAAAAAGAAAAGGAAGAAGAAGAAAAAAATAGTTATTTTACTGATCTTGATGATTGGTGTTTATGCCAAAATTCCCATTGACATCAACAACCAATGATTTGCTGAAAAAACAGCAAAAGAAAGATTTTAACTTACAATTTAATATATAGAATCCTCTTTTAAATCAATTAATGAGAAAAAATTTAATAATCCATTTGTTTACAGATCATAAATCTGATCAAATTATAGTCACAAATCCACATCTTTTTGAATCAAGAAAATGAATCATGATAGTGGAACTTATAAATCCTATCTTACACAATGTATACATACCTAATGATCTTTTTCTTTTTTTCTCTGATTATTCTTCCTTAGCCTTTTCTTCACTTCAATTTTTCGACCCCCTCTCCGTTGAATACTCTCTTCTATTTATAGATTATCTAATGGGTCCCTCTTGTCCCGATACCCTCTTTCGTTCATCTTATTATCTCTGGATCGGGATGATTGTACGATTGACAGGTCATCCCTTTTGCTTTTTGGTCCGTTACCTTGCATGATTAACACGTACTCTTCGTTCCTTGAGAATCAGCTTTGTCCCGATCATATGTGTCAAGCGTGTGACAAAAGTAATTATTCTCTTACTTTCCCGCTCCACGTTCATTATTATTCCTGATTTTCCGTTCCTCATTCATCATTACTCCTACTTTCCCGTTCAATAAGCATTTAATGTTATCTGTTTCGATCAGTGTGATATTACTTTCCCGATCTTACGTGTCGATCATGCAGGGAATTGCTCAGTCTTTCACATCTGTCCTTTTTCGATCCTTTGATACGGCTTTGATTGTGTGCTTCTCATTCTTCTTAGTTCCACTGTCTCCTTCGTTAATCGTCTTACACGTGTCGTCCTCCTTTTATTTCCTAACAATTGGTATATGCGGATTCGGAAAATATAACATCCTCTACATCCTAGGTAATATTGATTTTCTAAGTACGTTTAACAACTACAGCTTGATTATTAAGTATTTCAAATACAGCATCTACTGTTTTCTGATCGCTTAATTATTATTTATATATCATTTCAGTTTACAATTTATATTCATTAAAGACCAGTTTATGTTTTTCTGTTGACTTACTAATCAGGTCCCTGTGTACAAACTTGATTTCAATGGTAAAAATGACAAGGAGACTGTGAAAGAAACCTTAAAGGTTTATAAAGCTTATTATCTTCGTCTTGCAGGTATATTTATTTCGTACTATATACAGAAGTTTTCATGTTCCCTCTCCTTAACTTCAGTGCCCCAATATCGAACATCAAGCGAATTTTGTTATCTTTGCTATTGTGCTTCACATTTCAATCCCCTGAGTGCAAACGCTAGCGTCTATCGTAAGGATGGAGATTGAGGACGTATTTTTTCATGACCAGTTTAGTTTAATTAATTTTTTTTAGATTGTTTTTTCCGTGGGGATGAACTGACATTGGATGATTTTACTTTTGGTTCCTCACCGCATACCTCTATATTTGTTTGTTAGCCTAATCCAAATTGATAGAATCACAAGAACTCTATATTGGATCTTGCAGACGATTTAATTAAAATTGATTTATTAGAAAGATTATTTTGTTACAGGACTATTCTTATGATTATATACTCTAACTATTCTAGAACTCTCACGTGCACTATACACACATACAACACATCTCTCACCTCACACAACTCACACAAGCACATATGCTATTACCCTCCCTCAAGCTCAAGGTGGCTTAAAGGACAATTTGAGATTGACTCACACAACTCACACAAGCACAACTCTGAATACAGCACAAGAATCAATTCTTTTCCAAACCTAATAAGATCTCGGTCAAATCAAATTCAAATTTGATAGTATCAATAAATCTAACTCAAAACATTAACCATAAATCTCGAATCCCTGTCGGCCAAGCTTGGAAAGAATTAATTTCTTCATCGATTTGTAGGAATGCATTAATACTAGCAACAGAACCACAGTTGTATTTCACACTAATTATATCTATCTCGTGTGTAGCAGCATGCACGTCTGATCACGTGTGTCAGTCACACTAGCAGCATGTTTTACAGTTGGAAAACGAGACCCCTTGAATAATCTCTTCTCAACAGATGAGTATCTCTTCTTGGAAAGCATCATCTAAATAGTCAATGAATCAGACAACACAACAATGATGAGCAGCAACATTAATTGATAGCAGAAGACGCGTGGTCTTTAATGCACGACTTTAATTGATAGCAACAACTTTGATTGATATCAGAAGAAGCGTACTCTTGCATCGATCTTCCATATATAATCAAAAATGAGAAGGACTTTTATTTTTCATTTTCTCTTCTGCATTTTCTCTCATCTTCTCCACATCAATAACCACTGAAAACAACCAACTCTCCATTTCTAGTAGTAACCCAGATCTTCTAATAACTTCGCTAGTCCATTGTTGTACATCTAAGCTTCGTCGATCAGAATTTTCTAGAGAGAGAGAGAAAGAAATGTATAAAGATATTAACAGACAGAGAGTTTTGGTAGAACATTTTCGTCCATCATCTTCTCAGAGAAGTGAATCTCTGATCTCTCCATCCATTTTATTCATCATCTTCATTTTATTCATTAAACTGAATAAACCAATTTCTTTATTCTCATTTTCATTTATGAAACTCTTGTCCCTGAAGATTTCTTCATGTTGATAACCCTAATAATCACAGTGATATATTGATTGATGAAACAGAAGTGATATCTTCTAGTTTGGGGTTATCAGAAAACCCTACGTTAATATTATCCCTGAAGGTTTGGTTGATGTCTACAGGAAGACTATTAAATCTGATGGAATTGCTGGGCTTTACCGTGGATTCAACATTTCAGGTGCTGGAATCATTGTCTATCGTGGTCTTTACTTCGGTTTGAAAGAACTATTGATACTGATTCACATAGTTAAGAACAAGTAGAAGAAGTGACTATTGAACATGAAGATCCTGGATCTGCTGACGCTACTTCTTCAACCGTCGATTCTTCATAGATGATTCGATGAAATAACAGACAATGAATTACTGGGTGGAGATCAGATTTCATCTTTACCAAATACCTAATCTCATTCTCTGCTTTCCAAATTTGCAATCTATAATATCTTTTCTCTGTGTTAAGGCTACTTCTGGAACTTCATTTCGCCCAGTAATCAAAGCTACAACAACAACTGGTAATGGAAAAGCTGAGTTGAACCAAAAGACTTGATTTCGATCTGCTGAGTTTCGATCTGGGTTTCGATCTACTGAGTGATGAAGTTCTTTGAGGAAAAACTTGATTTCCATTTAATCGAGAATGACTTTTAATTTTGGAAGAGTCAACTGGTTTGGCCTTCATAGTTGTGATAATACGTTTATATGAAATTCTTTTGAAGATGGCCGAGCTCATAAAAGAGATGGAAGAATATGTTTATTTGTAATAATAATCAAGATTGAACTTGGCTTATGCTGTTGTTCTTGTATTACAGTATTTACTCTTGCTTATTATTCAGAAAAATCTTATTCAGAAAATCGGAAAATTGTTCAAGAATTGGTTGAAGAAATAAAGAAACACCTAACTAAGATAGATGAAGAACAGTAGGTTGTATACTGAGTATATACAAACTCAACAAAGAAGACTCCAAAATGTATGTCAGTACATACATCAACTTCAAATTCAATTTCCAAACCAAGAAACATCATTACAAATCGCAAAATGCTTCAACACAGTAGTGAGGACTGCTTTGAAATAAGATGTGAGAGGTCCAATTAGAGAAAACTCTCAATCTACTTCTGAATCCAATTGAGTGGAACAACTTTAAGTTTTCACCTAATTAGACCTTGGTGAAGCAGATTAGAACGTGCTCAGACTCATTCAGCATCAGGAAACAAGAACAGTAGATTTTGATCAAGAAATCAGATGAAAAAGAACAATCTAATTATGATGAAAATCTGTGATTGAAGATGAAATTGGATGTTGCTGAAGTAGTGGCATAGAAATTGAACACATGAGATTAAGTATGAAGTAATCAACAGGATGAGATTGAGATTACCATCAGAGATCCAATTTAAGCAGTTGAGATTGAAGAATCAAGATTCATACCAAAAATTTATAGAAATCCATGAATCCAAGAGCACAAGTGAGAAAATTAAATTTCATACTTAAGAATCATGCTTAATCCTGTTTGAAGACGTTGCAGCAGAGATCAGGATCAAATCAAACTTCAGAACAATTTATTTCTTCAAGAACTTCATTTTTCTTCAAGAACTCAGTTCTGCCATTAAAGAGAATGAGATGAAGACTTGATGAAGAAATGTAGAATTATTGTGATGAAGAAGGATCGATTCCCTCAGATAAATCTGAGACTGAGCTCTGATACATTATAGAATTACAAGAATTCTACATTGGATCTTGCAGACGATTTAATCAAAATTGATTTATTAGAAAGATTATTTTGTTACGGGACTATTCTTATGATTATATACTCTAACTATTCTAGAACTCTCACGTGCACTATACACACGTACAACACATCTCTCACCTCACACAACTCACACAAGCACATATGCTATTATAAATTATTTTCCCCAGGTACCAGAAGAAGAATCGAAATGGCATCACAGTTGAATTGCACATTCCAGAAGGTGGCTTCCTCTGCCACTCAGGACAAGTTCAAGAGTTTATGATGAGAAAGGAAAATCAAGCTTCGTGACAGTTCGTGTAACCAGGAAATGGGAAGAGTTGAACTTTATGTCGACCAATAATGTTACCAGCGTTGATATAGTGATTGTTGATGAGGAGGTATTTTCTTTTTTTTAGTGTTTCTACGAACCCTGAGTTTTTATTTGGTATCTAACTTCCTCAATGATACAGGGGGCTGAGTTACATGCCGTCATACCCAATAATCTTATCTGGAAATTTGATAAGTTGATCCGTGAAGGTTGTTTGTACTGTATCGAGAAATTACACCTGGCCGATGCTAAACCAAAATTCCGTCCGGCAAACAAAAAAAAAACGAAAGGACAAATTTGATTTAAGTTATAGTCTGTCTTTTACCGGCCCAATCTTGGATTTGTTTCTCCACCTAAGATTATTACTTTGAGATTTTGGAGTCAACTAAATTGTAATCAGGAGTTAACTCCAAATAGTCCACACTATATCTACCTTTTAGCTTTTTCAAGAAAATATTCTCAGTAAAAAGTAAACTTTGTATCTTTTTCAAGTAAAATGTAAGATAATATGCGAGTTGATGCTCTTTCCAATGAAATAGCTGCTCATATGGTTCTTTAACTCTGGCGGATGCTCTTTTCAATGAAATAGTTGCGCATATGGTTCTTTAACTCTTTGCCAAAATCAGGATTCTTAGAAAGATATACGTAGCTTCTAACATATGTTAATATTCTTTCAATGTCATCAATTTAAAAATATCTGAAGAATTCAAGTTTGGTTCATCTCTCTTTTATAAATCCATCATTTAGATGATTTATATATGTAGTCCAATCTATAAGATGGACGGTTAAAAATAGTTGTTTTAGATTGATAAGAAATTTTCACATTTTATGGATGACTAAATTAACCTTTCTTAATTACATTTTATTAAAAAACAAAATCTAGAAAAAATCGGTCAATTAGTTATGGGTGTTCTTTATGGATAACAATTTCTCCTTATTAAGAGATTAATGCGTGGAGTAAGTTGTTCGGATATTTTTTCTTTTTCCTTTATTTTTCCCTAGTTTCCTCCGCTCAAACAAAACTCTCTCTGTAATCTAGTTACCAAATCAAGCAAAATTAATTTCTAGGCTTCTTTATGTTATTTTTTTTAGTTTTTTATATAAAACCCAAATAACGTTGGTGTCGTCATTCGAGATCTAGGGTTTGAGGTTAAGATTGGGGATTTTTTTGTTGCTTATTGAACTTTGAATGTTTATGTTATTGGGATTGTTGTTATTTGCGGTTTGGTCGAAAGATCATGGATCTAATAGTTGATTTGTCCGGTTAGTGTTTTTCATTTGATTTAGTTATTTTCTTACTTTTGCTAAGCAAGTGATGCTTTCATGTTTGATTATTTTTTTCTTTACCATGCTTATGTCTAGATTCATATGATATAATATTAATTTGTTGTATACGATGATCACTACCACTCGATTGTCCATTTCTAATAAACGTGATTGATTTAATTCTGAATCATCTTGTGGAATCATATAGCTGTCAAAAGTGAGTGACTGCTCATCCAAACCTGTTATAATCTGAAAGGCTAAAGATCCTCACTTAGGGGTTCGGTCATAACTTATCTCTCTTTCGCTAATAATGGACCTCCACTGGTCAAATTTAGTTCGAACACCTATAGCAAGGTAAGAACAAGGTAGCTTCTAGCCTCTCATGGACAAGGAACACTGGCTAAGTTATAGGAAATCCAATATGATACCACTTTTAGACATGCGATTTAAATTGTACCAGTGGGCTTGCTCCCTTGTTTTACATAAGCAAAGCTGGATTTTCAGTGTTGTCTTAGCTTAAAAGGTAGAGCAGATGATGCCGATCTAGTAAAAAGGTAAATCGGATGGTTTATAGCCTTCTAGATGCGGGTTTGACTCCCGCAGACGATATTTTAATTCGAGGGCAATAAATTTTATGAATTTAAATATAATAGAATGCTTATGCTCATAATTTCTATATAATGTGAAAAACCAGGTGAAAAAAATGATTATGCACATTATATTTTGAAACTGTAAGGTTTTAAAACAAATATGTTTCACGTGTAAAATTCCTTTTTTACCTATGTTTTGATAAAAATTTACATTTTCACCCTTAATATTTGAGTGATAAATTTTTCTTTCTCCAATTATAAGTAAAAAGTGTATCACTAAAAATATTTCTTGGAAAAATTTTATTTTTCACAAATGTTTAAGTGAAAAATTATATTTTTGCCTATTTTACAGTGAAAAATTATATTTCATTAAAAATATTTCTTAAGAAATTTTCATTTTTTACTAATGTTTTTGAGTGAAAAAATTGTGTTTTCACATAAAATAATTCTGGAGAGTTTAATTTTTCACTTAAAAAGTTTCTTAGAAATATTTCATTTTTCACCTCTGATTAAGTGAGGTATTTTTTGGAATATGCTTAAACTTAATTTAAACTTTAAAATACTAATATTCGTTGTTTGTTGCGGTGAGAATTTTAAAGAGTTAATTAAGTGAGTTATTTTAGGAAGAGGTAAAAGGGCAAGCGTGACAAATGGTGGAGTTATTTTAGGAATTGTTTTCAAAATAACAGGGGGAGGTGGAGTTATTTTAGGAATTGTTTTTAAGATAAGTTTTTTTAATGGTTATTTCCTATTTAAAATCATAACAAGTGAAAAAAATCAAGGTGACCATACTTAGCGTATAAAAATTCCTCCCATATTATTTTTTATAAATAAAAAATATTTGAAATAAAAATGAAATAAAAACCCCATTTTCATTTATAATGTTTTAATTTAGTTTTACCACTTTTAAAATGCCATTCTTACCCTTTCTTTATTATCGTTGGGTTCTTCTTCTTCTTTTCTTCTTCTTCTTCTTCTGCCTTCTCCTCCCCACCACCATCACCACCAGCAACAGTAGCTCCGCTGCCACCAAACCAGTGAGAAAAGATAGATCCGGATCGACAACACCTTCGTCTCCTTCACCAACACCTCCGTCTCCTTCAACAACACCTTCGTCTCCTTTACCAACACCTCCGTCTCCTTCAGCAACACCTCTGTCTCCTTCACCAGTACCTCCTTCTCTTTCTATGTCCATATCAGTCACCAACAACACCTCCTCCTCCCCTATCGTTTCCTTCTCGTTATTTTTCTCCCCCACCACTACATGTCCAGATCCACCACCAACAACACCTCTTCCTCCTCCTTCTATCGTCTACAAACATCACCAACACCTCCAGATCATCATCGTCGAAAATCATCATCAAAAAATAACGATACACCATCATTGTCGAAATTATGGTTTTTTGGTGGTGAAACGTCAGAAAAATGATGAAACCAAATTTGGTTTCACCAAATTTTACAAAAACTAAACAACGTTCGAAACCAGTGTTTGTGTTGGTGGAAGTCTTAAAAATGATGAAACTTTTTTTGGTTTCATCATTTTTTTTCATCTGGAATAAAATAAATGATGGAATCTTTTTTGGTTTCATCAAATCTTAGAAAAACTAAACAACGCTGAAACCAATTTTTATGTGTTGGTGAAACCAAATTTGGTTTCATCTGATTTGTGCCTACTTTTTACCGTGAAACCAAAGTTTAATGGTGAAACAATACGTTTATGTTGAAACCAAGTTTGGTTTCAACTAAATTTTTCTTAGTTTATTCAATTTGGTGCATTTGGTTTCTTCGTTGAAGTTGTGTTGGTGAAATACAAATTTTATGTTGAAACCAAATTTTGTTTCATCATTTTTCTGCGTAATTTTTTATCGTTGAAACCAATGTTTTAGTAATATGGTAAATTTTTTATGGTGGTGTTGCTGGTTTGTGGTGGTGGTGTCGATGATAGTGTTGGTCTGTGGTGGTGTTTTCCAGTTGATGGTAGTGGGATAATGCTGGTGTTGGTGCTGGTGGTGGAAGTGGTGTTGGTTGTTGGTGGTGCTGGTTGGTGGTGGTGGTTGGTGTTGGTTCTGGTTTTCGTTGTTGCTGGTGATGGTTGGTGGTGGTGCTCGTTGGTGGTGGATCTGGTGGTTGTTAGTGGTGCTCGTTGATGTTGGTGGTGGTGGTCAAAGTGGTGTTGGTTGTTGGTGTTGGTTGTTGGTGTTGGTTGTTGTTGGTGGTGGTGCTCGTTGGTGGTGGTGTTGGCTGATGGTGGTGATGGTTAGTGGTGCTCGTTGGTGGTGGTGGTTGGTGCTGCTGTTAGTTGGTGGTGGATGGTAGTGGTGGTGGTTGTTGTTGGTTGGTGGTGGTGAGTTGGTGTTGGTGGTGGTGAGAGAGAATAAAAGATTAAGAGTGGGGTTAATTTTTATTTTTGTTAGGTTGAATTAATGTAAAGAGTAGTTTAAGAGAGGGGTTGATTTTTATTTTTGTTGGGTTGAATTAATGTAAAGGGTAGTTTAGACAGATTTATTCAAATGGGGTTTTTGTTTCATTTCGTTTTGACTGGGGTTTTAGTGGTAAGAGGTATAGGATAGTGGGGTTTTAACCCACGGACTGATTTAATATTGAATTATTTATATTTTAGGTAAAAGATTAATTTTGTAATCTAAATAGTATTATAACTAATTTTGGGTTTCCCATATATAGAATCTTATTGGTGGGTTTTTAATGTAAAAAAAAAAATGGGCTACAAAAAAAAATCCCCATTTTATAAAAACATATTATGCGTCTTTTATCGCGTTGACATGCTTCATAAGAATTATAACTATGTTTTTTTCCCAAAAAGAATTCTAAGACCGGATTAAATTGATAATCAATGTCATTCAAAACATATCAATCCAACGAAAAAAAATCTAAAAAATGACAACACATATGAATATATTTTTTTATTTATCCAATTTTTAATAAATCGGAAAACAAATAAAATTTGGGAAGAGGGCATGTGAATCAAAAAGGCCTGGGCAAATATAAGGTAGGTTTTACCAAATAAGAAGAGTCAGTTATAGTTTCTCAACCAGACTCGGTAAATTTTGGATCATCGCCGAGTTAAAACATGTCATTCAATTTGAACAAACAGTTTGATATTTAAAAGATGAGTTTCTATTGTATGTGCCAAAGGATAAAAGACTTTATGAGTCCAAATTTCAATCTGCATCAGTGATTTAATTTTTGAAGTTAAATAACAAAGGACAAGATTCTAAAGATGGATGATAGTTGAAACATCTGTTAAATATAATCAACCAAATTTGACACACTTTATGATTTAAAAGTTAATTTGTTGTTTTTTTTTTCTATATTTTTTGTTAGAATTAAAAATGGATTTGTTACTTAAAATTAATTTTGTTACTTAATATATCTTAAAGGGACCTAGGGTCACTAGTCCAAACTTGGGGTGGAAATAACAAAGCCATCCATTTTCACTTCTTAGTGAATGAGAAACCTTTGGTTTGTCCCATATTAGGCAAACCAAGGAGGAAGTTTATCCTTATAACCACAAACGTTCTATATAAGGAAAAAAGAACTAGTGGATTGGATATGGACTTAGGAAATGGACTAGTGGGCAAATGCACACATGTGCGGTGCTTCGTACCGAAGCACTGCGGGCTTGCGGAACTTGCGTGTGCCTTTGCGTGTGCATTGGCGTGAGCCTTGGTGCGAGCCTTGGCGTGAGCTCGGCGTGTGCCTGCGAGTGCATGCGTGTACCCATCAAAGATCCAACAGTTTTAGATTTTAAAATTATTACAATAAATAATTTCTACCGTTTTATATTAATGGATATTAAATCAAATTAATTCAAAAATCTTTTAATTAAAGTTTTCGAATTAAATTATTCGAATTAAATATTTCTTACCGTTTGAAAAATGAAAAGCCTTTTTCTCCTATAAAAGAAAAAACAAAATTCATTTTCAATCACCCCAGACGCAGCTACTATCCTGTCGTCTTTTCCCCTCTTCCTACTTTGTTTTGAGCACGTAGATAAAAAAATTTCTTTCTTATTATGCTGTTAAGTTCGTAACGGGACAACGAGTTTTTGCTAGCTGGGTTGGTATGAGGTGGTTTTATCCTGGATTCGATTTGTCCTCACTAGTGGTATAGCAACACTCTTTCTAGAGGTGTACCCGACAAATATCGAGTTAAGGGCAGTCTGTTGAACAGGCGACTCCATCTTCCATGTGTGTGTGATTGTCTGAAGTGTGCTGTTTTGTTCTAACGATTAATCCCTTTCAAGTTTCTGTTTGGTTTGCTTAATGTTACAGGAATATTTTCCAACATTATTTTTATATATAAGAGGATCTCATTCGTTTGGTTTTGACGATTCTCTATCTTTCATTAGTTTATAACTAGGATAATATTCGACCAATATTTTTACTATGGTTTATAGAAATATCTCCGTTTTGAGTTTACTATTGAGATTCTGGAGTGAACTGAAAGTCTGAAACAAGAATGATGTACGAGTCCGTTTAGCATCATCATACCAACTTACATAATCATTGACGTGAATAAAAAGTTAATTGAAAAAAATTGCAATTATTAAATGCCTAATTTTCTAGAAAATGGAATTTTTTGTGTTTTCATCTTTCTTAGGGCAACCACAGCAACGCGAGTATACCAAAGACCATTGAGCAAATTTGTTTGGTCTTTGGTCCGCCCGCAACGCTACGGTCCCCGACCCAAATGTGTTCATACGCTCTTCTAACCAGACGCTTGTTATTGGGCGTAATTCTAGATCAACGTAAGATGGAACGGACGTTTGAATGGTGTAACGCTTGGTGTTGGGAGAAGACTTGGTTAACGCTTGATAATAGGCGCTACAATAAAGAAACGCCTGGAACCAGACGCATTGCTGTTGGAACGTTGCAGACTCATACGCAGCCTTAGCCAAATGCCTGTTTAAGCGTCATCACCAGGTAGCGTTTGTTATCCAAGCGTAGTGATATGGAAACGTCAGGAAATTGAGTGTAGCCTTGTATAGACGTTTGGTTATAGGCGTCATCCCAGAAAAACGCCAGAATTAGAAACGGCCTCCCACAACGACGCCGGAAGTTGAAATGATTTCTTATAAGAACACTGGGCAACCAGGCGCTTGCTTGGAAGAATGTCCGTGTATCCATCATAACTAAGGCCAACACAACTCTTCTTTCCTGTCTTCTTTGATGTTCGATTCCATCAGCAGACTCGAACTAAACCACTTCTCCATTTTCGGCTGAATCTGTATGTTGGTGAATCTCGCTAGCAACCATCTTCTCTATCAATATTTGTCCAACCTCCATCAATTACCACATAATCAAACACTCGAAACCCATAAAAAACTCATCCCAACCCATCTTACCAATTCACTGCCATTTCTTCCTTGTTCAACACTGCCTTGCTCTAACCATCAGGAACACTTTTTCTCTATTAGCTTTTCTGTTATTCAAACCTAAAAAATCATCACAACCCACTCTGCCGTTTTGATTTCTTGTTTCGAATCTCTATCCCACTTCATCAATTCTTCTTCTCTGAGTTCTCATCTCTTCCAATCTCAATTCCTACAAACACAACGAACCCACATGTTTCCTCCACCATTCCGTTCATCCAGATTGATTCAATACCCAATAATATCACCATCTTCTATTGTATGTTTCCGAAACACCAGCTAACTCTTCATCGCACCACTGAACCTTGGTTAGCCATATCTGCCGGGGAGGAATCAGTGAAGCAGACTCGGAACAAAAAGATAGAAACTGTTAACCGAGACCTAGATTTTAGGTTTAATAAGAGAAAGTGGTAGTCATAACTAAACGCATTCTTAGAGGAACGTTTGGTGTTGGGCGCACCTCTAAGAAGTCGTTCATTGGCTAGGCGGAGCCCTAGCACAGTGTCAAGTTTACCGGCGGCATCCTTTGGTAACGCTTGGTTACCAGGCGTCGCAATACAACGACGCCCAAAGGAAGGACGTTGCCCTACAATTGCATCTGTTTCTTTGGCGTTACAATGGAGTTACGTTTGATTCAGGCGTACATTTGGGTAACGCTTCTTCAGTGAGCGTTGTGCTAGTGTAGCGTTACATCAGACGCATTCTTGTGTGGCCGTTTCATCAGGCGTCACTCTACTTCTACGCCCGTAATTGTAAACGCTATCCTAAGAAAACATCTGTAAACAAACGTCTTTATAACAGAACGTTTGAAAATAAACGGTACGCCAGAACACCGCTCGAGTGTATATATGTTTGGTCCAGTTTTGAGACCAATTTTGTTCCCCAACAGTAAAAAATTTGGTCCAATTCCCATATCTGCTCGACCGCTGCGCTTCAAAAAGGTGGACCAAAGACCACTTATGTGGTTTGGTATTTGCTCTGCTCGTCCGCTGTGGATGCTCTTACGACCATAAGCTTTCAACAAAAAGTAGTTCTTCAAAGGAAGTATGTAAACTAATGAAGACAAAGTCAGTTGATGTGGTAAAATTGTGGAGAGAATAAGGTTTTTAATAAGTTTTATAAACCTTAAATTTATTTCGTCTTGGTTCGAATTTACTTTAGAACCTAAGAATCACTTAGTACACTAGTTTATTTTCATTTTTAGTGAATGAAATATAACATTTAATCCCACATTAGGTACATTAAATATCCGTAATATAGCTAGATTCTTTAAAAATTGATGTAGGGAGTTTATGGAAAATAAATCGGTTATTTTATTATTATTATTATTATTTTATTAATTTTATTTTTAGTAGAAAAATAATTAATTTTTGGATTTATTATTTAGGGTAATTTTAGAAGAGTCTAGAAGTTTATTTAAGAGTTTTAGTAAGTTGGAAAAGTAGTCTAAAGTTAGTAAATACCTTGGGAAACAAGTTTATAGGTTTTTGATAAGTTTAGGGTTTGTTTAGAAGGAGTTATCTATATAAGGAGCTCAAAAAACGAAAATTATGGGAGTTTTTGATTAATTAAAATTATTTTATTTTTATTAAACTTGTTGAGTTTATTGATTATGATTTTTATTCATAGTTGGGTTTACCCGAAGTCTGAATACTAATCTCATATCTATAGTCGTTATTCGTAGTGAATTAACGAAGTCTAGATAACCCCGTAGATTTTAGGATATCTTTGAAGATCAACTAATTTCTATCGATTTCTACCCATTCTACTGGTTACTTTTCAACGATTCTATTCCGCTGCGATTATTATCATCTTTACACGCTTCCGATCTGCATCAGTTGGTATCAGAGCAAAGTTGATTCTAGGGTTAATAAGATGTTACTAAGACGAGTATTCAGGGTAAATAAATTGTCACCAAGACTAGATCCGAGAAGATGTGAATATCTGATCAAATCAAATAAGGAGATTCTGGATGTGATAGAATATTATTTGAAGAAGTCACTTAAGCTCGATCTAAATCATGCTCGCTTATAGAAGAAAATAATATTACAGATAACGACGTTGAAGACTTGTTTTGCCGTCATGACAATGATGAACAAAATCAAGTTATTGTTGAGAGATATACAACTCCGATCTTTGATAAATATCCCGATGATAAGGAGGATATGAAATTTTCTTCTCAAAAAGGCGAAGAACATCCTGTTTCTGACAAAGAAAAACAGTCTCAAGAGGTTTCACATGATTTAATGGAGTTTCATGGTGAGTCATCTAATCCTGATAAACTTATTGACTTAGAAATTCTTGATATTGATGAGTTGTCTTTGCCCGAGAGTAAGCTAGTTGTTGATTATTGTGATACGCAAAAGGTCTCTCATATCTACCCTAACAAGAGGGAATTTGTTGAATCAACTTATGAAGATCCGTTTTGGGCTTCCATCATACCTCGTGCTTCTATACGATGCATAAATTATTTTTTTACAACATCAATTCATGTGTATGAAGATTTTCATCAACGAGTTACACATGCAGAACATGGTAGCGGCAAGATTCGAGGACGAATCTTCTCCAACACCGGTAGAATGATAGAGGGAGATTTATGGAAAATAAATCTATTATTTTTTTTTATTATTATTTATATTTTATTAATGTTATTTTTAGTAGAAAAATAATTAATTTTCGGATTATTATTTAAGGTAATTTTAGAAGAGTCTAGAAGTTTATTTTAAGAGTTTTAATAAGTTAGGAAAGTTGCAGATACCTTGGGAAACAAGTTTATAGGTTTTTGATAAGTTTAGGGTTTGTTCAGAAGGAGTTATCTATATAAAGAGATCCAAAAACGAAAATTATGGGAGTTTCTGATTAATTAAAATTATTTTATTTTCATTAAACTTGTTGAGTTTATTGATTATGATTTTTATTTATAGTTGGGTTTACCCGAAGTCTGAATACTAATCTCATATCTATAGTCGTTATTCGTAGTGAATTAACGAAGTCTAGATAACCCCGTAAATTTTAGGATATCTCTTTGAAGATCAACTAATTTCTATCGATTTCTACCCATTCTACCGGTTACTTTTCAACGATTCTATTCCGCTGCGATTATTATCAACTTTACATGCTTCCTATCTGTATCAAAAATCCAAGTATAACCTTTGGGTTATTCATGAAGGCGGGCAGTGGACACAAATAGACAAACTAGACTTGGTATAGCTTATGCCTATGCACGAGTATGGGTCAACCAAGATTTTTTATTATTATTATTATTTATGGGAGGGCGTATTACCTGCGGATAATATCCTTTGTATATCGAAAACTAACTCCAGCGACATAATGTCAATACTATATCGTCATTATATTGAATTGTTTTATAAAAAACTCTAGACTTTCCTTCTTTAGATTCCTTTTTCCTCTAAAAAACAACTCAAGATTAGTCGTAAGTCATCCCATAAGCAACTACTATCTCGTTTTCTTTTTTCCTTTTTACGTTTTGTTTTTCGTTTTGCTTGTTTATTTCCTTCCAGTTCTTGTTGCTAAGTTTAAAGAGTGGGTAGCTTATGTCGTGTTGATACAAGTTATATCAGGCAGTCTTATCCTGGACACATTTTCGTTATTGGGTATAACATCACTTATATTTGAGTATATCCACAAACTAATTTATGTGTTAAGGACAGTTTATTAAACCTATAATTTCACACTCGTTAAATTGTTTGTACTATAATAACTTTATTTTTGTATCTATATATATATATATTGATAAATCTAATTTTTTGTTGTTCACTGTACAAGAATTTCGATGTTTACTGCTAATTAATTAAAATTTACATAATTTTTTTCCACTTTTTAACTTAGTTTGTCAAGCACCCATTTCAAAATGAATTAGTGATTAGCCATTCAATCGGGATAATCGTTGCTCATTGCAGTCTTTAAAGTCATGTCACTGTGTTAACATTTATTCAAGTCAGCAGTAACCATATTATGTAAATACAATAATACACACTATATGCATGTTGTCACTAAATTGAAGTTTTTCGTGATGATTTCAATCACATATTTAAAATGATTTTATTTAACAGATTAAAATGATAATGTTGTTACGATATTCATAGGGCATCACTAGGGTATAATTAAATCTTTTTCATCAACTTTTTCTTTATTTACCCAAGCAAATTAGTGATAAAATAAAATACACCGATATAATTCAGCCATGACAAAGGTAAGAGCTATGTTTAACAAGGCCATATTACCCATAGAGGGTTGAGAAATAACATCTTTATATCTCATTCTTGCAAACTTAAACGAAAAAATCGTGCATGACTTTGTATTTGGCATACAAGCATTGGTCAAACTCCGTCAAACTAATAATAATGTAAAAAATTAGTAGAAATTGTTGACAATAAAAACCACGTAATATAGAAAACTAAAAATTCTATGGTTTATAAATCTTGGACAATTATAACCATACAAGTCGGTTTTACAAGTTGAGTTAGGTCGGTGGATTTCAATAGAAGCAAGACGCCCCAGCAGCCTCAAGTCTAAATCTCGCTAGCCATTTCCAATAAAACATTAAACTGAGTTTACTCTGGGATTTCACCGAGTCAAATCACCGTTTTAAGTGAGTTAACATATAAGAATTTTAAAATTAAGATACTTTACATTTCAAGGAACATGAAGTTATGATACTCACTAACTCAAACTCATGGTAGTGTTTTTTCTTTTTTGCTCCACAAATTAATTTAAAAAAAACACCTATCATTCAATTTGGACAATTTAGGGAACCCCATCTTAGACGATTTAGGTAACCCCAACTTTTCATTTTTTTTTTTGTTAGATTGAACTAACCCTAATTCAATGTCACCAATAGATTTCCAAACCTAAGAATAGGTTCATTATTTAAGAACCACCAAACTTTTTAAGAATCAGCCATTAAAATTATGAGTTATGTGTTTGAATTTACCCAACCAAATTCCAAAGATAGCCACCCACATTCTTGTTTGGGATAGAAGAAAAAAAAAGTGTACAATCAAAATGGACAATCCACCGTATATTCCGGTCACCACAAACATCAATGTCTGAACAACAGTATCGTAATTCCAACACCCCTAAAAGGTCACTTCCGTCAATCACAAGATATTATTGCTACTTTGTTACCCATCATAACCGTTGATTCATCATGATAAGAAATCAACGGCTATTATCAATTGTTTGACTGGTGTACGGACTTCTTTTTAAAAAAGAAAATTAAAAATGAAATGATTGGATTTTAGTCTTGGGTTCATGTTTTTGTTTGACCAACGAAAAAACTCGAGTTTTTATGTTGTGTGAGAGAGACAGTTTTATTTTAGATTAGAGAGTAGAAAGAAAGAAGAAGAAATTCTATCTGTTTTCTAAAATTCCATTTCTATCCTTCTCTTCTTCCTCCTCCTCCTCCCCTCTTTTTCTCTGTATATGGGGAGAGAGATGTTGTTATCATTATTATCGGAGAGAAGAAACAGAGATTGATTCTTCAAGTTTTGATTACTACATTTTTTTTCTGTTTACATCATAGAAGAAGATCAACCAATCGATAAGATTAGGGGGTATTCTTGTTGTTGTTCAGTGTGTTGCGGTTGGAAGCAAGGAGGAATCATGCATGTAATGCGTCGTCTCAAGAGTTATGCTTCTGGTCGATCTTCCATTTCTGATCCAGTAAGTTTTTTTGTTTTTTCATTATTCTGATTGAGATTTTTAGGGTTTGTTTATTTTAGGGGATTTTTTATACGTCAATGTGTTTCTTTGGATCTACATTTATGTGTTATTTACGGATTTTTGTAGTCGTTTTCCGGTTTCAATTTCTTGGGAAATGGCAAGCTCAGTAGGATTTTTCTTTTTGAAATTGTAATGAGCTCATATGATTAGAATGAATGAATGTTGTGATTTTTATTGCATTCTTTTTGCGTATTTTCGATGAAGTTTTAATGGGTGATTTGGTGTTTAGACCGGCGATACGAACACGAAAAGGGTGAAGGTTGAGCAGGAAATAGAGCCGGAAGTTGCTGTGGTAGAAGTAGAAGCTGCTGCTGCTGCTGCTCCTGCTCCTGCTCATCATTTTGTAGTAGATAATAAAATAGAGGCTGCTGCTGAGAGAGGAGAAGAGAATATTGCTTCTACATCACAGGAGAATGATGCAAGTACTTCTGAAGATCCCGCCGCTATTCCTAAAGCAGCTGAAAAATCTGGTGTTGATCAGCTTCCGAAAGAATTAAATGAAATGAAAATTAAAGATGATAAAAACGACAATAATGATGATGATAAGGTGTGGATTGTGTTTATCCTTTAGTTTTTGTGTATGGGGATTATTGTTACTTGCTAGGAAATTCATATGTATTTTCATTTGTATTGCAATTCATTGAATTAGTTGCTTGTGCAGAGTATGGAAGCCACTGTTGTAGATGGTAATGGAACGGAGACGGGTCAGATAATTACTACTACTATAGGTGGTCGAAACGGTCAGCCGAAACAGGTAACATTGTTTACTTGATTATTGTTCCAAAATGTCTTACATTGTGTAACATCATTTTTGTTCCACTCTCCATACTTCATTTATTTATTATTTTGTAATTATTGCTGTAATAATCTCTTTCAAATACCTCAGAATCGGTTAAAATAACAATTCGGCTGATAAATGCTTATTGTTTTTAACTGCCAGACTATTTCGTATATGGCAGAGCGTGTGGTTGGCACTGGTTCATTTGGTGTTGTATTTCAGGTATTCAAATTTGTTTAGTTTGTGTATATTGCTCATATTGTTATACTATATACACTTCCTGACTTATGCTTTCAACTTTTTCAATGTAGGCCAAGTGCTTAGAAACGGGCGAAGCGGTTGCTATAAAGAAGGTTCTACAGGATAAAAGATACAAGAATAGAGAACTCCAAATTATGCGCATGTTTGACCATCCTAATGTAGTTCAACTGAAACACTGGTTCTTTTCGACCACTGAAAAAGAGGAGGTGTTTCTCAACTTGGTACTGGAATATGTTTCTGAGACTGTTTACCGAGTTACAAAGCACTATAGCAGGATGAACCAACATGTTCCCATTATCTTTGTACAATTGTATACTTACCAGGTGAGAGCATTTATTTGTGCCTCTTTTTGTTTATTATGAACTTGCTCCGTGTTGATGCTGTGCTCTTTTTGGTAATCTTATTTCCAACTATGACTTAATTAAATTTTTCCTTGTTTGTCACTTTGCAGATCTGTCGTGCACTTGCTTACATACATAGTGTTATCGGAGTGTGCCATCGTGACATTAAACCGCAAAATTTATTGGTATGACTCTGCCTGACATGTTGTCATTTGAAAGGATACAATTTGGGGTTTTTGTGTAGTCAATCAAATATGAAACAGTATTGTGTAGTTTTAACCTTGTCTGTTTATGCGTATACTTCATCTGAGAGTTGCTTGTTTTAGTCCAAGAAATTCAAGATTCATAGTGTGTGTATCTTTACAGGTAAATCCACACACTCACCAGTTAAAGATCTGTGATTTTGGAAGTGCGAAAATGTTGGTAGGTTACTCTGCCTGGTATTCTATTTCCATTTTCAAATAAGATAATATTGTGCGAGTTTTGAGATTTTTTTTTGGCATTCTTGCAGGTTCCTGGAGAGCCCAATATATCATACATTTGTTCGAGGTACTACAGGGCTCCAGAATTGATCTTTGGAGCCACTGAATACACCACAGCCATTGATATGTGGTCCACTGGGTGTGTTTTTGCGGAGCTGCTTCTGGGACAGGTGTGTATTATCGGGTTGCTTTGGGGTTAAATACCACCTGAAGTATCATGGAAGAGTGCTTGTGTAGAATTTTGGGCATGTAAACAATTACTGTATCGAAGTCGATATCTCATTTGAACATTTGATATAGTGACTGATGATTAATTTTGGTTTGCTTGATTCTCAGCCTCTGTTTCCAGGAGAAAGTGGTGTTGATCAGTTGGTGGAAGTCATCAAGGTAACTACACTAGCAATTGTTTCTTGTATGTTACATTTACTTAGTGTTCGTTGTACTGTCTTATGAACGAATAGTGTGGAATTGTCAGGTTTTGGGAACCCCCACTAGAGAAGAAATTAAATGCATGAATCCAAATTATACAGAGTTCAAGTTTCCTCAGATCAAGGCTCATCCATGGCATAAGGTCTGTGATTTTTTATTCTTTATGATGGTGATGTGGGTTTTTCCGTTTGGTCTGTCTTTATGTTACATTAATTCGTAATAGATGTTTAATTAACCGAACAGGTTTACAAGTCTATCCATCTTGATATTTGCAGGTTTTCCACAAGAGGATGCCTCCTGAAGCTGTTGATCTGGTATCAAGGCTCCTCCAGTATTCACCAAGTCTGCGCTGCACTGCAGTAAGAAAACCTTCTTTTACTACTAACGCATCTACTATCCTTTTATCTTCTGTCTAGGAGTATATATAGTTGGTTGCTGTGCTCAAACTTGCCTGGTTGATTCTGTAAGTCCCGGCTTTAGTAATTATTTACTATTTAGAGGAGTTGGAGCAAAAGTTTTTTTCTTGCTAAAAGTAGAAGCAGCAGTGTTAAGAAAGTGCATTAAGGTGTTTAGAGAAATTAAGGTGGGCTAAATCTATTAGATACAAATGTCTGAACTTGGTGATGAACATGTAATGAACAGTAAGTATAGTACTCAATTAACTATTGTTACATATTGGTTCCTTGCAGTTAGAGGCATGTGCACACCCTTTTTTTGATGAGTTGCGAGACCCAAACGCTGTCTTGCCTAATGGCCGTCCACTTCCTCCATTATTTGATTTCACGCCTCAGGGTAAATACTTCTGCCTTTCATATTGTATCTTTTAGCTTAAATGCATCTTTACTCTCTATTAAACGAACCGTAATGTTTTGCAGAGCTGGCTGGTGCACCCCCCGAACTAGTCCAACGACTAGTTCCCGAGCACGTCAAGAAATAAATATGAAGTTCGCAAATAGTCTAGAGGCAATGTCAATAGTTATAGTGGTAGCAGTGGCTTTAGTACAATTTCTGTGGGTTTCCAATTTTTCTTTTTTTCCAGTTGATTTCTTGGAGATAAGTGCTAAGTAGTTGCCTACTGGTTGTAACGGAATGTGCAATTTGGTTGTTTTTTAGACATAATAGGGCGACGCCAACATTATGTCTATTTCGATGTTGTATTATCTGTAATGTTATATAATATTAATTCCTGACTTTGTTAGATCTATTTACTAATTTACAAATGATCTTTAAAGAACCGCTCTTTCTTGAAACATTTCATGGCTACTTTTTATTTCGATGGTTAGTAAATGTTTTATCTTCGCATCTGACATTGAACATAAGTGCTTCCCAACTCCAGCGAGCTTGTCATGAAGGTTCAATAAGTATGACAACATACTTTCATTTGGCTGTAATGGCAATGGCCATTTTAATCCCCTGAACAATTACTTTAATTCTTTGCAGAAATCAATATCATGGAATTTCTGTCTCAAAAACCAGATTTCTTTTTTCAACGTCGTAAATCAAAGAAGCGTGTTGGCAATCCTAAAATAGCAAAACTGACTCCTTTTTTTTATATATATAAGAAAAAGGAAAACCAGACACCTAGTGCTCGGAAAGAGTACAGGAGTCTTTAGTACATATGCCGAACTAGACTGTTAAGATTGTCTCCTATCCAGCTACAGTTGATAATCGCTCTATCACATATTGCAAAAATGTTTGCAGCAAAAAGATTGTCTTTTCTACAAACAAGGTTAAAGGACGCAGCCTTGAAATTTACTTGATGTCTTTTGCCGTCTCAAAAAGTGTACTGTTTTTGAAAAAATTTTCTTTAGCTTTCGCATACATTCCTATAAGCAGCATCAGAGTTGCCCGACAATCACTTTGGAATTCAATGTTATGGCCACTCAATTGTGTTGTCCGTTTGGAAAGCTGCTTCAGCTCCATGGTTTTCTAGCAGTTCCCTTGAGTTCCAGCAAGAAGATTCCCCTCTACCTTCTCTACAGACTCTTGCATCATCAATTAAAGTTAGACCTATAGCAGTGTCACAGATGGGCAGAGCTATGTTAGTTCTGTATCTCATGAATCCAGGATATCTGTTGTAATCTAAAACTGTTATTTTTTAGATCATTATCATGTAAAGGATTGTAGAACAGCCTGGATAGATTACAGCTTGTGTTGTTCATATGCACTGTTTCATTACTATATCTTATTATGGAATTAACAGTGACCCAATTGTTTTGGTTTTTATTGCCAATTGTCTTGTTGCATCTGGCCTTCCAAATGTGCCAGGAAACAATGCTGCAAAGTTCTCCCCATCCCATTTGTTCCCCATCACTGATTTTGTTGTTTATAGTAGTATTGATCCATTCGTGACCGGTGTTAGCATCTGCTTAACATAGTTCAGGCTGAAGTTCAGGTGATTCCAAACTAGAGTCGCAAAGTTGCATTCCAAGAAAATGTATGTCAGAGATTCTCCATTAGTTTGACAGGGTTGACATCTATTGTTCATGTTATGTAAATTGGCAGCCATTCTCTCACTATTTGGAAGGATTGCATGCGTCATTTTCCGCATAAAGATTTTTATAGAATGAGAGACTTTAAGCTTCCAGATATTAGACCAATATGTGTAATTGTTAGTAGTATAGTTCAGCTTGTTGTAGAGGGATTTTACTGTGAATTTGCCATCTTTTCTGAGGTTCCAGATTGCTTCATCTTCTCTATCATCTCTTGGAAGTTGAATTTCTTTAATCATGTTAACAATCTCAGGACTAAAGCAAATACTCCCTCCGTTTCAGGAAAAGAGTTACTTTCTCTTTAAATTTTTGTTCCAACAAAAGAGTTACTTTCATTTTCAATATAACAAACTTTCAAAACTACCCTTGTTATTTTAAGAAATGTTATTATTCTCATTATAAAGATATATGTAATATTAAACTTTTTGTTAGGATAAATCTGGAAATAAATTACAAAAGTTATTCTCTTTCATCTTGCCTTAATAATTGTGCAAATAGGAAAAATAACTTTTTTCCTGAAACGGAGGGAGTATTAAGTTTGGCCTCATTCCATTATTTGTCATTGGTTATAAAGATCACTTTACCTTGGCTAAGCCTTCAGTTCCTGTGGCGGTTCTTGAAGAGGTGATTTCTTATCGTATATCCAATAATCATTCCAAATATCTATTTTGTTGCCTTAACCAATAGTCCAGAAGCAATTATTTTGGATGTGTCATATACCTCTTTTTATGCCTTTCCATATCCAACTGTCAGTTTGTTTGAGATTAGGATCTGTGTAGAACATCTACTCTGGGAAGTACTTAGCTTTTAGGACAGAAGCCCAAAGAGAATTTGTGGTTGGAAGTTGGAACTTACAATCTGGGCACGCGTACAAGGAGGCAAAATATCCACTGTTTTATAAGTATTGCAAATTCATGTCTTTTGCTTCTTCGTTTGAAGAATCAAAAGTTCAAAACACAGCACAACATCTGAGTCGACAGAATCCAAAACTTAGGATTAGCATTCCTTCCTACAATCTTATAATAAAATGAGCTCTTATTTTTGACATGTCTAGACAACTTCTTCATCTACTTCACCCCTTACAATCAAAAAACTTAATACAAGTTGTTGGCTTCCTGGCAATAGCCATAAAAATTTCATTAGAAAAATCAATACAGAATTTAGGTGGTGCAACATTAATACCTAGATTTGGGTGATGTTTTTTTGCTCTACCTCTAGTCATTATGATTCAACTAAGTGTTCCACATTGATTTTACACTAACCACATACACATTATGTTCCCTAAACACGAAGACAGTGTGAAATTTAAAAAAAAACTGACCGGTAGTGGTAGACTTACCTTTGTGGAACCTTTCCACGAGATCCATCCAGAATAACGTTTGCAGCCTGGTCAAAAACCTTTTAGAACTCTCTGCAATGTTAATAGTGGGAATTGTTAGTTTTTCACCTACGGTCATATATCCATATAACATAGGCAAACGAACATTACTAATTCTATACTTACCATGTATGCTCAATCACATCAACAGACTTGAAAATTTCTCGTTGACATGAATCCAGAATGTCCGCTTTTGTTTCATGGCTTACTGCAGCACATATGGAAGCTAAAGACACAAGACTTCCTACATAGCTGTGCACATTGTTGAGTCTCTGAAAACAATGTGTATCCAGAGCTGCAGTGGTTCCAGTTGTCGGCCTAAACAGAATAATCTCCACTTCATCCCATTCCCAGTATTTTGCACTAAATATAGTTGCACCGTCTTTTGCCTGATGAATAGGCCGCAGTTACAAGAACCTTCCTAAGCTCGTTATGTCTATTTTATATGAAGGGGACCAAGAATCCGCACTTCCAAAAACTTCCGTAACCCACATGCCAAACACATCTGTATGGTCATTTTTCAGGAGTAAGGAAAATTTTCCATTAACCTCCCTAAAACTCCCCTATAGAGATTATTCCAGATTTCATTATTCAGTATAAACATATGGGAGGTTGAATCTTGACAAACTTTTATTACTTTTCAAAACTTATTTCAAATGAAACTATGACTATTGTACTTCTGCATTTCTTATGTTATATTGCAAGTCAATTTAAACTCCCTTCTACAAGAGCCTACTGTCTTTCGCTGAAATAAAATGGTACCTTTTTATAGTACCCTCCATGGATCAGACCCAAGATTGTAATTCTTATACAAGCGCCACGCTTTCTCAACCTGCTAAAAATTATTAGCACCTTTTATGTTTTATTTAGGCAATCATGCCCAAATCTAGTAATTTTTGTTTGGGGTTAACTAATGATGTTTCTAACAAACCCATAGGCGGTGTTTGAGGTATTATGCTAAATTCACGAGTACAAGGATTCCAAATGGATATCAAGCTCACAAATATTTGAACCCTTAGGAAACCATTACTGATGGCATGAAATTTGAGAAATCTTTTATCAAATATGAAAGGACAAGGCAAATCCATGTGATTATGAAAATCAGATAGCATGGTATTATATTCAATGCACATAAATGAACTAACTATAGGATCCTCATCCCTATCTTCTTCTCTAATTAGGGTAAACGAATTGAATGAATCAAATTTTTATGATGAATTTCATGAAAACAGGGTTCTTGAAAAGATTGTCCCAAAACTTACATATAGTTCGAAACTTTAAAATTGATTTAGCAGGAAGCCAAGTTAGGATTACCTCCCTTAGACGATCCGTGACAAATATTGGACATTTATTCCTTGTTTGAATTCCTTCCATCTCTCTTTTCATTTCTTCTTCTGGTGTATCTTGATTAGAGGTTTTGATTTATTAACAAGGAGATGAATATTATGAAAATTTTCTAATACCGAATGTTTAGATTTTGAATCAAGAATTTGGAGGGATTTTTTTTATTCAAGTTTTTCAGATGATCCGTAGGGAATTTTAGGGCGTGTTTGGTACCATTTCATAAAACTGTTTTCAAAAATCATTTTTTAGTGTTTTTAAATCATATTCCTTTTATTTTTATTTTTTTTCTAATAAATTTTAAAAAGTTTTTTGGTAGGACTGTTTTAAAAACACATTTTCAAAAGGTAGTTAGAAGTTAAAAACAGATAGAAAACATTTAAGAACTGCCATAACCCACATATTAAACCAAACACATCTGTATGGTCATCTTTCAGGAGTAAGGAAAGTTTGCCACCAACCTCCCCCAGAACTCCTCTATAGAGATTACTCCAAATTTCATTATTCACGTACAAACATATGGGAGGTTGAATCTTGACAAACTTTCCAGAACCCATTTCAAAGGAAACTATGACTATTGTATTTTTGCATTTCTTATGATCTATTGCAAGCCAATTTAAACTCCCCTCTCCTCCATGGGTTATACCCAAGATGGTAAATTCTTATAAGAGCGCCACGCTCTTTCAAAATGCTAAAAATTATTAGCACCTTGTATGTTTTACTTAGGAAATCATGCCCAAATCCAGTAATTTTTGTTGGGGGGTTAACTAATGATGTTTCTAACAAACCCATAGGTGGTGTTTAGCGTATGATGCTAAATTCACGATTGCAAGGATTCCAAATGGATATCAAGCTCTCAAATATTTGAACACATAGGAAACCGTTACTGGTGGCATGAAACTTGAGAAATCTTTTATAATATATGAAAGGACAAGGAAAATTCATGGAATTATGAAAATCAGATAGCGTGGTACTATATTCAATGCACATAAACGAACTAAGTATATGATCCTCATCCCTATCTTCTTCTCTAATTAGGGTAAACAAATTTGAATAAATCAAATTTTTGATGAATTTAATGAAAAACAGGGTTCTTGAAAAGATTGTCCCAAAACTTAAATACAGTTTAGAACTTTGAAATTGATTTAGCAGGAAGCCAAGTTAGGATTACCTCCCCTAAACGATCTGTGACGAATACTAGACATTTATTCCTTGTTTGAATTCCTTCCATATCTCTCTTCTTTTCTTCTTCTGGTGTATCTTGATTAGAGGTTTTGATTTATTAACGAAGAGAAGAATTTTACGAAGAATTTCTAATACCGAAAGTTTATATTTTGAATCAAGAATTTTTTTTATTCAAGTTTTTCAGATGATTTGTAGGGAATTTTAGGGCGTGTTTGGTATTATTTTATAACACTGTTTTTAAAAATCATTTTCTAATGTTTTTAAAACATACTCTTTTTCATTGTTTTCATTTTCTAATAAATTTTAAAAAGTTGTTTGGTAGGAATGTTTTGAAAAGTAAGTTATAAGTTAAAAACAGGTAGAAAACATTTAAGAACGTCCATAACCCACATGCCAAACACATCTGTATGGTCATCTTTCAGGAATAAGGAAAGTTTGCCACACCCCTCCCCAAGAACTCCCCTATGGAGATTACTCCAGATTTCATTATTCATGCACAAACATATAAGAGGCTGAATCCTGACAAATTTTTCAAAACCCATTTCAAAGGAAACTATGACTATTGTATTTCTGCATTTCTTATGTTATATTGCAAGCCAAATTAAACACCCCTCTATAAGAGCCTGCTGTCTTTCGCTGAAATAAAATGGTACCTTTTGTAGTACCCTCCATGGGTCAGACCCAAGATTGTAAATTCTTATACAAGCGCAACGCTCTCTCCAGTTGCTAAAAAATATTAGCAACTTTTATGTTTTATTCAGCAAATCATGCCCAAATCCAATAATTTTTGTTGGGGGGTTAACTTATGATGTTTCTAACAAACCCATAGGTGGTGTTTGGGGTACTATGCTAAATTTACGAGTACAAGGATTCCAAATGGATATCAAGCTCTCAAATATTTGAACACATAGGAAACCGTTACTGGTGGCATGAAACTTGAGAAATCTTTTATCAAATATAAAAAGACAAGGCAAATCCTTGGGATTATGAAAATCAGATAGCGTGGTACTATATTCAGTGCACATAAATGAACTAATTATAGGATCCTCATCCCCATATTCTTCTCTAATCAGGGTAAACGAATTTGTATGAATCAAATGTTTATGATGAATTTCATAAAAAACAGGGTCCTCGAAAAGATTGTCCCAAAACTTACATACAGTTCGGAACTTTAAAATTAATTTAGCAGGAAGCCAAGTTAGGATTACCTCCCTTAAACGATCCATGAAGAATACTGAACATTTATTCCTCCTTTGAATTCCTTCAATCTCTCTCTCATTTTCTTCTTCTGGTGTATCTTTATTAGAGGTTTTGATTTATTAACGAAGAGAAGAATATTATGGAAAATTTCTAATACCGAATGTTTAAATTTTGATTCAAGAATTTGGAAGGATTTTTTTATTCAAGTTTTTCAAATGATCTGTAGGGAATTTTAGGGCTTGTTTGGTATCATTTTATAACACTGTTTTTAAAAATCATTTTCTAGTTTTTTTATAACATACTCTTTTTCATTGCTTTCATTTTCTTATAAATTTTAAAAAGTTGTTTGGTAGGAATGTTTTCAAAAACACATTTTTTTAAAAGTTAGTTATAAGTTAAAAACAGTTAGAAAACATTTAAGAACTGCCATAACCCACATGCCAAACACATTTGTATGGTCATCTTTCAGGAATAAGGAAAGTTTACCTCCAACCTCCCCCAAAACTCCCCTATGGAGATTACTCCAGATTTCGTTATTCAATAACAAACATATAAGAGGCTGAATCCTGACAAATTTTTCAAAACCCATTTCAAAGGAAACTATGACTATTGTATTTCTGCATTTCTTATGTTATATTGCAAGCCAAATTAAACTCCCCTCTATAAGAGCCTGCTGTCTTTCACTGAAATAAAATGGTACCTTTTGTAGTACCCTCCATGGGTCAGACCCAAGATTGTAAATTCTTATACAAGCGCAACGCTCTCTCCAGTTGCTAAAAAATATTAGCAACTTTTATGTTTTACTCAGCAAATCATGCCCAAATCCAATAATTTTTGTTGGGGGTTAACTTATGATGTTTCTAACAAACCCATAGGTGGTGTTTGGGGTATTATGCTAAATTTACGAGTACAAGGATTCCAAATGGATATCAAGCTCTCAAATATTTGAACACATAAGAAACCGTTACTGGTGGCATGAAACTTGAGAAATCTTTTATCAAATATAAAAAGACAAGGCAAATCCTTGGGATTATGAAAATCAGATAGCGTGGTACTATATTCAGTGCACATAAATGAACTAAGTATAGGATCCTCATCCCCATATTCTTCTCTAATCAGGGTAAACGAATTTGAATGAATCAAATGTTTATGATGAATTTCATAAAAAACAGGGTCCTCGAAAAGATTGTTCCAAAACTTACATACAGTTCGGAACTTTAAAATTAATTTAGCAGGAAGCCAAGTTAGGATTACCTCCCTTAAACGATCCATGAAGAATACTGAACATTTATTCCTCCTTTGAATTCCTTCAATCTCTCTCTCATTTTCTTCTTCTGGTGTATCTTTATTAGAGGTTTTGATTTATTAACAAAGAGAAGAATATTATGGAAAATTTCTAATACCGAATGTTTAAATTTTGAATCAAGAATTTGGAAGGATTTTTTTATTCAAGTTTTTCAAATGATCTGTAGGGAATTTTAGGGCTTGTTTGGTATCATTTTATAACACTGTTTTTAAAAATCATTTTCTAGTTTTTTTATAACATACTCTTTTTCATTGCTTTCATTTTCTTATAAATTTTAAGAAGTTGTTTGGTAGGAATGTTTTCAAAAACACATTTTTTAAAAAGTTAGTTATAAGTTAAAAACAGATAGAAAACATTTAAGAACTGCCATAACCCACATGCCAAACACATTTGTATGGTCATCTTTAAGGAGTAAGGAAAGTTTACCTCGAACCTCCCCCAAAACTCCCCTATAGAGATTACTACAAATTTCGTTATTCACGCATAAACATATGGGAGGTTGAATCTTCACAAAGTTTCAGAACCCATTTCAAAGGAAAATATGACTACTGTATTTCTGCATTTCTTATGTTCTATTGCAAGCCAATTTAAACTCCCCTCTACAAGAGCTTGCTATCCTTCGCTGAAATAAAATGGTACCTTTTGTAGTACCCTCCATGGGTCAGACCTAAGATTGTAAATTCTTATACAAGCGCCACGCTCTTTTTGCAGCTGCTAAAAATTATTAGCACCCTGTATGTTTTACTCAGACAATCATGCCCAAATCCAGTAATTTTTTGGGGGGGTTAACTAATGATGTTTCTAACAAATCCATAAGTGGTGTTTGGCGTATGATGCTAAATTCACGAGTACAAGGATTCCAAATGGATATCAAGCTCTCAAATATTTGAACACATAGGAAACCATTACTGGTGGCATGAAACTTGAGAAATCTTTTATCAAATATGAAAGGACAAGGAAAATCCATGGGATTATGAAAATCAGATAGCGAGGTACTATATTCAATGCACATAAATGAACTAAGTGTAGGATCCTCATCCCCATCTACTTCTCTAATTAGGGTACGAATTTGAATGAATAAATTTTTTATGATGAATTTCATAAAAAACAGGGGTCTTGAAAAGATTGTCCCAAAACTTAAATATTGTTCAAAACTTTAAAATTGATTTAGTAGGAAGCCAAGTTAGGATTACCTCCCTTAAACGATCTGTGACGAATACTGGACATTTATTCTTTGTTTGAATTCCTTCCATCTCATTTTTTTTCTTCTTCTGGTGTCTCTTGGTTAGAGGTTTTGATTTATTAACGAAGAGAAGAATATCATGAAAAATTTCTAATACCGAATGTTTAGATTTTGAATCAATAATTTGGAGGGATTTTTTGTATTCAAGTTTTTCAGATGATCTGTAGGGAATTTTAGGGCGTGTTTGTTACCATTTTATAAAACTGTTTTCAAAAATCATTTTCTAGTGTTTTTAAAACATACTTCTTTTCCTTGTTTTCATTTTCTAATAAATTTTAAAAAGTTGTTTGATAAGACTGTTTTTAAAAACACATTTTTTCAAAAGTTAATTATAAGTTAAAATTGATTGAAAACATTTAAGAACTGTCATAACCCACATGCCAAACACATCTGTATGGTCATCTTTCAGGAGTAAGGAGAGTTTGCCACCAACCTCCCCCATAACTCCCCTATAGAGATTACTCCAGATTTCATTATTCACGCACAAACATATGGGAGGATGAATCTTGACAAACTTTTCAGAACCCATTTCTAAGGAAACTATGACTATTGTATTTCTGCATTTCTTATGTTCTATTGCAAGCTAATTTAAACTCCCCTCTACAAGAGCCTATTGTCTTTCGCTGAAATAAAATGGTACCTTTTGTAGTACCCTCCATGGGTCATACCCAAGATTATAAATTCTGATACAAGCGCCACGCTCTCTCCAGCTGCTAAAAATTATTAGCACCTTGTATGTTTTACTTAGGCAATCATGCCCAAATCCAGTAACTTTTGTTGGGGGGGTAACTAATGATGCTTTTAACAAACCCATAGGTGGTGTTTGGGGTATGATGCTAAATTCAGGAGTACAAGGATTTCCAAATAAATATCAAGCTCTCAAATATTTGAACACATAGGAAACCATTACTGGTGGCATGAAACTTGAGAAATCTTTTATCAATTATGAAAAGACAAGGCAAATCCATGGAAATATGAAAATCAGATAGCGTGGTACTATATTCAATGCACATAAATGAACTAAGTATAGGATCCTTATCCCAATCTTATTCTCTAATAAGGGTAAACGAATTTGAATGAATCAAATTTTTATGATGAATTTCATGAAAAACAGGGTTCTTGAAAAGATTGTCCCAAAACTTACATACAGTTAGTAACTTTAAAATTGATTTAGCAGGAAGCCAAGTTAGGATTACCTTCCTTAAACGATCCGTGACAAATAATGGGCATTTATTCCTTGTTTGAATTCCTTCCATCTCTTTATTCTTTTCTTCTTCTGGTGTATCTTGATTAGTGGTTTTGATTTATTTACGAAGAGAAGAATATTACAAATAATTTCTAATATTGAATGTTTAGATTTTGAATCAAGAATTTGGAGGGATTTTTTTAATTCAAGTTTTTCTGATGATCTATATGGAATTTTAGGGTGTGTTTTGTACCATTTTATAAAACTGTTTTCAAAAATCTCTTTAAGTCCTTTCATAGTTCTTTTTTTAGTGTTTTCTTTTCTTCTAGAGAGCATAGTGATCAGCTCAAATTGCTAGTTCACTTTATTTTCTCTTCTAGCCCTTTTCTGATACCATGTTTTATGATGCCCTGTTTAGAGTTGATCAAAAGAAAATAAAACAAAATATCATACCATGTTTTGATCACTTCTCATCTTTGAGGTGTATATGATATGATGTTTTGTATGATGCAGGGTGAATATGAAACGGTACCGAGTAATCCATTGTTTGAAGCCGGTATAGAAGCTCAATATAGTGCCATCCTAGGTAACTATTCTCCATTGATCCGGCCAGAAGACCTCTCTGCATACTATGTGAGTCCTTTTAAGAGTAAGGAAACTCTCAATGCTTATTGATGCAACGGATATTATTGAAAAGAAAGAGAAACATAGTTTGTTCATACCTCAAATTATTCTTACGAATAACGAATATGAACGGATGATCCAGACCTCGCAACTTCGAAGAATCACAACTATGGAGAAAATAATTATTTAGACCTCAAAGTGAACTTTGACTATAAATAAAAATCAAATAAAGTTCAACAAAGTTAAATAATAACAAAATAATTTTATTAATTAAAAACAAATTTCCATTTTTGGAGCTTTTTATATAGATAATTCCTCATAAACAACAATAGTTCTATTTAGCCCACTTTAAATCCCACAAGTCAATCCCGCCGATGATGTGGCCAGGTTTTTCCATTTATTTATTTATTGGTATAATTTCTTTCTATCGGAGGAATCGGTTGAGATAATTGTTCAATTTGTGTGTTTTGTGTTATGGATCTGAGGAGATATCTTTCTCATTATCATCACAACCAAGTCATGGCCGTCGATAGACTCTATCTACCTATAGAATATGAGCTTACCTCGATCAAATTTTAACTTAATTTTTATTTATTTTTTTTCGTTTTCCTTATATTTTTTTGCTATTACATACCGTTTAGTTAATTGTGTGTCACTGAGGTGATGAGAATTCATAATCATAATTGTCGATTCAACAAATCATACTACAATTTTCTGATCAATGGTTGAAGAATTAAAATTGTTTAGCCAATTATAAGTTGCTCTTACTACCTTGATACCTTGATTAATGTGAATATACTTGGGATTCAAGTGCCTCACCAATTGAGATTTTTTGGTATGGAGTCAATGGACAATGGATAGGATTCTGCATACAGGTATCTTAAATGAACCGTTTTATGTAGACCATTGAACTCAAACTGAGAGCACCCTTTAGACCATTTTAATAAACCTTAAAAATAATATTATAAAATTTGTGAAAAAACTAAAAAGATTAAAAAAAATCTCGTCACTTCATCGGTGGGATTGTCCATGGGATTTAAGGTGCGCTAAAAAGAATTATTACATAAACAAACCCTATAGTTAACAAAAATATAAAAAACTTATTTCCCAAGGTATCTACTAACTTTATGAAACTTTCCTAACTTATTAAAACTCTTAAAATAAACTTATAAGTTATCCTAAAAAACTTTCTTAACTTATTAAAACTCTTAAAATAAACTTCTAGTCTACTCTAATCCGAAAATTAATTATTTTCTACTAAAAATACATTAATAAAATACAAATAATAATAATAATAACATAATAGATTTTTTTATATAATTCTCCTTCCATTATTCTACCGGTGTTGGAGAAAATTCGTCATCGAATCTTGCCGGTACCATGTTCATCATGTGTATGTTGTCGATTACAATATTCAAACATATAAGTTGATGTTTTAAAACAAACAACTTTACACCGTGTGAAAATATGGGGTTCAGAACCAACAATCAAAGAAACACTTAATAAATATAATATATTTAAATAAGGTAAAAATTTTGTTTTGTTGATGGAAACAAAAAATGGATCTTCATGTACTGTAACAACGAAGCTTCATCCTTCTGATATACATCGTAGATGGGTGGTGCATCCCTATTGATGACCACGTTGTTCAGTGTAAAAATAAATCTTCTCTAAATATATTGACGGATTTTCGGTAAACCTAAAAAATAAAATATTGAAGGAACGTAACTAGCACTGGTAACCAACTGATGCAGAACAAATATTATTGAAATGAAAAAAAAAATAGTTTGTTCAGACCTCAGATTATTCTTATGAATAAACGACTATGAACGAATGATCCAAAACTCGCAACTCTAAAGAATCACAATTATGGATAAAATAATTATTTAGACCTCGGGTTGAACCTGGCTATAAATAAAAATAAAAAAAAAGTTAAACAAAGTTTAACAATAACAAAATAATTTTATTAATCAAAATTATCCATTAATTTTGTTTTTGGAGCTCCTTATATAGATAACTCCTCCTAAACAAATCCTAAGCTTAACAAAAATATAAAAAACTTATTTCCAAGGTATCTAGTAACTTTAGGAAACTTTCATAACTTATTAAAACTTTTTAAAATAAACTTCTAGGCTATCCTAGACAACTTTCTTAACTTATTAAAACTCTTAAGATAAACTTCTAGACTACTCTATAATTATCCTATATAATAAATTCGAAAATTAATTATTTTTCTAATAAAAATATTATTAATAAAATACAAATAATAATAATAAATATAATATATTTATTTACCATAAATCTCCCTCCATCACTTATGTTCCTAAACGACTATGCATCGGTCATATTAACAACTATGAGGAAGTCAATAATAGGATGAAACATAGTCTAGTGCAATCTTTTTTCCGGAGAAGACATGATGGTAATGGGGAATTACCTCTTCTTACCTTGGGTAAATGTAATGAAATAATGAATCAAATGCATGCTAAAGTCTTGAGTTTTGGATTTCCCTTGGTGACCAAAAAGATCCATGTTACCTACCATTTGACCTAATTTCATATGTATTAGCTATCATTGAGGTGATATTCACGTCTAGAGCTACTGCACGTCATCCATATTTATCGGTTTTAAAAATAGATGTCAGGTATGCAGAGATGAGGTGCGATCTTTTCTTAATTGAGAATCACATACCTTATTTTGCTCTTAAGGGTCTATATGAGGGTACAGGTTCAACACACATGAAAAATCAACTTTATAAGCTTTTTCACCCAATCCTTCCTAGGATTCACCCCCTAGAAAATTTATCCCATGATACCTCTGGTTTGCATCCTACCCACATTCTCGACATAGCGTAGATATATACCACATGTACTGGGAAAGATAACGACGATAGTACAATACCAAGAGCCGTGGTTCCCATTAATAACATTACAACTCTAAGAGCCAGAGGTATGAAAATTGTGTTCAGGGATGCCCATTTTCTTGATATGGAGTTAGAAGAAAAAACTTTGTCCATTCCTCCCGTTCGACTAAACCTCAACTTTTCGAGAAAATATTTAGAGGTTTCGTAGACTTAGAAGTCACCTAGAATAAGGAGTCAATAACACCTTACATACTTCTAATGTCTAATTTGTTGACAATCGAAGAGGATGTCGAACTACTCATCCACGAAAACATTCTCATTATAGACGGAATCAACTATAAAAAAGTAGTCACCTTGTTTGAATAACTGGCTAGTACCAAGGGTTTAAGGCCTTCTAAGTTCAAGTATTACCAATTATCGAATGTTTTGAACCGATGCAATGTAGGATAGTCTTCGTGACTATGTTCCCATATCAACAAACACAAAGTAGGTTACTATGCGGCATTGTTTACTATATTTGGTCTCTTAAGTGCAATCACAAATTTAATTATAACTACAATCTCGATATAAATAAATTAGTGACACATATATACTAATTAGTGTTTACACCTAAAACTTTTCAAAATATTTGTTTATCCACAATTTTAGGTATTATTTTAGTTATCATTAAGGGTAAGGATATGTTAGTTTTTCCAACCAAACAACACGCCCTATTCGCCCCCTTAAATATTTATCAATATCTAATATAAAAATTATTTGAAGATTTTATTTTATTTTATTTGACATCGTGTTTTTAACACATAAGACATACTGTTAATATTTAGTTAATATTAATACACATGATAAATATGTTAAGTTAATATGAATGCACTATCGAGTTTTAGTATGATTTTTTTTTGTAATACTTATATATTAACAAATATACTACTAGCTAATATTTCTATGTAAAAAGGGAACTGTAAATAAAAAAAATAAAATTCAAATGTAAAAAGGACATGTATATGCAAAATAGAAAAAAAAATCATATTATAATTTTTTATTAATAAATTGAGTTTAATATAATTTATTTTTTAAAATTTTGAAAGTGGAAAGATTCATAAATATATAAATGAACAAGAGTTATTGTAAAACCCAAAATTAAAAATTGGTTTAGGATTTTAAAATAGAAGGTAAATGTTAATAAAAAAAATTAATGTGTAAAGAAGAATTTAAATTTTTCAATGTGGGTAAACACTTATTTACTCTCAAGAAACTTAAGAAAAAGTAGAATCATGCAATGTATTTGAGTTGTAACCCAAGAAACAGTAGAAACATGCAATGTTTGGAAATTGAGTTGTAATTGAAGTTATATTATGTTTTTCTTTTGATTTATTATGGATTCGATAACATTCTCCAATAGATGCAGGTGTTTTTTTATTTATTTTTTGTTATGGATTCAATGGCATTCTCTAATGGATGCAAGTGTTTTGTATTAAAGTAGCAAAGAATGTAAACAACTCCAGTAGTAGTAGTAGCTAATATTAGTTTGGGAATTTTATTACATTGTTGTTTCTTTCATTTGAATTGTTGATTTCTCAGTTCTGTTGTTCATGTCATTTATGGTTGTATGAGTCAAGATGGGAATTCTTCTCTCCTTATATTTGATAAAACTGCAACACTTGTTTATCCTATTTCCCTTTTTTGCGTTATTCGACACCTCATCTCAGGTTTAAGTGCACAACTTTTTTGCAACCCGATTTGTAACGTTCAACCACAAATTCGATGAGGCAATAACACATGACATTGAGTTCTAAGAAAGAAACATAACCAGTTTCGTTCGGTACTTCTAGTATACAAGTATCGTAACTACTAGTATGCAATACACTGGTCTTGCAAGGTTACCAAGTGTGAAAGAAAACAAACCTATAAAGTATATTTAGGGTAGAAGATATTTTCAGATTAAAATTAGTTGTTATTGTTATTTCTGCTGCAAAAAAAGCACGACTCCCTGATCTTAGTATCCCGAAGAAAATTGATGTTCCACTCTATTTTGTATCCAATTCAGACCTCGACATCCATGTCAACAGTGACTACACTTTGTTTTGGTCTTGATGTAACTTAAAAAATTTGGATATTAAAAAAGTAAAAGGTTCTTTCTTTTCTTCACAATTTTTTTTCTTCTGAAAAACAATAGTTGGCTAGATGATTTCCCCATTCCTTTCAAGAATTCCCAACAAAAGCGCCATGGGTTTTTCCATAATCACTTTGTGCACTGGCTCCTAACATGTCTTTCTTTTCCTGAAACTCCACAATCAGTTTTTGGTCATTTATGATATTTATGAATCGTTTTGGTAAGTATTATTATAGAATAATACGATGCACAAAGTTTTGAGGTGCCACAATTCTTGAAATATTGAAACCATCTTCTTCTCTAAGTAACTATCTTTGACGAGACGACAATCTGATACTCGGTGCAAATGTGCTCTTTTTCGCCTTATAAGAGAAAAATTTCAAAACATCAAAATCTTGATATTAGTGAACACCATGCATAGTTGAGCTTCCAACATGTATGTGCAGTGCAAGGAGCACACAAAAGAGAATCCGTTCATAAAATAAACGGGGAAAAAAAGTCCTCGATAGATAGATTTCTCATGACAACATTTTATCCGACGAATCCAAGATGTGTTGCCATGCAGAGGAATAATTATATTAATATGTGCATGTGCAACGTTACATAAGTACGCCTTAGGACAAAACCACTAGATGCGACATTCATAAAAGTCATGGTAGTATATAAGTAAGGACATAAACCTAAGAGGAGATGGCAAACAGACGCATGGGCTTAAGAAATCCCCTATTGGTCGCGGCCTTGAGGGGACGATTTAAAGACAAACGCACTATATAGACATAGATCCGAAGCAGGGTCAACAATAATCAAAGCTTATAGTGTAACATGAATATATATATAAGTATGTCTCAGACTGTTATAAACATTTGGCAGACACACACAACAAGGTTTTGGTTCTCTATACCAGTATACATCAAGAAGAAGGGGAATAGGGGTTTACCTTAATTATTTTGAGAAATTTGCTTGTCCCTCTTCTTCCGAACCTTTAACTTTGTTGAAACAACAACAACTTCACGTCATTTTGAGTTTTGACAAATACAAATTCAAATACAAATTTATTTATTTTGCTTGATTATATTATAGAGTTCTTTTAATAAGAAAAAAACATAATCAGTCTCAAGTGCGCGCAATCTATTTATCTATCTATTTAGAGATTGTTTCACCAACTTCGTTTTCTCATCTAATCAACTCAATTTACTTCATTTGGGCACAATCCAATATTAGCTTATATTTAGTAATAACGTTTTTATCAGCTCTCCAATGTCACTACGGCGTCCCAGCTAATCACACAAACCTTCTTATTTTTTAATAGGTTCAGATAATTTCCCATTATGATTTCTTGTTGTTCCCTTTAGCTTTGATGGGTATTATGTATTTTTGGTACTCGTTTTTTTATTAACACTGGATTCTAAATGTTCCATGACCCGGTTATTGCCAGGTTCGAATCCAACGGTCACAAGCTGCCGTTAGATTTTGGGTTGACCATATGTGGTCGTGGTCTGGGAGATGTGGGCGATGGAAAAAAATTATGGCCATTTTGTTTTCAATTTTTAGTCACTAATAGGCGAGTAAATTAACAATATTGATGTAGTAGTTATTTTTCTAGTTACACATCCAAATCTTTTCAACTACTAATATCTCAAGTGTAAAGGAAAAAATTGTTAAAACTGCAACGATTAAAATACTAAAAATAATGATGTTAATAAGCTTATCGGTACGCCTTATAAATGAGTGATGCTAATATCCTGTGGTGAAGTCGTATCCAGGATAAAACTGTCTGTTACAAGTACTATAAGCACTATAGTATTTGCCCACTTAACAAACTCAATATCAAAAACATAGAAAGTAAAAAGCCGTACAGAGGGAGAGAGACAAAAAGAAGAGGGGTAATAGCCTCTTCTGGACACACTTTGGAACGAAGGATTCAAGTAGTTTATATAGGGGAGAAGAGAGATGGTCGAAATAATGTGCAGTAAATAAGAATTAATGAGAGAATAAAATCCGGAATAATGATAGAAATAATTTCGAATTAATATCCAAATTTTCAAAATGGTCAAAAACAGCCAGGCACATTATGTCGACACAAGAACAAAATCGAAAAGAAAATAAATCCTTGCCGGGTCAGCCGTCCCTTACATTGAAGATAAAATTTAATTTGATTTTAAATTTGTTAAGAAAATAATTCAAAAAGAGATCTTGATTGACTTACACATGACCGAATTAACACAAGATATGGCATATGTCTCATGAAAATGAGTGGTATACATTTTTAGTTTTACCCAATGTGGGACTAAAAGATTCTATTTCATTCACTCATGAAAATGAATAAGTATCCATAGAGACCCTAAGGTCCTAAGATCAATCCAAACCAAAATCAAAATATATTTTATTAAAACTAAAAACTAATTTTCTCCAATAAAAACATGGATAACAAGACTAAAAACACAAAGAGTTAAATGGTTCGACAAAATTACCTACGTCCATGAAAATAATATTAAATATATTATGAAGTCAAGGGTTACCATCACTAAAGGGTTGGTTACTCTTCTCACTTAATCTCAAATATTCTCTTACGATGTAATGTCCTTCTTTCTCACTCTAAATAATCTAACCCCTTCCCTTTTCTGTTGGGACAGCTCTAGTGAGGTTTTAAGTGAGACTTTTCTTAGGGCAACTCCAACGGTACGAGTATACCAAATACCAAAGAGTAAAAAAATTTGTTCGTTTTTCATTTTTTACACAACGGTTTTATGAGTAAATATGATCGCACGTCGTTTTAATTAGACGTCTGTTATAAAACGCTATTTTAAAAGAACGTTAGGTGACGCGGACGTTTCTGTAGTGGGACGTATGTCGTTGGACGCACATTTGGGATATCGTTTCATATTCTGGAACCAGACGCACTTATAAATGAGCGTTTGTATTCTCGTACGCTTCCTTAATCAAACGTATGTTTAACATCCACACTAATGGACGTTTAGTGATATACGCTGTGCCTAAAAGACGCCTGAATGCCAGAAACCCCTTTATAATAGCGCTTAGTATTGAAACGTCCACCAACAGAAGCGTGAGCTGAGTTTCACGTTCACCTAAAGAAGCGTTAATAAGATTGGTGATCCACGCTCTCCTAGGAGAGCTTCTGGCTCCGGCACTCTCCTAGGAGAGCTTCTGGTGCTCCGGCGCTCTCCTAGGAGAGCGCCTGTTATCGGACGTCTTTTTAATAGAACGTATTATATACGGACGTTATTTCAGTAGAACGTTTTAACCAGACGCTCATTTGGCTTGCGTTTCTTCTGCCAGCGTTCTCCTAGTGAAGCGTTACTTCATACGTATTCTTTTGTGAGCGTCTCATCAAAATCTTTTCAGGCACTGCGTCTGTGTTTTAAAACGCTTTCTCAACGAAGCGTTTTTTGTTAACGCATATTTATAAGAGCGTGCGACTATATATATGTGTGAGAGTAAAAGTACTCTGGTACTGTACAGATAGTCGTCGAAATCCCAAATTTAATCGCCCGTTGCGCTTCAATTTAGGCGACCAAAGAGTAAATATAATCTTTACTCTTTGGTATGGTCGTCCGTTGGAGATGCCCTTATAGTATATACATTTAGTAGATTTCTATAGGTAGCCCACTAGGAAAATATGTGTTAACCCATACTACCCATAAAAAAATTATGTTACTTTTATCACTGCTTTAGTCCAATGACAAGTAAAAATCAAACTGATACGTCTGCTGAGTTAAAATTGTATTTTTTTGTCAGAGTTATTAGAACTCAATCACTTATTATACAGAGTGTTACTGCAAGTTTAATGAACTCTTGGTTTAATTTGAAGCCTGATATAGGGGCTCTAATATCAATAGAGGGGCTCTAATAGACGAAATAGGGATATTATGAAGTAAAACTCAAAAACCCCTTATCCATAATATTTTTACAATGCCTAAACCACCCCTGATTAGTTAATCTTAATTACACTAACTAATTAAAATATTAAGCTAATCATGATTAATTAAACATAATCTTTCACTTAATCAAATGATTTGAAAAAAAAAATCTTTTGAATTTGTGTTTGGTGGGAAGAAAAACTAGATGAAATTTAAGATTTTTTTTTTAAACCCTAGATTTTGATTCAATAAACCATAGTAGCATTGAGTATACCTCTAACCTATACTCTTGATCTTTTAATGGCTCAAATTTGATGAAATCACGATTTGAAAGATTGATTTTTTGTTGTTCATAGAAACTTACGGTTGGGTTTCATGTCGAACCCAATCGTAACCCTAAGAACACCAAAGAACACCATTTTTTCCCAGATTTACGGTTGGGTTTTCAACCAAACCCAACCGTAACTTGAAGAACAATGATGAACACCATTTTTGCCCAAATTTACGGTTATGTTTTCAACCAAACCCAACCGTAACTTCAAATGTAGGAGATGAAGATTCAATTAAGATTTACGGTTAGGTTTTCAACCAAACCCAACCATAACTAATCTTTAAACCCCAATCGTAAAATTAGATAAATATATTTTAAGATTTTTTAATTTCTATCATGTAGAGAATTGAAAAACGAAGCTAACAAAAAAAAATGAGGTCAATCGGACATCGTATGAAGGAGTTATGATCAAAACGGTAAAATGTATTCAGGAATAGTTACGGTTGGGTCACCACCTCATATAGGAGCCCCTCTATTGATGTTGGAACCCCTATATCAGACTTCTTTAATTTAAAAAATATCGATTTTTAATCTTTATTTATAAAAATATTAAAAAACTTTTCCAACTTATATAGTTATTAAATAAATAAATATCTTAATCTCATTTCTTACAATCTAAATTTTTGTGACGTCCTTTCACTGCCATATTCCAAATATAAAAAATATCCCAACCCTAAGACAACATCTTGGATCCATCTTTGCTTTTATATAGCTCATCCCCCTATTTATTGATAAAAGTGCTTATACAACCAGTGCTATGGTGTAAAGAAGTTACATCTATCTTGTTGTATTCTTCTGTCGGTAGGGCTGCACAGGAACCGATCCGAAAAACCGTAACCGTCCGAACCCGATAAAATCGTGGGTTTTATAACCGAACCGACCCGCTACGGGTTGGTATACGGTTTTAAAAATTTAAAACCCGGTCACCACGGGTCGGTTTACGGGTTTAGTATAGCACCCGCCCGAACCCGCCCGTTTAACCCGTTTATTCTGAACCTGTGTTGTTGTACTGTTTTGTCAAGATTTTTTCACACTGACCTGTACTTCAATACCCTTCCCTATTATTTTTATGTCAAAGAGGACTCTCTCAGCTTTCAAACAAGACCAAAATTTCTGAATTCCATTGAGAAATGATTTTTGTTCGAATTTTTGATTTCAAACTGCCGAAACTGTATTTTCTGAATACGGGATTCATGTTCTGTTTTTGATGAGTCTTTTTAACATAGCTATAAACTTTACTGTATTTTCTTACAATTTTATTGTGTTAGCTTATTCTTTCTAGTTTCAAATGAGCCAAAAATCACTCATTTTCATTGTGTAACGAAGCCTACACAAATTTCCAAAGACAGACTATTCCAAACTAAAATTTTCAGAAATCATTTAAAAATCTTACCATTTCAAGTTCTATAATTGCCACATGAACTTCTAAGATAACGATATAGATTCAACTCCATACAAATATTAAGAAAGCAAAGAAAATAAATTAATCCTTATTTTTGTTGCTAGTGTATATCCCTTGTATAATTGTATTTGTTATTATATTTTGACGATGTTTGGTGTTTTTTGCTGTTTCTTAGGAGGCTTAATGGGTGATTCATCAACTCAATCTCTATCTGCCTTTTCTTTCCTGTTCTTTTTCTTCTGTTTTTAGTGTCTATTTTTAGTGTTTTTTGCTGCCAGTTTTTTTCTATCTGCCACGGGTTAACCCGCGAAATAAACCGAACCCGCCCGACCCGTATCGGGTTAAAACCGACCCGACCCGCCTGTGGACGGGTTGATATACGGTTTTAAATATCAAAACCCGCCTCTAGACGGGTTGGTAGTTGGTTTTACCCCAAAACCGACCCGCCCGCCCGTTGTGCAGCCCTATCTGTCGGACCCCGAACCCTTCTTACTGCCTCCGATATCTATTTTTGTAGCCTTTAATATCTTCTTCGTATCATATGATATCTTCTTTATAGCCTCCGATAATGACCTTTGATATTTCAGTCCCACTCTGTAGCCTCCACTTTGCTCTGAACATTCTGTGCCTGTCTTTTATTCATTACTCGTATTAGATGCCTTGTCTTCCTTTTAAACTCGACTATTCATCTGTATTCCACGTGTCTTCTTCGAGCAACTTTGTGGTAGATATCTTGGGTTTGATATGGATAGGGGTATAAATTTTACCCGATAACCCAAGGCACAGTACATATCGTTCTTACCCATAAAATTCTACAGATACTCATGGCCGGTTATAGGCTGATCCGACCAAGCCTATTTTAATAAAAGGGCGGGTAAAGGTTATGAGATGAATTTCTTTACCCGACCCACTTGGCCGTGAATACTACCCGACCTAGTTTTCCGACAATACTATCTATTTATTTGCTTTAATTGCTTATTTTCAATTTTTATCTTATGTTAAAAAATATAATTTATAAAATTATAACATACTTAATAACCAAACTATCCATATATTCTTTTGATAAAAAATTATTTTACTAAATACACAGAAAAAAATCTACGATTTCCTTTTAACATGATTAAATCTTGAGAAAATTTAATTATTATTATTTTATTTTATAGTTGTATAACTTTTTTCAATAAAATATTTTTTGCTATATATTTAAGGCCCATCCGGAACTGCCCGCCCGAGACCAAATTATTAAATAGGCTTGGGCAGGCCATGAACACTTTATTTTGCTACAAATCCCTTTCCACCCGGCCCATTTGACTTAACGAGCAAAAGATTACTCTGCCTGACCTTCCCTTGTCCATTTAATTAATGGGTCGGCTGTCCGTCCCGGCCCAATTTACACCCCTAGACGTGGACCATCCTAGGTATGATTCAGTCATTCTCTTTGAATTTACATCCATAGATACAACCTAAGATGATTCCACGAGCGTGTTCATACGATAAATGGTAAGCAATTAAGTTTATAAGTTGACCAACTAAGGATAACCCATTTTGACAGTGGCCTCAGTCTCATACTTAGGGTTAGAGTTTTGAGTCTAGGGATGGTAATTTTTCCCACCCAAATCCATCCCTTGGGGATCCTCCTCTATTGGGGAGGGTTTTACCCGTACAAACGGGGTATGAGGTCAGATACGAGTAAAACCTGAAAATGGTGATGCGAGAATGAGGCGGGGATGGGATTCAAGGTTCCCGCCCCATACCCTTCCTGTAGCTTGTTATATTTAGGGTTTAGATTTTTACTATGTAAATATTATTATAGGTTTTGTAATAAGTGAAAATACACTGGCCACTTTCGGTAATATTAGGAATTAAGTGGAAAGAGTCATTATATCATTTGTGGATCAATTATTTCCTTTATTTTTCGGTTTAAGTCGGATTTTATGAACTTAAAATTTCAAAATGCATTGCTTAGGCTATTATTATTTTTTGAAATATTATATTTTTATTTTTTAACAAAGTTTTAAATATCTCTTGTAATGTCATGGATAACCCATGAGAAACTCGTCCCCTACGAGTATTTCCCATACTCGTACCCGTACCAGTTTACGGGTAAAGGGTAGGGTATGGGTTTTTTGTAAGAGTCCAAAGTTTTTTGTATATCACATCATTCAAAATCATGAGTGAATTTTAAATATACTACTACCTCCGTCTTAAATTATAAGTCCGGTTTGAAAAAAGTCAAGATTTTAAGAAGCCCAAAGGAATTTACAAAACTGCCCATATTGAATGTTAAATTATTAATCTAGTTAAAATTAAACACGTTTAGTATGTAGTAATATTATATATGCGGTAGTATTTGATAAAAATGAATGTAAGGGAAGATTGTTTCCTAATTATACACATATCATTTTTATTTAAAAAAAAACAAAGTATAACCAAGAAAGATATTAGCGCATTTATTTTCTAATTATATAAATATTATTTAAGATTTTAAATTGGATCTCATCAAAAATAATTTTTATAATTATAAAAAATTAAGGGTATATTCGATAGTTTAATAAAATAATAGAACTATAAACATAAGCTGACAATTATTTTAAGACAAACGAAAGTAGAATAAAGCACTTATAATTTAAAATGGAGGGAGTATAAATTTAGAAATTTTTATCATACTTGTAATAGTTTGTAATGATTAATACTCAGCATAGAAAAAAAAATGCTTAAAATCGGCCTTTGGCCGCTAATTTTTTTTTCTTCAATGGCGTTGCTTTTAACTATTCACATTTGTCCCCCCACCCAAAATATCTTGGCTCCGTCACAGATATCGGATTTGAAGCTTGCCCTAGAGCCTGTCATCTATAGGCACTTCCACTTTTGCCATGGGCTGCAACACTGGTCGTGCTCCACCGGAAAAAACGTTCTCTAATTGTCATGGTGGCAATTTGGACGCAGTCCAGTTTAACTGCTAAAAAAACTCAAGAGTAGGATACGGTGATGGATTATGTCACCAACTTTGATACATGTGTTTCAAGTTGCTTTCGAACATTTTAGATATTATCGACTAAAACTACGTTTTATTTAACGTTTTCTTTTGTTTTTCTTCCAAGCCATGAGATACTTATTTGCTTTCATAATTTATTATGAGTAGTCAATCGTCATTTGATTATAACACTTACCAAATTTAAAAAGCTTTTGTTTTGCAGTTAATTTAGTAACTTGAGATCTTTTATAGTTTGGTAGGTGTAATCTACCAACATGTTTGAAAAATATTTATATATATTTTAACGATTATGATTAAGATGCTCCAAAGTAAAAATTTCACCAGTATCGATAGACTGGTGACAACTGCCAAAACTGATCTATTGAATTCAGTCAAAGAAGGAATTACTTTTCCTTTAAAGGGCTGTTTTTTTTTTTGTTGTTTTTTTGAGTTTGGATTTCGATCCCGTTCAAAAAGTTGGTTAAAAGTAGAAATTTAATCAAATTATTGTTAGGTGTCTTTTTAAGTCGAAAGACTCGAAACCATGAAAAAATCTTATGCAATGTCTTCATTTTTTCTTTTACTTTATTGCTATTGAGATTTGAGGTGAAAATAAGTTTTAGAGTCTAGTTTGATTGAGGTGTAAAATTACACATTAACAACTGACTTAAGTTTTCACGCATAAAAAAAAATACGAGTCACAAAAGTTTTAAGGTTGCTTTTGAATTCAAGGTACGAGAAAAAAAGTGGTATAGTCTGTTTGCATACCAAAATCTAATTTCAAAAATAAAAAGTAAAACAATTTGTTTCATAAAATGCTAAATTTTTTTTACTTCCAGAAATCATTTTAGTATTATGTTCCTAAATTAATTTTTTATTTTTTTATTTTTAATAATCGAAAAATAACTTCTGAAATATTATCAAAATAGGCTATTAATAACTAAATCTCACGCTTACGAATATTCCACGCTTTAAAAAAGTACTAATTATACCAGAAGTAGCTCTCAAACCAGAATTTCCCCCTCAAATGATACCGGAATAATGCAAAATACAACCCATTATCTAAAGCACCCACTACCCAGCTATAAAAGCACATGTAAGCTGAACTAATAAGTATGGAATCTCTCTTCTTGCATAAAAACTGTTGGTCCACCTTCCTTGAACATTCTGTGAATGCCATGCCGCGTTAGAAAGTCGCTGTTATATGTGGCAAAAAGTTCAGTTATGCGCCATCATCCCACGGCACAAAGACACAAAACTTTCAGTAAAATGTGGGTGGCGTGTGATGTTAAAGTATCGGTTGTTCAATAAAGAAAGCCATTCCTATGTGGTTTTATCCGTTTATTACATGCTTTTATTGGAAGGGAACATTTCTGTTGCTTTTCAAGTTTACTCCACCCCATGCTTCCAACCACAGCTTTACCTTCCAATTCAATCAATTCATTTTCTAATAGATCAAACAAATTCCCCCAATTTGTTTATTAGATTCCAAGTTTTGTCTCTTGTTTTGAATAAAAATAATAATAATTTCACTCCTTACTGTCTAACAAGTCACGCCATTTGACTTAATAATCTCTGTTTCCAATTAAAACACCCCCACAAATTTGTTTGTTTGCTTGTCTGAGTCTTTTTCAGATTTGGGTCTTCTTCTCGTTTCTTTCTTCTGAGTTCTGACTCTTCCTCTATTGATTATTTCTGGGTTTCTGCGCATTCTGGAGAGAAAGAGAGGGGGTTGTGGGGGAGATGGGGAATTCATTTGGATGTTCAGCATCAGGAGAGAGATTAGTAAGTGCAGCAAGAGATGGAGATTTAGTTGAAGCTAGAATGTTATTAGAATTCAATCCTGGGTTAGCTAAATATTCTACTTTTGGTGGTCTTAATTCTCCTCTTCATTTTGCAGCTGCTAGAGGGCATAATGAAGTAAGTCTAATAATCAAATAAAGTTAACCCCTTTATGTTAAAAGATTTTATTGTGATTGTTGTGCTAAAGCTCAGATCTTGATACATACTATCTGTGATTTCATTTTGTTGTGTTTAATTAGATTGTAGCATTGTTGCTTGAGAAAGGAGCAGATGTGAATTCCAAGAACTACTGTGGACAGGTAAAGTTATCAACTTTACTCTTTTCTCTCTCTCTCTTCTTCTTAGTATTTTATTTAGCTGTCAATTAAGTGGCTCTTAATAGAAATCCAGACTCTTAGTGGGCAAGATCCTTGTATTATGTTGATAACAAGTAGTACTTAGTTTCGAGGGTAGAATTTTTAGAAGTAGATTTTACATTTTTCAACAATGTGGATTATGCCGCTTTGAATCACATTGGTTGTTCATGCTTCTTGGCGTTAATGTGTGGAATTATAAATTCATCAATATTGTAATTATTCTTCAACTTTTGACTCTTTAGTATCTTTGGATATCCTGTTTGATAGATTTTGATTACGTGTTAATACCCACTTGCTGTAAATGCGAGACTAACACCCACTTGCTGTAAATGCTAGACTTTTGGGAGAGGGATGGGCCAAATTTATTTGATATTCAACTCTCAGTGCTAGCTAGGGCATGTGCAACTTGGAGTTATCCTTTAGAATTACTTGTCTAAAATTGAGACATAAGTATTTGGGTCTCGTCTTTCACAACTGATATATCTTGAATGTAATTTATTACTGATTGGGTGTTTTTGTTTGATTTTGTCAAAGACGGCATTGATGCATGCGTGCCGGTATGGGCATTGGGAAGTTGTGCAGACACTCCTGCTGTACCGTAGCAATGTGAGTATTCATTCTTCAATTTCTACTTAGGTTATGTTCGTTTCTTTAATTTACTGAGACTATCATTCTCCTATGTTTGTTTCCAGGTTATAAGAGCTGACTACCTCAGTGGTAGGACAGCTCTCCATTTTGCAGCTGTAAATGGACATGTTAGATGTATAAGACTAGTAGTTGCGGATTTTGTCCCAAGTGCTCCTCATGAAGTCATCAGTTCTCAGAGTTCTCAGACTAGTGGAGAAGGAGGACCTGCGACTAATTCAAGCAACAAATTTGACCAACTGTATGTTGTTTGTTTCATTTTGTTCTCAATCGAGTTTTACCCCTTGCCAAAGTTTGTAGATGCAAAGACCACCAAACAAATCCAAACTCCAAGTAGCGATTTTCTGAGCCATTTTTAAAAAATGTCAAATGCAGTTCGCTCTCCAAGTTTGTTAACAAGGCGGCAGATGGTGGTATAACTGCTCTCCATATGGCTGCACTTAATGGGTATTTTGATTGTGTCCAGCTATTACTGGATATTCATGCAAATGTCTCCGCCGTGACATTTCACTATGGAACCTCGATGGATCTGATAGGTGCAATATATACAAGACTTGATTACTTGATATATCATGTTCCATTAGGTACCATTGGTCATTAACTTTCCAGTTTATGGCTCTTATCGTAGGAGCTGGAAGTACTCCTTTACATTATGCTGCATGTGGAGGCAATCTGAAGTGTTGTCAGGTTAAAAAACTTTCTTTATCATGCATTATGCATTATTTTTCTTTACGTTCTAGGAATTTAAAGAATTTCTTTTTCTACAGATCCTTCTTGGAAGAGGTGCTAGTAGATTTACATTGAACTGCAACGGGTAACATTCTCAGTTGCTTGAGCAGTACAAGTAGAATCTTTTTAGTGAACTTTAGCTGCTTGGGCAAACTTTCTTGTTTTTTTTTCTTCTGCAGAAACACTAAGCGTACCATGTACTTTGATCAAATTTTAGGTGGCTACCTCTAGATGTTGCAAGGATATGGGGACGCCATTGGCTTGAACCCTTGCTGACACCTAGTTCTGACTTAGAACTACCGATATTTCCGCCATCAGTTTACCTCTCGTTGCCTCTCATGAGTGCACTGAATATAGCAAGGTGATATTTTGCCCTGTTTCCTGATTTGGAAATTTCTAAACTCTCGATCTTCAAAAGTTGCTCAATGAATAGTCCAAGTACTGCTTTACCGATTGTGTTGAGATGCTTCTTCGTCATTCATTTTGCAAACTCAAAACTCGCATGTTGTCTATTTATTTATGTGGGCACATTTCATGTTGAGAGCAACATTAGAAGATACATAAGATTGCGGAAAAGAAAACATTTATTCATCTCCAGTCAGTATCCTTATTCGTACCAATCTACTGCAGGGAATGTGGGCTGCAATCTTCTAGTGCCTCAGCTGATGATAGTGATGTCTGTGCTGTTTGCCTGGAAAAGGCATGCACTGTAGCCGCTGAAGGTTTGTTTTATCGTTCATCTACCCTTACGTTTAGGTTAAATTGCTCCACCTTTGTATGTTACTTTCCTGTTGGAGCTATTTTTTGCCATAAGTTTTTTTTTTTTCGTGTTCTACAATTCACTCCCTAATCCAGTAAATATTTTAGCTAAGTTTCATGCTCAAGTCAACTCAACCGTGGTTCCACTCATGTCGTATCTGACTTGTATCAACTGGTTGACTTTCAAACAATCATAATTAATGATCCCTAATGTAATCATATGTGCTTTCAGGTTGCGGGCATGAGCTTTGTGTAAGATGTGCGCTCTATCTTTGTTCAGCAAGCAACATTCCTTCCGACATGGTGGGACCACCAGGTTCCATTCCATGCCCACTTTGCAGAAATGGCATCATATCTTTTATTAAATTGTCTAATTCTCCAGCAAAGGAGGAGCTCAAACAACATCTATCTCTAGGACTCTGCACTCCATGCATGCTTCATCATGACCCAGAACCTTCACCTACCTCACTTAGACCCGAAATTCGCAAGAACCGTGTTGCTTCAGTTTCTTCCGATTTTTCATGTCCTGTGTCTTGCAGTCCATTCCCTTCAGTTCCTATTCCCATGTGTACATGCAACGAAGATTCATGTCCGTCCTTTGAACCCTCAGGCAGAGAAAACGAAGACGAGTCACCGCGTCGATCGCAAGGAACGATTGGAGGAGAAGAAGATAAAACAGAAGGAACAAGGTTTGACAAAACGACATGCTCAAGTATATTTTGGACTAGAAGAAGTTGCCACAGAGAACATCAATGCAATTCCGAAATCAACGCTTAACTTCATTGTGTATAAAAATCCTATCTGTAGAAGTTATAGGTTCCCATTACTTATGGATGTGCAGAATGTACTAGGTATTTTTTTGTTGTCCTCGGGATAGAATCGGCGAAATTTGTTTGTTTCCCACTATGCCCATGTCTGGTTTGGGGTTTATTAGATGTTCTTAAATATATTGGTTAGCTTTATCATTTAGAAAATGTTCATCAGATGTAAGCATTGAAGTAGATAAAATTACTTCCATGGCTATTTAAGAGATTTTTTTTTTTTGTTTTTGTAACTGATTATAATTTTTAAAAATCATTGTTACATGTGTAATAACAACAAATTTTTTTGTCATCGAGAAACACAAGTTTCTGCCTGGTCTGGCATGGCTGCTAATGGAGGTGCCAATTTGCTTGGGTGTCTATCAATCCAAGCAAATTGGTACCTCCTATTAGCCATGTTTGTTATGTTGGTTGGTTCTGTAAGATGTTTAATCTTTTGCACTTAAGGCTGATTCTTATGGTCGCCCAATTCAAGATTCAACTTACCTATCCAAGTCTTCTTGAATTGGGGACTAGTTCGAGTGGTTTCAAATGTCATCTTGAATTAGGACTAGTTCTAGTGGTTTGAAGTGTCATCTTGAATTCTATCCAAACCAGAAGCGTGAAATGACTTAGCGAATTTGTACCATTAAGATTTGTAGATCTATGAGTTGTAAATGAAAGATAAAATAAGTTCTTGTAATGAGTTATAATGATCTGTACAAGTTGTATTCAATCAGACGAAGAAGAAAGAGCTACAGGACTCGACTATATATAGTTACATGACAAAAGATAAGACTCAGTCTTACTAACCATAACGGGAAAATAAGAAATGAAACTAAAACAGAAATACAGTTTTTGTTATTAACACCGTTGCTCAATGTTGGCAGTGTAGCCAAGGTGTTACATGAAACATGCGCTAACACCTCCCTTCAAACTGAGCACTGCAATAATGAATCTGTTTGCTCTGCAACCTGAAAAATACTGACTTAGAGAGACCTTTAGTGAATAAATCTGCGACATGACCCAGTGTTGGAACAAACTCCACCTTCAAGAACCCATTTGAAACCAAACCTCTTATTATGTGACAGTCAACCTCTACATGTTTGGTTCGAGCATGGTAAATAAGATTAGCAGCAAGACTCTTTGCACCCAGATTGTCACAAAACACAGTACATGTAGTGACTAAAGGCAGCTTTAGCTCCTCCAAGAGATATGAGACCCATAGAATTTCAGAAGAAGCCACATCTAATGCCTTATACTCAGCTTCTGTAGAAGAGCGTGAAATTGTAGGGTGCTTCTTAGCAGACGGGGAAACAAGATTATCCCCCAAAAAGGACACAATATCCTGATGTGGACTTGCGTGAGTCTGGACATCTAGCCCAGTCACTATCAAAAAAGGCCTTAATAGTGTTGATAGGACCATGCTTGATCAGAATACCAGACCTTAGTGAACCTTTGAGATACCTTAGAATGCGCTTAGCCAATTGTAAATGCACATTAGTGAGTGAGTGCATAAACTATGAGACATAGTTTACAGGAAAACTAATGTCAGGTCTAGTTAAAGTGAGATATTGTAATCCCCCCAACTAGGCCTCTATAATATGCAGCATCAGGCAATAGAGAGCCGTCAAGAATAGAAGACCTTTTTCCTTGTGCCACTGGAGTTTTGCAAGGTTTGCAATCAAGCATGTCATGTTTCTTGAGAAGTTCTAAAGAATATTTATTTTGAGTAAGAAGTAGTATGTCAGAAATAGAGTTGAAAACAACTTCTATGGCAAGAAAAAAAATTCAACCTGCCCAAATCTTTCATAGTAAATTCTGAACTGAGAGCAGTGATAAGAGAACTAATCAATGTTTCAGAAGATCCCACTAGCAATATATCATTTACATAAACTAGAAGCACCATCTGATCATTAGAGTTTATGTCGTTGAACATAGAATTGTTGAGTTCTGATTTCTAAAAACCACAAGATACAAGAAAGCCACTAAATCTATCAAACCAAACCCTAGGTGCTTGTTTTGAACCATATAAGGACTTCTTCAAGTGGCACACATTAGATGGATATTCAGAAGAAACAAAGCCAAGTGGTTGCTCCATGTAGACATCCTAACTGAGATGTCCATGTAGAAAGGCATTAGAAACATCTAATTGCCTCGTAGCAAGCCCAAGACACATCTAATAGTTGTAGCTTTTACAACTGGACTAAATGTCTCATCATAGTCAATCCCATCAATTTGATGAAATCCTTTTGCAACTAGTCTAGCTTTATATCTCTCAACAGTTCCATTTGTTTTTAGCTTGGTCTTGTATACCCATTTAAAGCCCAACACATTCATGCCAGATTAGTATGGAACATGCTCCCATGTGTTATTTTTATACAAGGCATTATACTCATTTTTTATAGCTTGAACCCATTTTGGAATTTTAGCTGCTTGTAGAGTCAGATAAAGCTTTACCACTCCTAGGAATTGGATGTTTTGTGTGGGTACTAACTCTAGATTTGACATCAGCTTGGGTTGTAGTCAAACTAGTGAAAGCTACATAATCAGAGTCTAAGGAATTTTTATGAATTACTCCAGATTTAGATCTTGTATTAAAATGAGAAGTTGGAATAGTAGAGCTAATAACAGAAGTAGTTGGAAGTTGTGAAATTACCTCCCCTGCAGGTGGCAAGCTTGTAGAATATGTGAGAAAAGACTGTGAAGACACCATACTAGGAGAATCAACAACAAGATGCTTGACAGCTGAAGTAGCATAAGGAAAAGAACATTCACTGAATACTACATGAACAGTTGTGTAAACCCTTGTAGTAGCAAGGTCATAGTATCTGTAGCCTTTGTGATTTGAAGCATAACCAAGAAAAATACATGGCAAAGATTTTGGACTCAGTTTGTCTCTTCTAACATGAGCAACATTAGGAAAACATAAACACCCAAACACCTTTAGGAAAGAGTAGTCAGGTTATTTAGAAAAAAGAACTTCATATGGACATTTATTTTGCAGTAACTTTGTAGGAATCCTATTGATGACATATGTTATTGTGGAGAAAGAATCAAACCATAAATTCTTAGGCAATGAAGCGTTAAAAGCCATTGTATTATCCACCTCTGTGATTTGCCTTATTTTCCTTTCTGCAGCTCCATTTTGTTGATGAAGGTTGGGACAAGATATTCTAACTGAAATTCCACAAGTATCCAAGTACTTCTAAATGGACCTTTAACCAGTTCATATGCACCATCATACTGAAACTATTTTATCTTGCAATCTAAAAGATTTTCCATTGATTGTTTGAAAAGAGAATGGATAAATCCAATTGAACTTACTATAGTCATCAACAAAAAGAATGAAATACTTGAATCCCAAAGTAGAGAGAACTTTACTAGGTCCCCATATATCACAGTGTACTAAAGCTAGTGGCTTACATGAAACTGAATTAGAAGTGTAAAAATGAGAACAAACACTTTTTCCTAGTTGACATGAAGCACAAACAGAATCAAAAGTCTTAGAAGATAACTTGATTGCTGATGTTGAAGCCAGATGTTGAACAACCTTAGAAGCAGTATGTCCCAATCTTTGGTGCCATAAGTTTGGAGAAGCCAGAATAGAAGCATGGGTAGTTTGAAAAGCAATCTTGAGAAGTTGAGATGATTCAATTGGATATAAGTTTTGATGCATAGCTCCTTTTGCAAGAACTTGGTGATTGAGAAGAGACTTGATTGTATAAACCCATGGATAAAATTCAAAGGAACATAAATTGCCATAAGTAAACTTGGAAATGGGTAGTAAATTGTGTTTATGTGAGGAACAAGAAGAATATCCTTTAAAACAAAAGATGTTGATAAGCTATGATCAATTATGCTACTAAAACCTTTAAGAGTAATAAGTATAACTTACCATCACCCACTATTATATGACCTTCACCAGAATATTCCCCAGGTTCAGTAAGAACAGTTGGATCATTAGTAAGGTGACTAGTGCCACCAGAATCTGGCAACCATACTGGACCAGAAGGACTATAGCTCCATTCACCAGGGGAAGTAAGTATAACACCCTTACTAGAGTCAGCATTTTCAGCAACAATCCAAGGATTAGGAGTATGAGTAAATTTTAGACCTACAAAGGCTTTCTCAATTGCAGTTTGCACATTTGTAGCATTAGATGCATATATAAACTTGCATCTGCTTGCAAGGTGACTAATTCTGTTATAGATCTGACAAGGAATAGATTTGTAGTCAATTGAAGTTTTCTGCACATGATTAAAATCACCTTTCTTGAAAGCATGGGGTTGATTCGAAGAATTATTAGGTTTAGGTGCATATGTATGTGCAGGAGAATAAAATGAAGGTTTCTTGTAGAAGTTACTTGTCTTTCTCACAAAGAATGCATAATTTGTTGGATTTTGCATAAGAGGAACAAAATCTTGTTCTTGATCCTTTAACCATTGTTCATGCTACAACAATCTAGAACACAACTCACAAAAAGCTAGAGAAGTTTTTCTATTTTGAACCGTGATAACAAAAGTAGAATACTCTCTACCAAGACCAGAAAGAATGTACATGACTAGATCTGAGTCAGGTACTGTTCTCCAATTTCAGCTAAAGAATCAGAAATAGACTTAAGTTGATGAAGAAAATCAAAGATTGTGGAATTACGTCTTCGAATTGTATGTAACTGACTCCGAGATGAGATTTTCTAGCAAAAAAATGTTGTGTAAAGATTCGAGAGAGATGATTCCATTTATCTTTAGCAGTCGATTTCCCAAGTAACTCAGTAGTTAAATATGGTAAAATTGTTGTGTTTATACATGAACCAACAAAATGGTCCATTGCTCTCCATTCTGCAAACAAAGGATTAAGAACTGGCATGTTGTTGATATTAAGAAACTGAGGTTGAGGATCAATCGTTCTATCAACATAACCAAATAAATTGATGCTATTTAAAATAGATGAAAGTTGATATTTCCACACAAGAAATTTTGAAGAATCTAGCTTCACATAAACAAAATTTGATATATTCTGAAACGGAAGCTGAAATATAACACTAGGAACTTGTGGATTAGGCGGTGGATTTGGATTTGGTGGTGGTGGTAGTTGATTATTATAAACATTTTGAAATGATGGTGGTGATTATGGTGGAACTGAAGTATGAATAAGTGGTGGATTTGATCTATTAGATGAGGGAAGAGGTGGAAACTCTGATGAGTTATCTGTGTTGTTGCTATTATTGTTATTTGAAGCGGAAGTCATTGAGTTGTTAGTTTTTCTCACCACTAAAGAGAAAAAAATTATAGATAATGAGTTGTTGGATCGAAGAAGAAGAAATATCACATATTGAGCTCTGATACCATGTAAGATCTGTAGATCTATAAGTTGTAAATGAAAGATAAATAAGTTGTTGTAATGATCTGTATAAGTTGTATTCAATCATATGAAGAAAAAAGAGCTACATCACTCGACTATATATAGTTATAGGACAAAAGATAAGACTAAGTCTTACTAACCAGAACGGAAAAACGAGAAATGAAACTAAAACAGAAATATAATTTTCTGTTATTAACATTGTTACTCAATGCTGGCAGTGTATCCAAGGTGTAACATGAAGCATGCGCTAACAGTGCTAAATCATTTGGTGCAACAAATTCTAGCTTCTTTTATTTTCTACTTCTTTTACTTTTTTTTTTCTTTTTTGGAAAAAGAAGACTTGATTATTATTGAAATAAGATTCATATATCACGGTTTCATGTTCAAATTGGCTAGTATCTTGATAATCATACCGAATATTATTTATGGTGGTATTCAGACTTTTATAATTACTCGCAATTAGGCTCATACTCTCTTTTTCATGAATTGAATTTCTGAAAAATCCTCTTTTTTTGTCATCCTTTGTAATACTTCTGGCCACGATACCTTGCATTTCCCTTTCCATTTGATCTGGCTTATTTCTTCCGCCTTCACTGTTAGTGTCGACATTTTCAAATCGTCATGATCTATTCACATAATCATTTCTTGGCTCCTTCATGGAAGCTCATCACCTTGTACTGAGATGAGATTCCTAGACAATGCTGAATAGTATAGTCTTACCGAACTAATAATGTTCAATGTAATCGCCTTCCCTGTTAGTGTTCAATGTACTGACCCATTAATAGGCTTACTAAACGAACTAGACTTGACACTAGTAGTTGTTTACTTAATTATTATTTTTTTTGAAATATTTTATTTAATTAATTAACTAAAAGAGTTATTCATATGACCCAACCATCATATCTACAAGACATTAAATATATCACATCAGAATACTCATTACGGTACTGGTCTGGCGGTTTACAACATATGAGGTGTAACTAAGCACCTACGATGAGAAAGAATTAAGTTGAACGTTACTATGAGGAATTAATGAATATTACGGTTTCAAGAATCTTACCCGCAATAAGGGGAACGTTATTGATACAGAGCTAATTCCAATAGACTTATTGAACGTTCCCATTGGCGTGCATCCAGCAGGAATTAAACCTACGAATTTTCCAATTATGAGTTGGTCACTTAACCATTTTCCACTTCTACACCTCTTCACCTCTTCCATTTTTGATGAGATCATGGTTCAATACTATAAATAGATGACTTCATCTATTCGAAAGACAATCCCAAGTTTATCGAAGTTCATCAGACTATCATAAACAATTCCATCTTCTCTACTTGAACTCAACTACAGAGACCTGTAATCTTCAACTAGAATTCAAGATCTTTTTATGCTTCCCTCCTTAAAATCAACCATTTTTCTCATTTGTGACCGAATCAAGGCTTGAAAGGTCATTTATTGGTTTAGGCTAGCCTTGTACGATTTTGATCTCTCGTATTCATTACGATTTACCCTTTCACCCTTTTATATGTTTTTCACCTAAAACACTAGCACAAGGCTTCTTAGGCTTCTTATTGTCTTTAACAACAACAATAAAAAGATTTTGATGTTCTTCTTCATGTTCTTATTCTTCTTATAATTCTTCTTCTTTTTCTGTATTGTGTTCTCCCTCAACTTCCTGCTATATCTCTTGGTTCACATCACAGATTATAACTCTCGATACGATCCACTTGCTTAGTAATTTTAGTTCCACGTTTACTGGTTCCTAGGTGTATACCGTGGCGATGGGTTGGAGTTCTATAATCTTCCACTAGAGCTTCCTTACTTTTCGACTTGCCCCTTAAAAAAATCAAATAACTTAACTAAAATTCGGCTAAGAAAATATAAAATTCGGTTAAGAAACTTAAAGTTCGGTAAAAAAAGATGTAAAACGCGAGACACATAGAAGTGTTCGGCTACCAAAACAAATTAGGACTTATCCAAACTCAGTGTATTGTTTTTGACTTGAAAGTTTGACTAGGAAATCTGTTATCGACTTAGACGAACTCTGTGTTTTTCTTAACAACTACAAGGTTCGGCTAGGAGAAAATTATTTCTTCCTAGTCAAACTGTTCTCCGTGTTCTTCCTAAATGAAAAGTTCGGTTACCTCGGTTTGGTTTTTTTTTGCAAATTCCTATCCGAACGCCACTCTGGAACAACCATTTGAACCCCTACTTTGATGATTACTACTCGATTTATCAATCAAAAAGGTACAAAATATAAGGGGTTTGTCAGAAATTACCTTCTAATATACATAGTGGAACAATCAGGATTTGGTTATCCCGCTAAAGTCTAGATTTCGGCTTCAACTTCCGCTGCAACTGGTTCATCAACTTCTAGTTGATTTGCTTGATTTGCAAGGCGTGGAATCCCCGGATTCAGTAATAGATCTTCATTACAACATTTAGTACGACCCATTTATAGACGAGATTAATCGATGATGAAATTCGTTTAATCGTTTATGTAACGGTTATGGAAGATGAAGAGGGAAGAAAAAATTTTGAATAAAAATTCGGCTAGGTCATTGTTAATGATTTTAAAATAGAATTAGAATCAGATTTATATTTATATACAGGATTAGGTTTAGATGATTATTAGATTAGGTTAATTCAAATAAAGGGTAATTTAGTCACTTTCTCTAATTAGGACACCACTTGACTTTGTAGGACGAATGACCTAAGCATATCATGCTTCCCTTAAAAAGGGGAGTGTCTTCAAAAAATCGTTCTTCCACAATAAACCACCTTAATAAACCAAATTGAGCTCCATAATGAGCCATCGGGTTTCCTTAACTTGATCAGTTAGATTGAGTTTCCACAATAAACGAATGGGCCTCGTTAATAAGTTATGTTGGGCTTCCATAATAAGTCAGATTTCACAGTTACGAAATAACCTGTATGACCCGCACGTGCACCATTTAATGAGGTTACGAACAGTTGAGCAAAGTGTTTTTGCTGCTGCTTGATGGTTCTTTATATGTGTTGTATAGTAAGATCACATTTGTATGTATTAGATTTCAGTATGAGGTGAAGCTAGTAGTCTCTTCCTTTAAGTCATAGTAACGATGATTAAGGTATTGAACCAATTTTTAAAACATCTGGATTAAATTAATATGCTCACACTGGCTTTTATTTACCAACATTTATTTTGGATTAACTTGCATGACTTGAGTTGTCCCTAGAACAAATAATTGGCTGCCGGCTTCAAAGGATCGGATCAACTAGGCACCCATTTAAAATGAGTGCAAAAGCAAAAGCAAAACTACAACTCCAATGAGTTCGTTCACTTATACCTTCAAGTGAGGGAACTAAATCAGAATCCATAATAAACCATAAACCTTCAAAAGAAAAACAGAAACTAAAGCCTCTCTTTCTGTCTCTCTCAATGTTATTGTTGCTGTTGTAGTTATCTTCTTCTAGCAGCAGTTTCCCTCTGACCAATGAAGTAAACAGCAGCAACAGGGAGACCTAAACCATTTTCCTGAGAGAAACTTCTTGTGTTGAAACCATCTCTTGATTTTGGTGGTGAAGTAATCACTGTTTGTCTTGCTTTTTGTTTGAATAAAATGAACACATACCTATGGATACCAATTACTGGCTTTGGTATTTCATAACTCACTATTTCTTTCCCTGCATGCATTTACATATATGTTCAGTATCACTATGCATGTAATGAAATTTTCATATCTAACTACGGGTTATAGTACTCACCAAATGAGGCATCAGTAGTGCCAGGAATATCAGTGACAATCCTGAAAAAGCACAAGGTAAATCTTAAGTTATATGACCCCATGCAGAGATCACTATGTTACTATATGGGATTAGGGTTGATATTAGTAGCAAACCAATGAAGATGTTCTCTTAGATATGGATCACTTGGGCCTGGAGCATCAGGATCTGTCATGATCTATCAATAGAACACAAAAAGAAAAGGCTCAGTTAGTTAGCTAGCTACATTATGTGTATGAAATATTAAGCTTAAAAAAATAAAGATGGGTGTAGCTTGTAACAAGAAAGGTTATTACAAGTGTGTAAGAAGCTCTCATATCATGGCCACCGATTTTGGCTTGAGGTTTCGTGGTTAAGCAAGCTGGCATAAATTCATGACCATTAGAAACTTGCTTTGTGTTGTAAATAATCTTCATTTCTACACTAGGGTTAAACTCATCTACTACCTCTCCTACAACTCCTCCTACTCTCAGTGTTGCCATGGACTTCACCATGATAAGATAAAGTGAGAAAATGCTGAATGTTTTTGTTTGTGTGAGATATAGAATGGATGGAGTAGTTAGTGTTGGAGATTTTGGTTATGGAAAACACAAGGGTTTTATAGGGAAAGACATGTGAAGAAGCTTAGAAGTGAAGCTTTATAGATTCTTATACAATGTTATATAATCCATGCAAGTCTGAAGTTAAAGGAAAAAACCATGCTTGAGATTTTCCATAGTTGGTATAATGGGGTGTTTAAAGATTGAAGAGACAGCCAATAAGATGTCTTTGGAATTTAATCAATTATATTTCTAAGCAAGTTGGAAGTTCTTTTGAATGGGTTATGGCCCTTAGGGGTATATGTCTAAGGTTGATTGGACAGAGGAGAAATTACTTTTGCTTAATTTATTTGAGTAATTTTGGTACTAAACAAGCTTTAAGGTGGGTTCTCTTTTAATTTGAGTATTTTAACAGTTACTGGAAGTACTTTGAAAAGCTAAAAATGGCATGCATCACCTAAGTTGAAGAGAAGTTTGTTCTAAATGTCGTTTTTCAGCACAGCAGTTCTCATGTGAGTAATGTTATGCCCAAAAAGAAAAATCCCCGCATTTCTCCGGTGAGAACCCAAGAACCCTTCACCCCTCTTTTGGGACAACCGTAAATGTCATTAACCGTTAGGTTCAAGACATTTAAACCCAAGGTTTAAAAAAGTGGGAATGTGACCACGCAATTTCTCAGGGGATCTGTCACAATTTGTTTAAAATTATCATATTCATTTGTGCTTTGGGAATCGCATACGATATGATTGAATACAATGAGTAGGCAACTTCATAATTTCTAATATAAACAATCTAATAAAGCCGTACCTCATCAACAACATTCACCACTTTAGAATATGTGTTTACAGTTGCTGAAGAGTTTTATTCAGTTAATAATTAGCTAAGATCAAGCCAAAAGGCAGAAGAACCTTTTGTGCACTTATCTCAGATTGCACCAGGAGGGAGCTGATTGATCACAACTGAATTTATGCTTTAAAGGAAGGGTTAACCGTGACCTAATTGATCACAATTGAATTTTAAAAAAGAACCAAGAAAGATGAGCTCAGAAGGCACTCCGAATTTGTCATGATATAGATTTCATGTCAAAAATTCCCATGTATGGCATAGTTTAGCTGAGCTTTTGGAGAAAATAGCAGTTCAACATATTGTTTACAAAGTGCTATCCAGGGCTAATCCAAGGATGTCAAGGGTTCAAATTCATCCATAGATGCTTCAAAAAAAATAAAAAAAAATCCATTGAGTATATATGTCAGATTGCACCAGGAGGGAGCTAGTCTTTACTCTTTGATGGTATGGACTAATAGGCTAGTCTACCAAACCAGAATCCATAACCTGCCACCTTAAACAAATATAGGGGGCTTAGCATAGCTCTCTTAGCTTAGCATCTCTTTTACTTTAGTTACAACAAACCTTGACCAGTGACCTTAATATAATGATCATCATCAGAACCATTACAATAGTGGAAAAGTGGTCCTGGGTGTTCTCATTTGCTCAGCAGCCACCTCACTCAACTAGGGATTTATGGAATATCCCAGTAGAAAGGAAAACAAGGGCTGGGTTTACTGGATTTGATCTTATCCTTGGTCTGAACCATTAATGCAGGGCCTGCCATTTGCTTGATGCCACCCAAAACTTGGCGATGCTACAAACCAACCTACATAAATACATGACATGTGCAAATCTAATCTGACTGTCTAACACCCATAATCTAGATGATGACGGCTTGAAATGCTGGTATAAGTTTTGTTGTCCATCGGGTGTTTGTGCATCCACTAATCATGATGTCAGTCAGTTTTTGTTCATTTACCCTCAAACAACAACAAATGGAATTCAAATTTGGTGCAAGGCATACAAGAACAAGTAACGGATTACAACCCAAACGGCTAGAATGCAGTGAAAGTTGCCATTAAACGTAGGTTACATCCATAGTTACATGATGCAAAAAGTCTCACATGTTAGGTTAAAAAAAACGCAAGGTGCATTAAGTCTCACATGTTTGGAGATTTAAAAAAATCCCTGTAAGAGGTCATAACTCATAGCTACAGACAACTTCAAACATACCAGTTCAATCTCGCTGAGGACACATTATGCATATGATAAAGCAACAAACAGAAACCAACCAACATGTAGACACACATCGCTTAATATCCAGAAGCGAAGAAAAAAAACCTAAAAGATCTAGCCAATACATATACTTACATGGCTTTAGCTGTTTCACGTACTAAGGAAAACTTTGCGAGAAGACCACATAGTTGAAGCAAAGAACCAACTCCATCGCAGATTCTCATATGAGCAAATCCAGTCTCCTGCAGTACATGCCCAAGTTAAAAGAAGATTAGGAGTTGCAATAAGGGTAAGACCTTGCAGAGAAACATATTAACTTCACCTAAAAATAGCCATATATTTCGTTTATACCTTCAAAAACTCTAATTTCAGATACTCAGGCATGTCATAGTTCTTAATTATTCTGAAAAGGGTTGTTATCACATCCGTTGGAGAATAGCCCATATCATACAGTTGCTTCAAAGCAGCACACGCATCATCAAAGTTCCCCTCAAGTATATTGCGAACCATGTTCTTAACATGTAAAGGGTGTGGCTGGTCACACACCTGAACAAATAAAAAGATCTCACTCAGATACCACAAAAACACGGAAACATTAGCAACATGAAGAAACTAAAGAAGATGTTTTGACAGCTGACCTTAAACACATTCTCTTGATTGACAAATCGAAACCCACTGAAAGTAGCTTGCAAGTTATTCAGTGCCTGTCTCATATCACCATCTGCAGTGAAAATGATGGCTTCAAGACCTTCCGGCACATATGGAACCTTCAATCATCAGAAACAAAGATCAAATTAAATGCTTGAATACACGTGTCAAGACATGTGGCGGATGTAACTTAGGGTACCCAGTGACCATTTCCAGGAGCAATTTTGAGGGTGGTAGCCAATGTAATCCGTGGATGCGCATGTTTTATTCAAGATTTGTTCTAAAATTTGAGTCAATAGAAGTGTTTATTATCATACAGCTAGAAGATAGTAATACATTTGAATATATAACCCACAAGTCATTACGGCTACCCTAGAGCACCATATGAGCACGAACGGTGAAAGCAGATAAACCCGCTTTTACTTAAATTAACCAATTCATCAAGATAAGGCATACCGTGCTGTGAATGACTAAAGGTCGTCATCAGAGCTAAAAAGTATTTTTGCTGTCATGCATAATAGCATTTAGAATGTGATAAAGTCGTGTGATAGTCAGATAGTTGTTACTGGAATGAACCTTGCTATCTGAATATCACATGTCCTTACCAGAATGTTTGCCTATATTTCGATGTATGTGACATGCACCATGCTTTCTGTTCTGAGTATTGTTCCTGTCTAAGAGCGTCATTGATGCTCCATTGTATTCAGGCTTAAACCCCTGACCATGAAATGCATCCCATCCATGGCTTTCCCAACAAATATAATTCAATAGGACATATCCATCTCTGAACGAGTTTGTTCTCCCATGAGGACACATTATTCTCCCTAAGATACCAATGCAAATGATGTCCATAAATTGTAACTTCGATCACAGATTCTCCAAATCATAGGGTTAAGATAGAAGTGGTTAGGACTAAAGAAGATACAAATACCTTTTCAGCTTGAACCACTACCATAAGACGACCAAGGATCTCCTGGTCCGACAATCTTGAAAAACGAACCAAAGCACATCTACTCTGAATGGGCTCAATAATTTTAGAAGACATATTACAAGCAAGACCAAAACGCGTGGAGTTTGAGTAAATTTCCATCGTTCTCCTCAAAGCCTGTTGTGCTCCTGATGTCATGCTACATTCATTCAAGACAACAACATAAATCAACTATCTTGAAGCTTAAATATATGAGACAATACAAATCAAAAGGAAACAAACACTATGCCCCTGTGACAAAAAGAAAATGCAAGAGCTTTTTGGTAACAAAATGGGTAAATTTACCTGTCAGCTTCGTCCAGAATAATAATCTTATGACGCCCCGGTGGCAAAGTCACTTTCTTTTGAGCAAACATCTTGATTTTGTTTCTCACAACATCAATTCCCCTAAAATAAGAAACCGAGAACTCATAAAATTATCAATACTAACAAACCAAACAACATAATTCTCAACAATCAAACACATTCAACGAACACATAGACAAGCAAAACACTGATACCTGTCATCTGATGCATTTAGCTCTAGAACAGCTTCCTTACAATTTGGCCCTAAAAGTTCATGTGCAAGAGCCAATATACTTGTAGTTTTTCCAGTTCCAGGAGGACCCTGCAATCACAACAACATTTCCCTTACAGTGAATACTAAAGTTTGCCCCAATTTTTCATATAAGACGAATTTAACAGAAACCTTCAAAATTGATCAAAATGTAGACGTGGGTTTTGAAAAAAACTGGATTCATACGTATGGAGAGAAAAAGGATGAGGTTTTTTACTTACAGCTAAGATGAGATTGGGCATATTTCCATCCCTCGCGATGATTTCAAGTCTTGAAACAGCATCTTCGTTACCAACAATATCTATGACTTTGTTAGGTCTGTACTTCTCTACCCATGGCATCTCATAGCCAAGGGTTGTTGATGAAGACGATGATGAAGAAGCCATTTTCTTTTCTTCTCACTGGTTTTCAGAACCTAAGTACCTAACTGTGCCCAAAAAACCAAACTCTGCCTTACGTAAAGTTAGGCAAAATAAACCCCTAAAACCCCAATTTGGGGAATTTGGAGGGAATACTCCATGCGGACCATGCCTAGGTGTCGAGATTGGGCCGTGCCATGTTCGATATCCGGGCTGTCTCGGTAGAGCATCGAGATTCGAGAGGAAAGTTATCTTAGAAACCTATTATCGAGGTTGTTTTTGAGGACAACATAGGATTCAAATATCCTAAATATGAAAAAGAAGGACTTAATAGCCGTATCAAATGTTAAAAAAATCATAACTAATATAAATCTAATACAAAAAGAAATCTTTAAAGCTAATTATTTTTTCCTTTTTTCTTTCGTTTTTTTTTCTTTTTTTCCATTTCATCTTCTCAATTATCCCTCTTCAAACAACGATTAATCGTCGATTCTTAAAATTATTCATTCGATTAAATTTTTCTATAAAACAAAATAAGGTTGAAACAAGTGTCCAAGAATTTAAGGATGAGTCATGGTGATGCTGCTGCTGATGATGATAGTGTTCCTAAGACTAAATATTACGAAAAACATTACAATTATTATGCAAACTATTACTATAAAAATCTTAAGAAGAGAAGTGGAGATGGTGTATGTGCAAGTTGTAGTGCTGGAAGAAGAAGGTAACAGAGGATGATGATTGGTCCCTTGATGTAACAGGAAATCAACCAGCTACTAGTGAAAATACATGTGCGTAATTCTTATTATATCTTCATTTTACGATTTTTTATCTTGTTATTCGATTCGTTTACTTACATGCTTAAAATTATGATAAGGGATAATTGGGAAAATGCCCCAAAAATACATGCCCCGTCGAGAAAATGCCCCGCAAAGTTTAAATTCTGGGAAAATGCCCCACCTTCACATTTTCCATCCAAATGGTGTTAAATAGTCAAACTAGACACACATGTGTGTTCACACATGTGTGAGTTTTGACAAAATTACCCTTTATTCCAGATTTCGACATGTGGCAACCTCCATGAATGAACGACGTGGATTAAAGTTATGTAAATATACCCAAAACTTTTATAGAAATACCTATCATGTCCCCTAAATTCACAAGATTTTGACATGTGGCAGTTTTGACTGAATTAGATGTTAACACGTGGTAGTTTGACTGAATTAGGATAGTAACACGTGGCAATTTGACTTTTTGGACTTTGCCACGTGGCAGTTTGATGAAAACATTTTACATCTCAACCGTTGGACACATGGCAGTTGGACACTTGACAGTTTCACACTACACAAAGTCACGAATTTGACACAAAATAACCTGTACACAAAATCACCTGTACACTAAAACATAAGATAAAATTGATAAAACACAAACACACACATAAGATGCTAAATTACTAATTCAACATATAGGATTCTCAAAATAAAATAAAATCCACTACTAGTTGTCTCTAAATAAAGACACATTTAACATCATTACCAATGTCTAAAAGACCACTAAATGTTTTAAAATCAAAAAAACATAATCCAAGAAGAGAATAAACAAATCAAACATCATATGGAACCTTGGCCTTTCTTTGCCTTTTGGAAGAGGTCTCTGAAGTGTTGAATGATTGTTTAAAATTAACTTCCACATGTGAACCTGAACCTGAACCTGCAGTAAAGTTTTGGTTCACTTTGATATTTATAGAGGCCTTTGCTTTCTTGTTAGTCCTGGCAACCGCTGAAGAAGAAGTAGTGGTTGCAGTCCTTTTTGAGAAGGAAGTTGTACCTGCAATTGAATAGTTGTTGTATGTTTCTTCCTAATCCTCTTTGAAACTACATCTTTTACAACAAATGACTCACCATCCACCTGACATTCAGTGGTTTCTCCTTTCTTCTTAGGGTTAGATCCAACATCTCCACCTTGACAAGTAGTTTTGTTGTGATTAAATCCACCACATCTGCTACAATGTCTAGCCTTCTTTTGTTTGTCACTCTCTGTCCAAGACCTCTTTCTATTCACACAAGGTCTTCCTGGTTCTCTCATCAGATCTGGGTGGATGATATCAACTTGTGGCTGTTGAAGAAAAACAAAGCTAGAGGATAAGAAAGATAAATGAATGATAAAAGATTTGTATTCTTTATATAAATGTAAAGACAAAACCTAAGGTTAAAATAGTAATGTTTCTTATTAAAATGAAAGTTTTAAATTAAAGGCATACCTTGGCGAAGTCATCTGTACTGTCACCTAATGGAGTTATTGTGAATCCATATGTGTTCTTATAATACTCCACAGTGTAGTATTTACTACAATACCTGTAAACGTTAAACAGACAAATTATTTCAGAAAATAAAAAACATTTATATCAACTAAACAATTCAACAACATAAAAATACTTACAAGGCCCAGTTTTGTCTCAATTTGACCAATCACATACTGCATGCTGACATGGGAATTCCCTCAGTTGCCACTGAACACAAGTGCATGTTTTGGATACAATATCAACCGTAAATACTTTCTTTGTTGATATATTAGTAACCTCATACATTTTTAGCTTTTGTGCAGGTTTGGAGTGATACTTCCCTATGCATTCTTTCATTTTACTAATTAGAGTCAGCGCTGCTGGAACCAGTTCTTCATCCTTCCATGTTGCAGCAAATGCATCTCTTTTGGCATACAGGCCCATGACCAACTGACAGTACATTGTGACCATCTTAGTCACAGGTTTGTCTCTAATGTTGCAACACATTGCGTTGAAGGATTCACAAAAATTGTTGTTGATATGCTCACATGCAGAATCATGTGGGAACCAAGATCTTGCCCAGGATTGGGGGTCTATTTTTTCTAGATAGTTGTATGCAGCAATATCCGCCTCTTTTAAAGCATTCATATGCACCTAAACATTAAGTAACAAAGATTAGTATAAAAAAAACATCATTTCAAAACATCTGTACAAATAAAAAAGCATTTTAAACAAAACATATCATTTCATAAACAAAACATATTATTTCAAAGCATTTTTAACAAATAAAAAACAATGTAGAAATAACCTTCTAATGAGACTTTTTATAGGCCTTGGCAGCATTCCATGCTAGACTCGTTAGCTTTGGACCCTTGAATCCCTTGGTCAAAAAGTTCTTGTATAAGTGCCTGAAATATCAAAAAATAGCATATTGAAAAGTATTTAGATAAAGTTGAAGCCATTACCTTGCGCAGTATCTGTGATTGGCTTCTGGAAACAATTCTGCAACAGATTCTAGAAGTCCCTTTTGTCTCTCAGATATAAATGTCAATCCATATCTAGTTATAACCTTAGGCTTCAAATCTTTCATAAAATTATACCAGTTTTCCTCACTCTCATTCCTGCAAATACAAATTCCTAGTGGGAAAAGACCATTTTCACCATCCAAAGCAGTGGCTGCAAGTAGAACACCGCCAAATTTTCCAGTCAAGTGACAACCATCCAACCCTATAACTGGCCTACAACCTTCATTAAATCCTTGAGTTTGCGCATGAAAGGATATTGTAACACTGTTAAATTTATTTCCTTTCTCATCTGGGATGTAAGTGAAATTGGCAATGCTACCTGGATTTAACTCTGTAACCACTTGACAAAGACTAGGAACAATTGAGTAAGAGTGTTCATAACTTCCATTTTGATCTTGAAGCAGATGCACCTTAAAACAAAGAAAGATAAAAAAAAAAGTTAGAAATAATTAAAAGAAATCAAAGAAATCAAAGTTAAGTTGAACTACATACCCTTGCCTCACAAATAAACCAATAAGGGATTTCTGTATTTAGGTCACCGCAAACTAAGAAGTCTTGTATTTGCCTAGGCTTTGGAATCCCATCACAAGGTTTCAATGTTTTCTTTAAATGATCAGCTACAAATCTAGAGTTGCACTTTGGATTTTTATTTGGGTCTCCACTACCAATACATTTGTGCACCAAGTTGCATTTCCTAATTGTGAAAGTAGCCTCACCAACTATTTTCCTTGCACAAACTTCCCACGTACAACCTTAACTTTGCTTGTTCTTGCACTCAGCATACACTCTATGAGGCTCTGACTTCCTCAACTTATACACAGTATGCTCTAACACTGCATACTCCCTTAAATGCCTTAAGAAAGCATTTTTATCTTCAAATGTCATTCCTTTACAAAATTCATCGGAAGAAGCTACAGGAATATCTTCATTCTCCATTGTCAAATCACATGGGTCCTTTACATATTGGCCAAATTGTTTCTCCCATGCTACCATATCAACTGCATCTCCAGTACTAACTGCAGGCCCACTACCAACTGCAGGCACGTCATCACCTACAAGCCCAGTTTTTTCTACTGGCCCAACATCACTAACAGGCCCACCAACTGCAGGCCCATCAAGGCCTGTAGACCCATCATCAACTGCATCTCCATTTTTTTCTCTTGACCCATCATTCTCTGCAAGGCCAAAAAACAAACTATTAGCATTAAGATCTACTAAATATGCACAAATAAAAATATAAAGTTAAAACTTACCATCATGCACATTTTCTCTTCGAAGATGCCCTCTTAGCCATTCACCATAACTTTTTCTGTCTCCTTCATCTTCACTGTCTACATAATGAAAATTTGGATCATCATCTGGATGACATTCATCCAAAGCTTCATTTGGAAGATTCACTTGTACCTCCTCATCAATACTAGCCTGTGTATTTGTTTGTATTAAGAAGTCTTCATCATCATCAAAGTTAAGTTGTACACTAACTTGTTCCTTTCCTTTAGTGATGCCTTCATGATTATCAACAATACTAGCTTGGGTACTGAAAATATCACTATCTCCATCAAAAGCAAGACTTTCCTTCCTGCCTGCCTTTTCTTGTAATCTTGGACTTTTCCTAACTATCACCTTTGCTTTACAAACTGTCTTTTTCCTTGGTGTAGAAACAACACTTACATTTGAACCACTAACAGTTTGACTACAACCTAAAACAGATAGTCCTAGTGAGACATACCCAACCTCATCTTCTGTAGCATTTCCCCACATATCAAAAAAATCCAATTCACTTTTAATTTCATAATCATCCCATAAAATTACTGATGGTAGTATAATACCAATTCCCCTCAACCTAATCCCTACCATTTCTTTAAACTTACTAAAACAGATATCTTGGCCAACAACATTATCACAATAAAGTTTTGTACCTTCATGTCTTCCATTCACAACAGTTAAACAAAAATTCCTTTTCAAAACCCTAGTAGCATAAAAACATAATAAAAATCATACAACACTTTCAAAACAGACAACAATTTTGGTAACAGAAGTTCATTGCATTGCTTGTTTTTGTTTACAAACAGAAAACACAACAAATACTCATATTAAGTAACAACATTGTTTTTGTTTTACAAAGATACACACAACTGAAACCAATAATTACTAACAAAAGAAACCATACTGTTTATCCCGATGCATTGCTTGCTCCCTTTCTTCTTCCTTCCTTCCTTAATCTTCACTGAACCCTAATTAAAAAAAATAAAAATTCATCAACATTAAAAAACCCCAAATTGAGATACAAAATATGACAGACACACAATTTCATCAACATTAAAAACCCCAATTCCAATTTTTTTAACAATTTTATCTACATTAAAAACCCCCAATTAAAAACACCCAAACTGAGATAGACAAAACAGGAAAAAAAAAACTCCAAAATGTGACTGACATTTTATTTCAACAACATTAAAACCCTAATTCCAGAATTTTTTTACCAATTTCATCAACATTAAAAAAACCCCAAATTAAGATAGAAAAACAGGGAAAAACAATCCAAATTGTTTCAAACAGACAATTTCATCAACATATTGAAACCCCCAATTTCAAACAGACAATTTCATCAACATATTGAAACCCCCAATTTCAAACAGACAATTTCATCAACATATTGAAACCCCAATTTCAAACAGGAAAAAACAATCCTAACATGTTTTAAAAACCCCCAATTTCAAAAAGGAAAAAACAATCCTAACATGTTTTAAAAACCCCCAATTTCAAATAGGAAAAAACAATCCTCACATGTTTTAAAACCCCCCAATTCCAAACAGAAAAAAACAATCCTAACATGTTTTAAAAACCCCCAATTCCAAACAGAAAATTACCAACATCAGCTTCAACAATTAAAAAAAAAAACTAATTGATGAACAATAATTTAACAAAAAAATCAGTGAAACCCCCCCAATTTATAGTAAAAACATAATCGGAAAACCCCATTGAAAACAGACAGAAAAAACAAAAAAAAAGCCCCAAATTTTGAAAACCCTGGAAAATCATATTTCATTAAAAATCAAATTAACTTAATAAATAAGGCATATAATCATAGGGTTGCATGTTTCTTACTTGGATTGTAATGATTCATGAACTGTTGTGAACAATACTGGAAGCTACAAGAACACGTCTTCAACTGCTCCTGTGAACGACGACGACTGCGACACAGCCTGGGTAAGAACGACGGCTTGAAGAAGAAGAAGGGAGGCTTGGGTTTTCACTGAAGAAGAATGGAGGCTAGGTTTTCATCTCTGATTTGAGAAGGGAGGCGTCGGTAGAAAAGAGTAGAAAAGGGAGAAGAAGAGTAGAAGAGAGTAGAAAAGAATGGAGGCTAGGGTTTTCACTTAACCCTAGTCATGACTCGTGTTCTTCTATTGAACCACATAAACACGTGTACAAACATCACACGTGTTGTAATATTATTTCACACGTGTAAGGGTTAGAAAGGGTATTTTGGTAATTTTGTTTGTAACCGATATCTCGTTTCATGAGAATTTGACCAGTCAATCTCGTAATATTGACTTTTTGGATGGAAAATGTGACGGTAGGGCATTTTCCCAGAATTTAAACTTTGCGGGACGTTTTCCCAACGGGGCATGCATTTTTGGGGCATTTTCCCAATTATCCCTTATGATAACTAATTGAACAAATTTCATAGTTTCATCTATTGTTCTTGCACTAGTGTTGTTATTGTTCATTGTCTTTGTTTATATGTTTAAAATATATTAATTGAGACATTTCAAACCTATGGGTTGCATCATTGAATATAAAATCAACATATGAATCCGGATTGGTTTCTTTCAAGGTATTTACAAACCAAACAAGATCCGTGTAAGACTTGATATCATCACCAAAAAGCTGTTGATGCGACAAATCCAATGCATGATAAGCATTGTGATACTTGACATTCACCCCTATAATTCAATTATCATAGAGGAACAATTAGAATCATTGCGTGGTCTAACTAATTGGGAATTTTCAATCCAGCTGATACAATTATGGAAGGTGGTACTGTGAATATTAAGAGGAAGAGGGATAATGTCGAAGGGTGTGGAAAACTAGAATCATTAACAAGAACTAGGGAACCTGTGGTTGAATCGGAGAGTCTTGAGCATTGTAAGACTAAATGTTTTGATTTTTCTGTGGAGCTTGAGAAGAAGAAAGTGGAGTGCATTAAACTCCAGGGTAAATCATTAACGGAGGTAGAAGAGACTAGAAAGAGTGCTGCTAAAGCTGAGGATGCAACTGAATATTGGAGGAAGATGTTTTCCGATTCGGAGAGTCGAGCTTTTAAAATGGAAAATGAAAATTCAACAATGAGATGTGTCATTTCGAATTTGGAGAGTTTGGTCCTGAGGAATGGAAAGGAAAGTTCGACATTGAGATGTGTAGAATTGCACAATTCTGAAAAGATAGAGTCCGAAGCGCGGGGTTTGGAGAATGAAGTTACTCAAAGTGGTGAAAAGCACAACACGAGAAAACTTAATGCTGAAACTAGCAGTGGATGGAGGAAGGATTCTCATGTGTTTGAGTTGAAAACTGAAGAGAGTGTGATGCATGTGCATGGCATTGACATCAATAAACATCATGAATCAGAGTATGAATTTCCCAATTACTCTGTTGTGAACATTTCTTTTGGAAGTCTACATTTATCAAGTGGGGGTAAAAACGTTGAAGAAGAGAAGGGATGTAGCTGTTCGGAGAAGAGACCATCTCAACATGGATCATTATCTCAAGATCATCTGGAAATGATTAAGAAACCTTTTGTGAACTTGGTCTTAGATGACAGTGGTGAAAGTCTTAGCACATCTGAAGATTCTAATAGTTCTACTGATTCAAAAGTTCTCTTGGGGACCTTATGGACATGATCTCAATAAAATATAGAAATATGAACAAAGTCAAAGAAATAAAATGGAAGTTTGAGGCTGACATATGCTTTATTCATTTGAAGAGGATCTTGAGCTCTGTATGAAGGTTGTTTGTGCTCTCTATCGACAATAGATATCTGAAGACGAAATATCAGAAAAGGGGTTCTTACATTAGAGCGATGCGCTCAGGTATGTTAAGAATTCTCTACACTTTTCCTTCATTCCAATTCGCTTATACTTGAATACTGGATGAAGATTACTGTTTCTGTAGTTAAAATACACTGGCTTGTTCAATGTTGCAAAGTTTGAAAGCTTGTTGGTTTACATCTTTTATACTGTCTATGTTCAACTGTTTAATCTATTCCATGGACTCTTTTCATATTCTGCTGTCAAATTCAAAGGTTGTTTTCCTAATATCTTAATTAGCCTTATCATATAAATGATGCAATTCCTTTATTGTTTGGCTTTACCTTATAAAACTATCCTCTCATTTTATTAGTCATTAGAGAATTATTACTTGCGTATCACGATGTCTGAAGACTCAACTTTTTATTTCGAAGTCCAAATGCGCGTCAACATGAATGAGCATATCATACATTTGTTCTTTTCTCATGTTCCAGTCAAAATATATCATTTCCTATCTTTGTTGAAAACTTGTGGTTGTGAATTCTAAATATAGTTGGTGGAGATATAATAAGATCCTGCAATAGCTTATCAAAATGTAATTTCAATCTTTGTACTGACACAGGGATAACTCTGAAATTAAAAAAAAAAAACAACACATAACAACTCTCACACTGCTATGATCTTGTGAATAATTTTATTGGCCCAAAATTAAACCATGTCTAATGGGTAGACTTGACATTAACCAGGTCTTTTAGTAGTAACCGGTAATTCCTAGATTTATTATCCCAAGGTTGGTTGATCCGGCTGTATTAGGCCAGTTCATATAGACTTCTCAACTGATCAAATTTGATCAAAAACACCCACTATGCACCTTTCAAACCATCAAAATGACCTCTCAAACGAGTTTGTTTGAGCAGATGCACAACGCGTCAAAGTCTTTGTCGTTGGCGACCCTGTCTTAGTCGCTCGACAAAGACTATGTCGCCAATTGTTTAGTTTCATCCAACGGTCCTGGCTGGAACTCTTATAAATACCTAATTTCAAACTCAATTCAAGTCACACCTTGTCTACACCTCAATCTTTCACACACATTTGTGTTAATCTAAGACAAAACTCTCCTCATTTTAATCTAAGAAAAAACTCAGTCAATTTTTTCTACATAATGAATTCTCAAAATTCTCAAATGGATGCTCCTGCCAAAAGAGTTTGTGGTACAAGTTTTTCAATTGCCGAAGATGAATGCATTTGCAGAAATTATGTTCGTTGCACACAAGATAACTACAATGGTTGTTCTCAAGCAGGTAGCATCTTATGGGGTAACATATTTCTGGGGTTCAAAGAGGAAACCATTAACATCAATTCACGTGATCCAGAGTCTTTGTGTACTCGCTTCACTAAATGAGGAAAAAATTGAATAAATATGTTGCTCATGTCATTCAATGTGCTCGTAAGCCACCGCCGAGTGGTGAATCACCGTCGAATATGGAAAAAAGGTGTCAGAGGGAATGACAACTAAAACACGGTAGAACATTTGAACTAGAAGGGTGTTATGATATTGTAAAAGATTTTCCCAAATTTAATTATGTTGTATTAGCAAATATGCATCCAGTTCCTACAAAGTCACCATACGACGTTGGTAGTTCCTCTACACCCAACAACTTCAAGTCCCGGTTCACCAATGTCTTTACCGACTGGCCCACCACCACTCCTTAATTTAATCTCAATGCAGGTAATATCGAGAAACGAAAACGTTTAGGAAGAGCAGCGGCAAAAGCAGCTAGAAAATTAGCCCAAGAAGGAGGAGGGTCTGAAAATTTTAACATGATCGAGTTTATGACTCACCAACTGACAGCTGAGAAACAAAGATCCGTATACCGGAAGGTCACGAATAGGAAGTTGAAAAAAAAAACGTCTTTCTCAAGAGCATTTTGTAAGCAAATATAACAAGAATAAGCTTTTTTCTATGAACACCTCATTAATGAATGAGGATCAAAAAAATTTATGACAGCTGGACTGTAACAAGTTGAAAAGGAAGGCATTAGAAGAATAATTGTAACCTCCAATCCCAGATGAGGAAGAAGAATATGATGATGAAGATGTTGAACATTGTGAGATTCAAGTCCTTGATTAATGTAATAGTTAGTTAAGATGTATTTTTTTCCGTTATTATTAAGATGTAATAGTTAGTTATTATTTGAAATAAAATAGCTAGTTAGATCAATGAAGTTTTCTTTTTTCCATTACTTGAAATACACATTACATAAAAGAAGCGGAAACAATGCATACAAATTAATAATTGAGACAAGTAATGAGGAACTCCTTAAGGATGTGGAAACAAGTTTTGTATTTGAAATTCTTTCCTTTCCATCTTCGTCATTCACTGAAAGCTCTCGCACCAATCTCATCACCGGTCTCCCCCTAAGTCGATATTGATTGACAATCCGAACTAAAGCTATAAATTCTACTACTTGTCGCTTTATTTTTTGAAATCTTACAAACAATTGAGGTACAGTACGGTTATTAGGGTTATCGGTGTCAGCGCAAAAGTTTTTATAAATTCTTTCCCAATAACTAAAGCTAGGAATATCATTCTGTCGTCATTCGGCACTTCTTCTGTGAAGTTAATCATTTGGAAACTCACATGTGAGGGATGCGCAGATCCTTGTAAATCAAGTGGCTCGTTGCAAGTGTCTGTGTGTTTGTGATTCAGTGCTTTGTTAGAGTAGCTTTATGTGAAAGGTGCATGGTGTTATTACTCTACATAGTTTGATATCCATGACCAAATGGAGCCAATTTATTGCAAAAGTTGCTATGACAATCACATCCCCTTGATCTATGTTTTTGGCCCTAGTCGTGTTCTTTAAGCAAGTTTCTTTTCATGATTAGGCATATTGTGGAGGCTTTGCGTGATCTTATTTTTCTAAGTTTATCAGTGAATGACTGATTTTCAAACAAGAAACAGTTTTTTCTTAATCATATAAGTTTTTCACCTTTTCTTTTCTATTATAACATCTTTGATATTCTCATTACAAATCTCTTTTACTCTATGTTGATCATTCTTGTATTCACTGTTCTATTAGAATCAAGTTAAGTGGTTCTGGTATTGAGATTAAAATCGAATTTTTTTTGTTTCTGTTCAGCAGAAACCAGAAAGTAGAGCCAGCACTGCCTATTTAAGGGGTTACTGTTCCCAAAAACTGTTGTAGAAGGCACAAGAAGAAAGGATTGCTACGCTAAGTTATAACTTAGAGCCAAAAAAGCCAAGCATAAAGAATGACAAATCTTCTGTCTGGAAGCTGATCCCACTGAATTATTTGGCATGTTTCTGGAGCTGTTTGTGACTGAAAGGAGCATCTTTGAAGGATGGAGACTTGGATCCCACTAAATCCTTCTTTATATCCCAATAAGACTGGTCAAACCAAAACCCGAATCTCTTATCGATTCGGTTAGTCGCTTAGCGTGGGCGGAAAGACTGGCTGAGCAGGAAATAGCTTCACAAAGCCCAGAAGTATTATATTTTATAACTTAAAACAGGTATGCAGGTTTTATTTTTGCAAAGACAACATTTACTCTTCAATATATAATTGTAGAAAAGAGTGTCTAAACCGGCGCTCGATGCCCAGCCTTGCATGCACCCATGTGTTTGGCCATCAAATATTCTTTTGGCAGGAAGAAATTGCATCCGCCCCAATCACCATGATGTTCACTTTCTTATGTGCTCGTCTTGTTTCTTATAGTCTATAAGAAGAAACTGAATATGAACTGCTGCTTTTCCATGAACAGCTAGCTGTGGCTGAGGTGGCTAAGCTGCTCTCCCTAATAAGAAAAACCATGGATAAGAAGAACAGGCGTCCAGCTTGGGGACCGTCGTTTATATAACTTGATTTTTAAGAGTAGTTTATTGTACCTCCACTTTGTAAAACAGCCAAAAGGTGAATGATGTCATTAAGCTGGAAAATGTCTAGTCATCCAGTTCAAAATTTACTTGTCATAATGTTTTTATGATTGGCACCTTTAGTCAGTAGATGCTAATTTCGTGTAGTTTCCTAGTTTAGAATCCGAGTCCAACTCACATTCATATATGAGCTAGACTGATCTCCATTTAGAAACCGAGTCCAACCAAAAAAAGGAAATTCCAGCAAAAATAGAAATCCATACTAACTAGTTGTATAAATACACCTTAAATCTTCTTCCACAATCACATCCCTCCGCACAGCAGAGATACAGACATACTAGTATTGAGATCATGATCATGTCGGGGGCACCAGCGAAGATGATTACTTTGAATAGTGCTGACGGACAGACCTTTGTTATTGAGGAGAGCATTGCGTTGCAATCTAAAACCCTTGAGCAGATGATAACTACTGATATCGAAATTGATGATGATATTATTATCTATTTGACTAATCACATGAGAGGCAATACGTTGGCAAAGGTGATTGAATACATGAGCAAACACGCTGAGGCTGAGACCAGTGATGATGATAGAAAGATTTGGGATGCACAGTTTATGAATTTCGTTGTTCGTACAAATACCGAATTATTACTTGACATGAGCATGGCTGCCTATTTTCTCAACATAAAAGGATTGATGGACTTGACATCACACAAAATGGCTAACTGGATAGAAGAGATTCATAGGGAAGATGATATTATATTTTAGCAATGCAGCGTGTGGAGTATAGCTTGGAGGCAATCGTAGTTGGTTTATTTTGATTATATTTAGTGTTTTTGTTTTATGAATTAGTGATTAATTAGTATGTATTATTCAAAGCAATCAATCGATATTGTTTGGAAGAGCAATGGATTTTATGTTTTGGTTATATATTTTCTGTCTTAAAACAAATACACACAACGGAACAGTGAAAAGACGGGATAAATTCACCATTAGTACTAATCTTCATGATACTTTTTTCTTTATAACCTTCTCTTAATTATGACGGACCATCGTTGAATCAATTATTGATCATTATCTCGCAGATGGGAAGAATCTTTCTAAAGATGCACTTATATTGACCTCAACATTTCTAGCTCGCAATAAGCGCATCTTCAGAAGATTTTTTCTATCTAAGAGATAATGATCAATAATTGATTCAACCGTATAGTGAACTACATAACACGAATTTAATTTTGTGTAATTAATATATGAATTACTTTTAGGAATATATCCCATCTCTCTTCAATCTGCTTAAGGCTCATGCATGAATGGTGAACGCGTGTGTTCACTAGTTATTCTACTTGCCAACTTTAGAACCACGCCTCCATTTATAGCTGCTAGCCTGCTACAAAATCACTACTTAAAATCCTCGTGCAAGCGATTGCAATTAAGTAGGTAATTTTGATTACCAGATGCTGTATAAATATGATGGAATTAATCTCTAGTATGAAATTTTCTTTTGTTCGCTCAAATTTATTTCTCTTAGAACTAAAAAAAAAAAGACTAATGCAATATCAGAATCAACGGCAAATGGAACAAATAGGTGAAATGGGGTTAAGAGTAACTATTGATTACTAAAGATGCAATTTCTGGGCATATCATAGAAACAAGGGGAATCCATTCTACAGCCACAAGCAGAGACCAGCTAGAAAAGAAGAGAGCTGAAGCAGCTTTTAATTTGGCCACAAAGCGGATTGGACACACCATCACTTTCAAAAATGATTCGAAACCTACTCTTTTATTGTTCATAGGAAAATACACAGAGGCAAGACAAAAAAAATACAAAGTCACTGGAGAATTTTATAACAACACTAAATTTTAAATAAACTTCCTAGTTCAATCCTTTACTTTAAACATGAGAATAAATATAATATGGGCATCTAAACTAGCATCTTTTCATAACAAATTTAACTTTTCATTCCAACTTACACCAGAAGCAGGTACTATCCTGTCTTCTTTTCCCCTTTTTCTGCTTTGTTTTGCGCAATGCTTGTTTACTTCCCTTCTGTAATCTATCTTGTTGTTGAGTTCGTTTGAGCGGGTGATTTGTATTGTGCTTATACAAATTATATCAGACAGTTCTATCCTGGACACATCTCCGATGTGGGGGTATATCATCTCTCATTCTTAAGGAGTATCCACGGGCTATTGTGTTAAGGACAATTTGCTGAGCAGATGATCTGTCCTTTGTGTGTAAATCAGTGTTTCAATTCAGAAATTTTATTTTGACGTTAACATCTTTTGTTTCAGTATTTTTATTGTTGCAGAAACAACACCTCAAACTATGGACGTTTTAATCTGTTTATATCTATAATATGATGAGGAAATCTCTTTTGTTAAAAAAAAAGAAAAAAACTAAAGATGTTCCGTGTACAAAATAAAATTTACCTGCAAAAAATGCAAACTTGAACAGTGGTGCAACTTTTAGATTATTGGCTAGATCATGGATCACTAGGTTAATTTTAGGTCAATTTTAGGTCGCACGGAAAAATTTGAAACCATATAAACAAATTTTAGGTTATGCCATTATGGTACAATTTGGAGTCACATTGTGAATCTTAGATCTCAAGGTAGATTTTAGGCGAAAAAAAAGAAGAAGAATCAAAATTTAAACTATTTTACAAAATAAGTCGCACGCTCTATTCATGTCATGGGACAGATCTTGGACCACCATACAAAGTATCGCCTATATAACAATAAGGTTTAGGTTAAAGTGCAGATTCCGGGTAAGAATATAAAATTTGAGTCACATTCAGGTACATATTAGGTACCATGATTATTATTTTTGGGCCAATAAACCAATTTAGGTATCGAAGCAATTTAGAGTTATAAATTGGTTTCTTCGGTCGTAATGGCAAATTTTGAGTCATGTACGAATTTTAAGTCTTGTTTTAAGATTATGAGTCCGATATAAATCTAGGCCAATAAATTTTGGATCACATTTACAATTACGTAGATTTTGGATCATTGAGAAATTTTTCTTCATGAGGTAACTTTTGGGTCGTCGGACAAAGTGTTGACTGATCATGTGGCAAATTCAGGATCACAATTAATCTTAAAGAAAAACACGGCCGTGGAGCTGGATTCAGATGGATTTTTATTATTTTCTTGTTAAGTAACAATCGAGTTTTATTTTTATATTATTTTTGTGGGTTTTTTTTTACTCACAGTATCCTTATTACTTGCAAAGTAATTGTTAGTAAATAAAAGAAGCATGACACGTGGAAGAAGATCGAGATAGGAAGCAACTAAATTAAAAAGAGCGAGAACCACACAATCAATATTAAAAATATCAAATATCGAAAAGATACGAAGCATCTGAGCAATGGATTGCATGAAGGACACATATGATCGAGAAAGTTGAAGTACATCAAATAAAAAAAACAGCATTAAATGATGGAAGATCGAAAAAGTAAGAATAATGATTACTTTTTTATCTTGATAATTGAGAAAGTAAAGGTAATAATTACTCCAATTATTTTAATGATCGAGATGATAGAAGTCTAAAAAGATAGGAAGACACGTGTCGAATATATAAGACATCGAACCAAGAAGCAATTAAAAGTGATCTGTCACCTAGTGATCGCACCAGATAAAAAATGAAATACAAGAACGATGGGTACATCGAAATAAAATGGATCGAACCAAGGAAAAGGCAATCCAAGAATGACGACAAGACTGGATAAAATGACACGAGAGCATCGACCCAAAGTAGAATCAATCGAGGAACGATGACCAAACTGGAGAAAATGACACGTTGCACAAAGTGGGACCCAGTAAATAAATCTATAAATAGAAGAAGCCAAACAACAAAGAGAGGGTCGGGAAAAAATAGGAAGAAAAACCTCAGAAAGAAAGAGAAGATATTTTTAGGTATGAATCTAGGAGAAGTAATTATATTATGGAAGGATTTTTTGTACTTAATTAATCAATTTGTAAAAATGATAGCTCAAAGATGTTAAATTGAGTAATCATATACATCGTACAGAAAAGATTTTATGTTTGGCACAGAGGTGATTTTATAAAATCAATACAAAGATATTTGGGTGTTACTCGATTTCAACTTTAAATTGATATGTGAGAATATGATTGGTTGTTTAGTCGAAAAGATTTTTTGGCTTAAACAGTAATGTTTCTTGCAGTCTTAGAACATTTCTCTTAGATCATGTGGCCTCTTTTATCTTGGTTACTTCACGGTGAAGAATTGCTTTGATCTACAACGACAATACTTGAGATTCATCTTCAACCAGGTAGATTTAAGATACAAATGTTCTTTATATTTATAAAGACTATAGTCTCCTTTTACGAGAGTTATCTCTTTCTCGTGAGGAAATGTTGTTAAATGATGAGAATCTACTCCAAATATCATCATCTCTTTTCTAATATTTTCTTCGTCTCAGTAAAATAGTTATGAATAAATAAAAAATAATAGAATTTTTTGTACTGGAATGGAGGTCGTTAGGTAGTATGACCGAATCTCTACATTATTTGGTACATTTTCTAATATTTCGACCCTTATTGAGGAAATATTCGTATGAGCATTTACTGTAACTTTGTTCGTAAATGTAAAACCGATTATTTAAAAGAAAGAAGTGAATGTAGATTTTTAATTATTTATTTTTTATGCAAATGTAGATATACATTTTGTGTCAAAGTACCAAATATCTCTGGCACTTGTGTAATTAAGACTGAGGGTCTAAATCAGGTCATATTCTATGTACGATGCTTATACTATTATGGAACAATGTATTTTCATAAAGAAACGGATTATATGTTTATAAAAATTTAAAACCTAATTCTAATGGACGGTTAAAGTATTGGATTGGGTGAATTTGACGGAAATAAATTTTTAAAAAAACTAACTATACTACCTTTTACATTTTCTATCGCATAAAATCATTTTCACCTCATCATCTTAAAAAAAAATTGAACAGTCTTAGAAACTAATCCCACTTTTCTTCTCCACCTTCTCCGTAGAGGAAACACTTCTTCCACCTTCTTCATCTTCTCCATCATCGACATGATTAAAAACTCCTCTTCTTCTCCACCACCACAAACCATCAACTCCATGTGCCATACACATTAACCACCACCACACTAAAAATCCTCGTCGGTTTCATCTTGGTTAATCACCATCAACACGGCTCAATTGGAAGTTTCTATCACCATCACCACCAAAACCCCTGGTCAAATTAAAGGTAATTTCTTATATCTACTATTTTTAGGTTTTTTATCTTTTTTTTATGATTGAAATTGGTTTCATCTGCTTATTTTAATTTCTTTGTAATTTAATCACATGCTCAATTTTAGGGCAATTTTACACATTACCCATTTAAAATTGGACGAAACTGGAATCGTCCATCTAGGTTTAATCAAATCTGGACAAGGTTTTGGAAATGTGAAATTTATTGTGAAATTGGTATGTATGTTGTGTTGAGTGGATATTGGTGAACGTTAGTATATACTAGGATGAAACCACCTACATCCAGGTCTAATCTACAGTTTCAGCAGGTTTAAAGTAGGACAAAACTGGTTTCATCCAGTTATTTCTATTGAGATTGATTTATTTTTGTTTCCTCCATTACAATCTGGAATATGCATAGTGTAACGCCTGGTGCACCTGGTTTCATCATGTGTTTTCGCTAGATGAAACTGGTTTCATCGTGTGTATTCGTTGTCTGTTTGTACATGTCCAATATGCAGAACATGTTACATATACACATTGTATTATTTCGCATAACACAAATTTGGTCACATGGGAATGTTTATCTAGGTTGGTGGAGGGGGGTTGGTTAAAGTTTTATGGTAGCCATAGTCTGTCTAATGTAGATTGAACTGTTATTTCGAGATATGATCTTTCAGTAAAAAAAGACTTTTTGGGTTTTCAGAGTAGAGACTTATGGGTATAATGGAGAGGATGAAATGAAACTAGTTTCATTTTTTATTTGTTGTGTATATTGTTTCAGCAGGTTCAAACTAGCTAACAAGTTTAATTTGTGGTTTATATTGTTTCGACAAGTTTAAACTAGGATGAAACCAGCTTCATATAGGTTTAATCTTTTATGTACATGGTTTCATCCAAGTTTATCCCAGGATGAAACCAGTTTCATCCAGGTTTAATATATGATGTATATGGATTCATTTAGGTTTATACTAGCATGAAGTTAGTTTCATTCAGGTTGAATATGTAATCAATGGTCATTACGAATTAACTACGATTTAAATTGTTGTAGGAAGTAAAAATGAGAAGAATATTGGATTAAAAACAAAGAATACGCATGATGTGAAGGCGGTTGGTAAATTAAGAACGAAGCATATGCATGGTTTATAAGTGGTCGGCAAAAGGAATAAAATGAGCCAAAATGAGTTGATATGGCATGTTCTAATGAAATCCTCAATGATGAAAGAAGAAAGTTGTAGGAAGAAGAATGACAATTAATATTATATATATCGTTTAATTAGGTTGTTTAACAATATGCCACTACTAAATCTATATGATGTAGTTTGTTTAAGTTTCTTGTTTGTAAACTTTATCTTCAGAAATATTTGTAATTTCTAAATGGTGAATTTTGATTCATCTAAGCATTTGCACTTGGTTTCATCCTATCAAAAACAATTTTTTTGTTACTTGCATGATGAAACTAGTTTCATCCAGATAAAAACACTTTTGTCAGAATATGGTTTCATCTTGTACAAAAATATATTTTTTGTTAGAATACATGCACGACGAAACTGTTTTCATCGAGACAAAAAAAAAAATTCCAGAATTTTCAAGATGAAACTAGTTTCATCATGTTTTAGACTGTGATATACCTGGACTAGTCCAAGTTTAACCACATAAACTGAAGATCATCTACAATTGAAAGAACAAAAAGGACATTGAAAATATTTACAAAAAAAAAAGTTATGGAAAAGGTTATTTACAGACAATATGACAATTAGGACATACACTAACTCTTAAATCTTTAAAAAGTACAATCATATAAGAACGACAATGCTTATTCTTGTTAAGCGACTAACAAATAAAAATGGTTTTTCAAAATTATAAAGGCAACAATTAAGTGTACTAGATGATTTGATTAGATTGCTTACTTGCTGGTCAATTTAGAAACAAAAAAACACAATTTTTACTTCACGAATTAAACCAGGGATAAAAACTGGGTTTTGCATGATTCAGTGTCAAATATGGATTTTAGGGGTTTTGATAGAAAACACAATTTTTTCAACAGGAAAATCTTTGTAGTTTTTAAAGTTAGGTCATGTTTGATCTTTGGAATTCAAGAATTCATGAATTCGTTGAAGGTCGGATGAAACATTATCACAAATTAACAACTTATGACCTCCAACCTCTACAATAGAATTTGTTGTTCTGGGGATTTCATTTTTAACGATTGTGTTTTCAATGACAGAATTGGTAGTGTTAGGATAACTGTAACAAGTGATCGCACAGGTGTCGGTGGTGGGTACGATGGGAGCAACGACGAAGACGACCGATGAAAACTAACTTTATAGATTTTTGTTTATCGCAGTTGGATAAAAAGAGGGGCATTCTAATCAATTGTAGTAAAATTAGGTTGACTGAAAAATAAAATTTTGGTTTAAATATCCAATTTAGAATATTTAAACGGTATTTTTTAAATTTTACGATATTAGAAAAATATATCAATTTAAAAAAAAAAGATAATAACTTTTTTTTAAACGTATTATTTTATATATCTTCTAAACCTAAAAAATTAATTTAAAGAATTATTAAATTAATTAATTATATTTTTATCCTGACTCCACGTTATATCGTAATCTTTAAAGGTCGTATGTTTTAAGATAAGGTTGCGATTTTATTAGTATATTTTTATAATAAACCCACGTAATACTGTACTTTTAGATGTATCTCTGATCTGAATTTATATGGTTGATTAGCGTGTTTTAAATCATGTTTAGTCAGAGTAAACGTATCTTCATCTTGGATCAAAAGTGAGAAACATGAGCAATCTTTTTTGTAAAGAAATGGGTTGCAATAATACATGCATGGGCCCTGTAAGCTGTAAACGACATATCACATATGGTTGTGCTTAATAATTGAGGAAAATCTAATCAAATTGATTTCCAATTGCCCGAATTTCCTCATATATTTAATTCATCAAACCATACTACGTATCAATCCCTTCCAGACCCATCAAAGCATAAATACCTCAAAAACATGTAAATGAGATGTGTCATTACTGGTACTGAATGGGGTCGACTTTCTTACGACTTTATACCCGAAAAAACATGTCAAACCGGGACAGTCAGTCCTCACACTGTTTCCTGCCTAATAGGCCGGCGGAGTGCACCAAAGATATGGATTATGGAGCATGGTATCTCTTTTTTGATCGGATAAGAAAAAAATTATTGAAAAGAGAAGGTACTTAAGGGGGCACCTCAACTCAATGAATACAAAAAACAACAAGAAGAAAAAGTCTAAAGGGAGAGCACAAAATTAATGGGCCGAAATAATGAGTCCCAGAGAGCTGTAACCATATTTGCGGTTAGACCTAACATTTTTTGTATTAGATTCGGCCCAAAAGAAAGTTTGAAGTTTAACGATTCTAATAATACTTTCCAATCTTTTCCTTTTGTTTTCGAAGACCTTTGCATTACGCTCCTTCCATATACACCACCAAATTGCTACCGGGATGTTATTCCAAATTCGACTAAGACGATCATCTCCCCAATTGAATTTCCAAGAGTTTACGTTTGTAGACACATTGGAGTTATAAATCCAATTACTCCTAGATCCTTCATTAAAGTAGTCTCAAATCCTTCGGATCCTCCAACAATCATAGAAAAGATGCTCGCTAGTCTCATCGTTTTCGCCACAAAAACAACAAAGGCTAGAAACCTCCATGCCTCTTCTTAGAAGCTTATCTTTTATCACTACCCTATCATGAGAAAGAAGTCAAAGAAAGAAATTGATTTTGCAAGGATAATTACGGCTCCAAACAACATCGATTGTGAAAGTTGGCACCTCTTGTTCCTCTTCATTCTTGATACCATCTTTAACCATATATTGACCATTGTCATTTCCATCCCAAATTCAACTATCCGAAATACCTTCTTGAAAAATGAGAAAAAAGAATATTTAACATACTTGATACTTCTTTTGAGATGGAGGATCATTCCAACGCAGTTTGGACTTTGGGGATCATTCTCTTGGTAAACACATGATCTCTCCTATAATATCTTGGATATGTAAGATTGACCTTATAAATTAGGCAGTCACTCTCAAGTCAAGTCTCAATCATTCGTTGGCCTCTTTGATTACAACATTTTCGTGGCCCTTTCGAATACAATACAAAAACTAGCTACTCCTTCCGGTGTCATTTTATAGGCTTGAGTGGCTTGTCACCTGGTCTAAATTAAGGTTCTATTATCGTTTCAAAAAAATAATTTTATAGATATTTTTGAACATGTTCATAATCTATATTATTAAAAACTAGTACTCCTTTTATTTGCAGATGAAAACAAAAAATAATAATAACTTTTTTAAAAGATATAAATAATATAATCTTGTTTTTCATATTTTTATTGAATTACACACAAAAATTAAAATTATAAATATAGAAAGTACATTGTTAAAGTTAACACATTGATGGTTTTGTTTAATTTTGATGATTTTTTTAACGCGGAAAAAAGGCTCAGTTGAATTAAAGAACAACTGAATCACAAAGGAAGTGGAACCGCTGCAAAAGTAATTTGTTTTCGTTTAATTATGAATTAAAATAAGTAGTGTAAAAGTAAATACAAAAAAATTAACTTTTTTTTTACATGAGACAACCACTCACCAAAATAATGATTCTCAACTATCAAAGTAAGGTGCAACGTTGTAGCAGAAAGACCATGTGAAGAAAGGCATGTTTATTGAAATTCTATGATTTCAGAGGGTCTTATTGGGAAATAAGAGCAAACCATTTTCTTCAAACTGGATATAATAATTAGCCACTGAAAAAGAGCTACCATGCTTCTGGATCCTGACATCTTGGCCTTTAGAGAAGAAATTACTCTTGAATGAGAATTGAAAGTCACACAATTTCATTATGCTCCTCACGTTTCAAATTTCTAATAAAATTGAGATTCCAAATCAAATTTTCATCCGATCGGACCACCATTTCCTTAATAATAACATCATTGCTTCTTGATAATTTAAATAGAACAGGAAAAGGAGAATTGAGATAATTATCATTAATTCAGCTCTTTCTAGAATACGCATCTATCACCACTATGCATTTGGATTTCATAGTATAACTCAAACTGTTTTGAAGATTTGAGAATACCATACCATAAGTTTTTTCCTACAAAATAGTTAATCTGGTTAGGAAAAAAAACTTTAGTGTTACCTCTAAACTTTTACTGAATCACAGCTCTCCACAACGCCTTCTCCTCATTTCCATATGAGATAATTATAGAAATGCCTCAATTTGGGGGGTCATCTTGGACTTTTACCTCGGATTTTAAAATTAATAAAAAATATCATATGCTGTTAGATTTTCCGTTAACTATGTGCGTGCGAGTCCTCATGTGGGAAAAATGACCAAAATACCCCTCTTTGATTATACGGATGAAATAAATCTTCGTCACATGCTTTTTGAAACGAGAAGATGCAGACACATATGAATATTGAACCGACAGATGGCTCGAGATGGTTTTATGGGTATTGAACTGAGAGAAGTTGAAGCTTTTAAGATGATATTGCCGGAGTTTGGGTGAGAATCTGATGAGATAGTGAAGATTAAAGATGGATTTTGTGAACTCAGGGAAGAAGGATTTGAGATGGTTCTGCAAGCGAGGACTAGACAAAAAGGAAGTAGGTTCATGTGATTCTTCAATGGTGGTGGTATGTCGAGATCTCCGTCCATTGGTTCTGGTATGGGTGGAGGTGGTGATTCTTCTGTTCTTTTTCCATTACCTTTAACTCTCGGTGGGAGCACTGGTGGTGATTCTTCTAATGATGCTCCTTTCAAATCTTCCAATCATTTAAGTCTCATTCTCTCTAACTCGTTTTCTTTCTTCTCGGGAGATTGTAATCTCTGATACTCTGTGTTTTAGAGGGGGGAGGAGGTGAGGGTTCAGTTCAAGCACTCTTTAATGGAATCGCATGAGGGATTCCATGAACAGGAAGTCAACAGTATTTTCAGGTGGCTGTTTCATCATAAAGGATTTTAATTTCATTTTTCTGTATGTATTGTCGAGTGCATTCACACGTTATTAATCAAAGTCTATTGAATGGAAATTAGAGTGGTTCAATTTCGACACCGAGTTTCGGAGCACAAGCAACAACAAGAATGAGTCAAGTTGCGGCAGGTGGGTCTGTTTCCGGTGGTGGTGGTGGTGTGACAGCTCCGGCAGGTGGGTCTGTTTCAGAGATGGAATGAATCTGAAATTGATTTGAGTCTGAGATGGGTCAGCGAAGAAGGGTTTATGATTTGTGATGGTTTTTTGAGGATGGATTTCAATTAGGAAGCAGAGAAATTGAAGAGGTGAAATTGAGAATGGATTTCAATTTGGGGTTGTTTTTTTTTTCTTATGTTTTAATTAGTGATTTGGATTCAACAGGATTTGGGAGTTAAAAAATTGTAGGGTGTCTGGTGGTGGCGGTGATTTGATTCAATTCAATTTGGCGAAGAACAGTTTGGGGAAGAAGAAGAAGATGAACAGGTTTCATTCAATTTAGGGAAGAACAGTTAGAGGCTATTTACCGAGTCATGATTTGACTCATAACTGACTCACTTTTTAGCACGGGTTAACCCGGTTCTAGTCAGACAAGTAGTGGTGGGGGTATTTTGGTTATTTTTTCCACGTGAGGACTCACACGCACATAGTTAACGGGAAAATTAACATAATAGGGCATTTTTATTAATTTTGAAATCCCGGGGCAGAAGTCCAAGATGACCCCCAAATCGGAACATTTTTGATAATATCCCTTTCCATATCTCTGGATCCACCTAGCATGCATAACCTTGTTACAACTCTGAGTTTCTTATGTGAACTCCACCTCTTTCCTTAGGCAGACAAAGCTTGTTCCAACTAAACCATCTTTTCTTCTTAGGTGAAGTAGAAGACCCCATAAGAAATATCTCATAATTTTCTCCATTTCTTTTTCAATAGATCTTGAAAGTTGAATGAAGAAAGATAGTAAGAAGAAAACTAAAAAGAACACTCTTGATGGGCATTAGTCTTCCTCCTTTTTAAAGATATTTTCTTTGCCAACTACTAAGCTTCTTCTAAAATTTCTATAAATAACTTCTCAAACACCCACTGTTTTAGATTTACTGCCCAGGGGTATTGCCCAAATAATTAATTAATAGGGAAGTCTACTTTAGAACATCCAACTATTTCAACACAAGTATTATGCTTTTGAGCAATTCCCACTTCAGCCACTGCAAATTGACTTTTAAACTTGAAATTAGTTGAAAAGAACGCAAAATATTACTTAAGTTGGATATTTTTTCAACATTGTCATCAATAAATACAATAGGATCATCTGAAAATTGAAGATGAAAAATTATATTACCCTCCTGGGATGGTTTGAAACTATCAATTAAACCCAAAAAAGCATTTTTTTTTTTTTATCATAAGGGAAAATATCTCTACAACCAAGTTGAAAGAAAATATGAGACAAGGTAACCTTGTCTCACTCCCTTACCATTTATGCAAATAAAATAACTTGATCACTGGTAGTCACAGAGAATCTGACATTTGACACACACCGTCTTATCCAATTTCTCCAGATATTATCAAAGCCAAATCTTTCCATTGTAATATCTAAGCTGTTCTAGCTAACATTATCAAAGCCTTCTCTAAGTACAATTTAACCAATAATCCAGGCTTCTTAGACCCTTTCCTTGAGTCAATGAGCTCATAGGCAATGAGGATACCAAGTAATTTACTTTTTATATATAAATTCTTCTTCTTTTTCTAAGCTTTTAGTCTCAAACAAGTTAGGGTAGGCTAGAAAGGAAACATGGAGGATTCCCAAGCAGTCACCCATCTTGGTACTGCTCCCGCCCTTTTCTAAGGAAATGAATGGTTTTCAACCAAACAAAGGTACACGAAGATCTCCCAAGCGGTCATCCATCTTGGTTGGTATATCACTGGCTCACCACGCTTATCACGATCCTATTTTCATAGGGGAATGACTGTACTTTTTACCGTTGACTCGCCATGACAATAACGAACCCTTCTCCTTTATCCTGACTTGGGACAGGCTGTACAGAAAAACTATACACATAGTTGCCTTTCATATACAAATGCTTCCTGTGAATCAAATAATTGATGTACCTTTGTTTCGTACCAACTCTCTCTTTTGAATGTTCATGAAACAATAAAAATAAATAAATAATAAAAGACATTTCCATTCAAATACACCTATAAATTTCCTCGAAGATCTAACTCTAAAGTGTGAATCATATCGCATCAAATCTCCGATAGACTTCTCTAATAAATAAGAACTATGTTATTGGGGGATGCATAAGAGAGAGTTTTGGGACTCACTAGATGATAAAATAGGGCCATCAAGAAGTAAACCTAAAACCCCCTTATCCTACTAATTTTAATGAAAACTAAAATGTCCTCTATTAATTAGTGTTAATGAACTTAATTAGTTAAACTAACTAAGATTAATGACTGGATTAGATTAAAAAATTAAGAAAAATTGTTTAACTTTTAAATTTAACAAAAAAGAGTTTACACCCCTCACTTTTTCATTTTCAGAATCATTTACGGCTAAGAATTAATCACTTCCTAGCAGTAAACTATTTCTACATCTAGGAACTTATGAATTCCTAGCCTTAAACTGCTTGTACGGCTGGTAACTCATGAACTCTCAGCCGTAAACTAAAACTTACTGCTAAGAATTCATAATTTTCTACCCGTAAATTACTTTAAAATTTTATATTTCATTTACGACTAGGAGTCTATGATTTCCTAGCCGTAAACAAGAACTTACGGCTAGGAGTCCATGATTTTATAGCCGTAAGAGCAATTCCAGTGGACATTGGCATTTTAGCTAATATGCCAAGCCACGTGCCTTGGCAAACTCAATTTTTCACAGTGGAAGAATTGACAAATTAACCAAGTGGACCCATTTTTTTATATAAATAAATATTTCTTTTAATTAGTGGGGTCCGTTTTTTAGATAAACAAAAATTTTTTAGTTTAGTGGGACCTATATTTATTTTAAATCAGTTTATATATTAAAATATATTACAATAAATAATTTAACTAAATGTTTAAAGGAAAAACAAAAACAAAAAAACGATTTCCCTCGGCCTAGTGAGAGTCGATCGGTCCACATTAAGCCGATCGGTTTAACCTAGGACGCGATGGGCAATCTCCTATAAATACCCATTTACCAAGTTGTTTTTTAGGTTTTTCCATCCCACTGTGCTCTAAACTACTTCTAAATTTCATGTTTCACTTACGACTATGAATCAAGGTACGAGCTAGTCGTCAACAAACCTACAATTAGGAAATACTGATATCGGCTGAGAATCTAGTTTTCGCAACTCACTATACGACTAGGAAAATAAATATACATCTAGGAATTTTGTTTTTTTTTCAGATTAACATACGGCTAGGGATTCTTCATTTCCCGGCCGTAATAAATTGATAACATCTATTTTACGGCGGAGAGTTCTTACTTTCCCAACCGTAAACTATTTTACGGCTTGAAATTTCTATTTTTTCAGCCGTAATGCTGATTTGCGGTTGGGAAAATAAGAATTTTCAGCCGTAAACAGTTTCGAAAATTGTTTTTTTTTATCCTAACTTAATCAAATTAAACCTTTTAACGAATCAAAAGCAGAAATAAATTATAAAAATCGACAGGTAATCATCGTTAAAGAAAAACATTAGGAAAAGTGATGATGTGACGAAGAAGACGAAGAAATAAAAAGAAGAATATATTTAGATTTTCTTTTATAATCATCATCTTTATCGTGATAAAATTATGATCATCATCTTCTTCGTGGTTTATAAAGGAAGAGAGAATAAAAAATAATTAGATTCAAATTTATTCATGGAGTAATAATATTTTTAATTTTTCATACGAATTAGATTTCCCCTGTCTGCATTTAGAATAGAGGAATGCTTTTTTATCACATAATAAGTCCTAAAACTCTCCCTCGTGCATAATAGGGTCATTAATAAGATAAGACGAAAGGCTTTGTTTTTTAACTCAGCATGAACCATTGGATTATCAGTGTGACTTGTGACCACAAGATTTTGATCAAACAACTGCTGCATAAGACATCTGCGGTACACAATATCATTACCTCCCATATCTTAGCGTTAAGTCAAACCAGAACAAAAAAATCACAAAAAAACCAACCGATTTTTATCGATCATCACAAATTAGGGCTCTTCGTCTCTCAATCTAGGGTTCTTCGAATGGGTTAATTTTTGTATCAATTTCTCAGAAATCGCAATTGGGAGTGTTAAAAATTAGGCTTTTATTTCATTTCTAACAAAAATTGAAGAAATGGAGACAACAACAAGAACATCAAATTCACCAACAGAAGATATCATAGAACCATTATTAGCCAATTCAAATCGAGGAGAAGATGGTAGTAACTATGGAAATAGAATAAATCGAAGTTCTTCATCGGGTTTACGTGGAGCAGCAAGGTTTTTACGAAGAGCAAGTAGTAGAAGAATGATGAGAGAACCATCAATGTTAGTAAGAGAAACAGCAGCAGAACAATTAGAAGAAAGACAGAGTGATTGGGCATATTCAAGACCTGTTGTTGTTTTAGACATATTATGGAATTTTGCTTTTGTTATTATTGCTATTGTTTTCTTGATTTTGGGTAGAAATGAAAAACCAGCTTTGCCATTAAGATTATGGATTTGTGGTTATGCTCTTCAGTGTATACTTCATATGGTTTTCGTTTGTGTCGAGTATAAACGAAGAAATCCACCACAGCAGTCGTCTGCTATTGTTGGGACTGGTGGGAATCAGAGTAGTGGGAGTTTGAGTTCTAGTTCTCAGGAGGAATCTAGTGATTCTCATGAGTATCTTGTTGAACGACAACAACAGCAACAACAAGATGGGGGTGTCAGTTCTTCCACTGCCAGGTATATAATTTTGATATGCAGTTAGCTAAAGAGTTCTTAAAGTTTTATGATGGTTAGAATGAGAGTTGAGGAAAAATTTAGTTGTTTAAAATTATTGGTTGAAGCTAGGATTTTGAGTTAGAGCTATTTGGATGTAATTTGGTGAGTTTTGTAGCTGGCTTGATGAATTTTGGGACTTGGGTTTATTGTTGGCAGTGCTGCTAAGCATTTGGAGTCCGCAAATACGATGTTTTCGTTCATATGGTGGATTATTGGGTTCTATTGGGTATCTGCTGGTGGCCAGACATTGTCAACCGATGCTCCTCAGCTTTATTGGTTCGTATGAATATGTGTTTTATTTTTTTAATTTTGAATTTGAATGTTTGGTCTTGTTTCTGACTAAGACTATTTTATTGCAGGTTATGTATTGTATTTTTGGCGTTTGATGTTTTCTTTGTGGTATTCTGTGTTGCCCTGGCATGTGTTATTGGTATTGCTGTTTGCTGCTGTCTTCCATGTATAATTGCTATCCTATATGCCGTGGCAGATCAGGTATGTTCTTTGGTTTCACTTCTTTTTGGTCATATTGCATGTCACGTTCATCTTGTATGATTGCTTTCATCAACTTGCAAATTGTACTTTGTGATACCAGTTCACAATCTGATTCAGCTGTACTCTCATGTTGGGTATGCATGCTGAAGGCAATTGTTAAGAAGCTGGAGTATCCATTATGCAGCTTGATCCAAGTAGGATGGTAGGAAATTAGAAAACCATAGTTAGGCATTCAAGTAGTCCGAGAAAATCAATTCTAGACATGCTCGTCATCTTTTTCTAAATTTCTCATGGTATTTGGCTTTTGTCACAAAGAAAACATTAAAAATACAATTATCTACTAGAAACAACAGAGGCGGTAAAAAATGATTACCAGAAGATATGTGTTTTAGCTTCTTTAATTATTGACGTTAGAGATGAAAATACATTCACACCTATTAGAAGACATTTCAATATTTGGAGATGTCAATATGACCTATTCATAAATGTACCTCGTTTGTGTTTTTGACTAATAGGTGAGATTTTCATTAAGCAGCAATTTCTATTATCTGGTAACTACTTGTAGGTGAAGGCCTATTTACATATGCTGAAGCATTTAAGGTAGTTACATTTTCTGCATTCTTTATTCACCTTGATGATAATATGCTTGAAGGGCATCATCCACATGATACGATTTTCATAGGATTGGGTTACTATACGACTCTTAACTCCATAAAAAATGGGTCTCTTTGTGGTGTTTTTGTTAAGCCAAAACCTGTCGGAAATATTACTTGGAGTTTGAAAGGCTTTTGGCTCTATGTCATTTTTTCCTTCTTTGTTTTGCCTGAACTAGCATGATTCTTTCTTCAATCAATGTACTCATCCTTAGGTTCTTTAACCAAATTTTTATTCTCTCTCTTATGCAAGCAGGAAGGTGCATCCAAGGATGACATTGATCAACTACCAAAGTTCAAATTTCGAAAAATTGGTGATTTTGAGAAACAGAGCGGTGAGGTACAGGGGCCATTTGGAGGAATCATGACGGAGTGCAACACTGATGCACCTGTAGAGCACATTCTTTCTTTGGAGAATGCTGTAAGTTGATGTGATCATATTGTATGATCTTGAAGTTGATAGTCAGGCAACTTTATATATTGTTAAAAGTTAAAACTCATTCTTCAGTCTTAGCCAAAATAAAACTGTAACCAGAGAAAAGAAGGGTTACCTCCATTCTGATGTGGATGATGATTCTTGCAGGAATGTTGCATCTGTCTTTCTGCCTATGATGATGGAGCTGATCTGCGGGAGCTTCCTTGTCGACACCATTTTCACTGTGCCTGCATTGATAAGTGGTTATTTATAAATGCCACATGTCCTCTCTGTAAGTATAACATCTTAAAGAGTGGCAGCAATGGAAGAGAGCAAGTATAGTGTGTCTAAACTTTTGAAGCCTCACTCGTCTAGTATATGCTCCAGATGTTTATATGTTGTTGTAAACACCTGTCTTTCAAATTTCCACCTAGTTAGTGCAAGTAGAACATCCTTGTTCTTTTTCTCCCAAAACCCTTTCACCGTCAGCTTACAGTTTTACATGTTATTCATGGGCACCATGTATTGGGTGTGAATAGGTCCTCCTTCGCGTGTGTGTGTGGTATGTTATTTATCTTTCTACTTAGATTTTGTTGTATGTAAACTTGAAATTGCAGAACCATGTGCACATATATATTGTAATGTATACTAGAGCTGGTTGGTGGTTTGTTTGAACAACTTGTCCCCTAATTTTCTTGATGATATATGTTAATGATGTCACAGTTGATGAAGTCATTAGGTATAATCATCATATTTTTTTCAGAGTCTTCTTCATTTCCTTTATGTGTGCAAGTTGCTTGTTTTAGACTTTGAAACATCTCACTGGTTTTGCCTCCTTGTTTTATTTTATGTGTGCGGTTCCTCTAAATCTTGGTATTAGCCTGGTAGGATAACTGATTGTGATGGTTGTTAGGTTCATTAAATTTGTAGTAGAAAATACTAGCTCTCCATTTAGTCACAAAATCATGGTTTTATATCTAGCTCAGGACTCGAGGAATCAGAGCATGCCAGGATTGAATAACCTTGTACCCAAGTCTACAGGTTTGTCTTTGTTTGACCCAGGGTTCCTTGCTGAAAAAATAAGATAGTCAACCAATGGAATACTAGGGATTTACGGTTTGAGTAATCTAATACGCCATTAGTTTGCTGCTTTATTATTTATATGCTGTGTTCATCAGGGACTTGAGGTTATTAGTTTATCTCATCTTATCAGGAGTCCTGTAGATCGATATTTTAGTATAGAGACAACTTGATTCCTTGCTTGACTGGGTCTTTTCCGATATAATGGAGGTTGGAACACCTAACCTGACAGATAACTTAGAAAGTAAAAGTCTAGTATTCCCTGTCCCTGCAAATAATAGCAAGTTTCATTAACTTGTGTGTTTGAAAAGAAGAATTAAAGAAGTAACGTATCTATTTCCCTCCATTTTCCTGTAACCTTCAAAAAGAACTCATTCAGTTGTCCACTATCTCTATAAACAATTGTTTGCTGCACACACATATATATATAGTAAATACCCAGCCATTGTATTCCAACTCATTGGATAAGCAAAACTTGAAGATGGATAGGCAAGCACAAAAGATTTTAGAAGTAACTATTGTTTCAGCTGAGGATTTACGTCGTAATGGTCGTTGGGTTAAAAATACAGTTGTAGTCGTACAAACAGATTATTCCACCAATCATCGCTCAACGAGTGTCGATACCGACGGTGGTAGCTACCCTTCATGGAATGAGAAGATTGAGTTGCCGTTATACCATAATGTCCGATTTATCAGAGTGGAGGCTCAGTATAAAACCAGTTCTGGTGCAAAAATGATAGGAGAAGCAAAGATTCCGATTTCCGATTTCTTGGCAAGTTATTTCCCACCTTTCTATTTACATTTCTTAAGTTATAGGCTGAAGGACCGTGACGGAGAACGTAACGGTATTATTAATCTTTCGATTCGAGTAATCGAACCAGCACAACAATATCTTGGTGGAATTGCCGTAGGATACCCAGTGTCATATGGGTCTAAGGTCTAACAAGGAAGTTATTTGCATTTGCATTCAAATTCTTTTATATTTTTTATGATTATGTTTGATGGATTGTAAAGACATGAAAAATTAAAGTTTGTGTAAATGGGTTTATTCAAAACCCTTCGATATTAATGATATAAAATGCTGAAATTTGCTCTAGAAAAATATTGATTTTCTTCTGGTGTGACAATGTGGCATGAAAATGGCTTTTGATGTTTTCAAATGGCTGTTCAGCCTATTCTAACGACATAATACTAAGATACAGCAACCAGTTGTTTTCGCGAGTTTTTTTTTTTTTTTTTTCGAAGAGGCATGATGCATGAGAAAAATTAGAGCACCAAGGTGGGGTAAAACCATCATCTTACTTAGAACTTAGAAGTGTCTACCAGAGCTTTCATCACCTTTCTTCCTCCCGCAGTCAAATGTACTAGAAAGAATTGATTCATCCTTTTTCTCTCGTAAGAGGGTGTCTGAAATCCGTATTTCCACTACTACGTTGCAGTGGAGCTATCAGCAAATGCTCATCATTATTCTTATTTGCATACAAAGCAAACACAGACACCATAATGCACAGTCCTTTTCGAAGCATCATGAGTTGAAGGCAAACTTATGCGACAGACTTGCCGCATAAATATCGACAAAAATAAGTAACTTGCCACATGAATGCAGACACATTGAGAGGAAGATGATATAAGTTACTAAAGTACAACCATCTTTAAAGGCGGAAAAATGGATCGAATCTAACCAAATCTTATGTATTGGGTTTGGGACTCACTGTCAGGACTAACCTACTATTGCTGGTCGAAGGGAAAATAATAATCCACAATCCACATGATATGCAGCATATGCCTAGGAGCAATGGTGTGGGGAGCCAAGGAATTAAAGGTAAATAAGAGGTAAAAAGAAAAGAAGCCCAGGATTGAAGGTAAACAAGAGGCAAAAAAAAAAAAACTATCGGATAGGGGAAAATAATGAATAAAGGGTAAACATAATGGGTTGTGTGACTAAATAGATATTCAGAGCCGGTTTATAAATTGAAAAACCGATCCCCACTTTTCATGTATGGCTCCGTCCCTGTCAAGCACTAGCATGAGAAACAAACAGGAAAAATCACAAGTCCAGAAACAAGCTGGTGCCCGGGTGGATAATTCTCTTTTGAGCGGCCAACACCTCCACAGTCAATCACATGTATGGATCTGGTGAGGTCCCAATTACCACCAAGGCTACAAAATCCACATGAAAAATAAGTGAAAATATACGCCGGTTCTAGTGGATCTTGCAAAAAAAAAAAAAGTTGTTAAAGACACAGACCAAAGTACATACAGAGGAAGCAGAATCAGTTTGAATGAATGAATGAATGATTCCTCAAGCTTTAACCTGTTGCTATCATGCGAGAAAGATAAGCGTGCACGTTATAAGAGAGAGGAAGACTGTTTACATAACTTGGCAGTTTCTTATTGGTATCTTTCTCTGCAAACATAAACTTTGAAGTTTTAATTTTCTTTCTTTTCTAGAGAAATATATTTGCAGGTATATAATGCTAGTTACGGAAAGAAGAAAGAGATAATCAATGACATAATAGATAAATGCAATCCAAACTCTAGCTATCACACTTCTCTGCTACCTACCTATACCTCTCAAATCAATCTCTTCTTCTTTATATCTTCACAACTTTATATACAAAATTACGCAAAGGTACAAAAGATAAAGAAATTTAGAGAAAAACAAAATAATTATTACATTTGAGACACTTGAGAGTGATAGGAACTAGATCAAAGCTTCCCCATTTTGCAATTTCTTGATCACTGTTTTTTGCAAGTTTTATTCATGTCATGTGTAGTAGTACCAGTCTACCAGAGTAGTATTTGGCGTTAGTGTTTTGAACTCTATTTGTCTTTACTCTTTTACTTTATTCATAAAAAATCAGATTCTCTCTCTTTTTTTTTCTTTTTTTTTTCATTTTTCTCACTTTCATTCATTCTCTCTAAACTCTATAGACTGACTCTATAATCGACTATACATGATTCTCTATTTGTTGGATATGGCTTGGATTTTTCATATCATTTCCCTGATTGACAGGTATGGTTTGGTATTCGTCAAAAACCTATTATAGATAGATCAGACTATATGCAAATATATTATCCAAAACTCACAGCTAGCCTAGCTAGGTGTACTACTACTTGTTTTAAGGACCTAGAGATCAGAGTGATCAGTGAGTGATTGAGTGAGTGAGCGAGTCTGGGCTCAACAGTATTTCATAAATTAGTTAGCAGAGGTGGTAGTTAGGTTTGATGAATTTGATCTTACGTTTGCGTCTTAACTTACATCATCATCATCATCTTCTTCTTCTTCTATGCATTAAAATTGTATCAAGTTAATAATCTGTCTGATTCTGATTAAGTAGTTGGACAACTTCTGAATAGGAATCTGCTCTGGTGATGCATGATTGATGCGGGAACAGTGTGGTAGACTGCAAATTTGAGTAGTGATACTGACGTACACACATAACTAAAAATGCCGCAATTAAGGATCCCCCAATAAGTAGAACTAGCTAAATATATATTTATATAGACAGAGCAAATCAGCAGGTTGACAACTACGTACGTACAACAATTACTCTCCTATGCAGTAGATCACAGTAAATATATATAAACCCACCACCTAAATTAGTAGTAAGTAAATGCATTCATGGTACTAATATTTATTTATTTTTTTGATCGGCTGGCACTAATATTTATTGACCTCATGTAGTTTGATATGTTTTACAACACACAAATTTGCAGTTATTATTACAGCTATAAATTTGATAGATGGACTTGGATAGGCATAAAATTAAGACTTGGTACGATCAATGCCCCGCTAGACCATCACAGGTGCTGGTATGTGATGTGGATGAGAGTATTTAGACTAAGATTCAGTCTCCACATGTATGAGCTCTATTTAGGTAACCTTCATTTGCTAGTAATTTAGGCTTACAAGAACACGATATTCGCAAAAATTTAGTGGCAGGACCAATACAAATATCAACCAAAATGGTCTACATCATCAAGACTCGAGAGATAGAAATCTCTGTGACATTTTAATCCACGCGTTTTGCAGTCCAGTTTTTACAGCAACATAACATTACGTAAGATGTTCACATCTCCGTAGTCACGTTTTGGGAAACATAAGCTGTACTTTGGTTCTTTCTACCCGATTGGGATTTGATTTAAATTTCTTCCCTATCTCTCTGATTTATTAGGATATTATATGTTGTCAACGCTAATCATTTTCATCTCATAGCTAAATTATAATTAAATCTATATTATTGTTTTCCGAAGCTTCTTCAACCACACCACAGACAACATTTCAACTTAAACAACTTTCCCTCCAGAAAACATTACTTGTCCACCTTATAAAAATATATTCCTTTGACAATAAATGAGTTTTTAAGATTATCTATATAATATTGTAAATATTTATTTAAGCTAAGTTACTAAGCTATTAATTAATTTGGTAACTCAACTGTATCACTCAAATCTATTAGCAAAGAGTGGGGTACTAACGGTGGTTGCTAAGTATACAAGTTAATTGAGGCAGAAAGTGAACGTAAACTTTCATTTTTTTTTTCTGTGTGATATTGTGCTGTCCTTACAATGCAAAAGTGAAGACTAGGCGGGCTATATAAAGCCAATACCCTGGTGGATCAAGTACTAAACATCTGTTAATACATGTGGCGTCAGAGTGTGATATTAATCACCTTAATGTTTGTGTATGCTAATCCAAAATGAAGATTATGTTTATCACTTAAGCAAATGGTGGGCTATCCCACAAATGACATGTTTACATAATATACAAAGAGTTCTATTTATTTACTAAGAGTACATAACTTCGGCCTTATCTGCAGGTACAAGTAAAAATGTACGAGAATAATAACCAACCGAGATCAATTCCTTGCTGTATAAATAATAACGGTTTTGAGAAATTTAGGGAGACACCATTACTTATAGAAAAGTGTCAAAAGGTGGTGAAAATATGGATTTATCTTCATCATTAATAACTATTTTTAAAATCCTATTAGATTTAATCTACAAGTCCCAATTCTATTTTAAAATCAAAAAATAAATAAAAAAAAAGAATCTCATCTTGTCTTCTTCTTCCCTAACTATTCCAAAATGTTTTTTCAAAATCAGTTCAAAAACTTTAATCGTCAATAACTTGTTCTACCTACAAACATGACTTGTATGGAAAATCTTCAGAGACAAGTAATCCCACCTAGAATCGTAAGGAAACTAAAAGGAAGGTTAAAGTCGAAAAGGAGTAAGAAATCAAATCGAGAAGAAACGGACAACGAAACTGTCCCAATTAAAAAGTAAGTAAACAAAAACCCATTACTCTATTTGTTGGATGTGAATGTACGTTTGTTTTGAGTGTAAATCTAGACTAGAAACCACAAAATTGCAGTTACAGGAAAATGGTTGGCATGTCGGTCACCTTAGACCATGACGACTTTTCATATGCATGGTAGAAGTATGAAAATTCGTCATGGTATTTGAATTCGACCATGACGACCCTTGTTGGTTATTTTCCCTGAAGACAAATAGTCATTAGGATCGCATCCGTTTTCACCTGAAACCAAGACGACTTAAATTATACGTGACGACTCTTTATTAAACCATAACGACTTTCAGTATATGTGAAAAAAACACTACTCTGTCCCATATTTAGCAAGAGTCGTCATTGTACGACTATATTTTCGTTAATGTTTTACCTAGGGTCGTTACCGTCGACAATTTAGACCATGACGGCCCTATGTCTAGGTCTGAGATTATTGGTTATGACTTTTTGATCTTTTCTGTATATTGTACTATAGCTGGGTTAAAAAGGAAAAAAAAGAAAAAGGTAGACTTGTGCCCACTCCTCATTAAAAACTCCCCTCAATGATAAATTTTTGGGAAAATGTTCGAAGGAGCTACCTTTATCTATTCATAACATACACAACAAGGTGACGAACCAGAGGATTCCTTTTCTCCTGCCTCCTTTATTTCATCTGTGACTTCAGACCATGACAATGAACAAACTGGAGATGAAGTTCATGACACCAATATTGGTGGTGGTGCTGGTGGTTCTAGTAGTACTGGTGGGTCTTGTGGTGATGGTGGGTCTGGTGGTGGCGGTGGTGATGATGGTGATGATGATGGGGAGGGGGAGGAGGAAGAGGTACAAAAAGAGGTACAAGCCAAGGACACGGGCAAGGGCAAGAAAATAGCCCCACCTGCGAGGCACGCTCCCAAACACCACTTGATCATGGATGCTGAACACGGTCAAAATGTTGAAGGATTACCCTTAAATGGAGGCAAGGTTCTATTTGCATATCCCGACTCGTGGGCTCGTACTATCCATCAGACCATTGTATCAATCTTAACTTTGCTTTTTAACTTCTTGTTGTTAATTTGTTTGCTGATTCGGTTATGTGCTCCCTTTTTGTAGGATCATACCAACATCATACGTCTTTTCATACGCAGTCTTCCTATACAAAAATGAAATTATAGAAACTAAAGATGAATGTCCAAGAGTTAAAGAGTTAATAGAGAACTCTGGTTTGTATCCTGTCGTACAGAACTATGTGATTGCGTATGACATGGTCGCGGTTTCTTGCTTCTGTGAGAGGTTTTACCCTGAAGTAGATTGCTTCCAATTTCCTTTTGGTGATATGACTATAACTCTTGACAATGCAGGACATATTTTAGGGCTCCATGTCGAAGGAAGATCCACTGGAGACAACTTCAAGTTTAAACTTCTTTGGAGTGAAATTTAAGAATTGGCCAATTCCTTGTTTGGCTGGGATGAAGACACGACGAAGTCCAAGTTGGTCAAAGGGGTTTGTTACCTGAAGAGAGAGTTTAACCTTGCGGATTTGAGGCGCTCATATGTTGGGTCCATACAAAAGGAAACAAATAATGGTCCTCTCCCTCAGGTAGAAATTCGTGCTGCCACGACTTCTTATCTATTGTACGTGCTAGGGGGTGTTATGTTTCCCGACATCAAAGGAAACAAGGTGAGCGCTAACTATCTGCAGATCTTGCATCCTTTGGAAGATCTGAATAAGTATCTGTGGGGGACTTCCGTCGGCATACATGAATGAGGAGCTAGCAAAAGCATCTAGGGAACGAACATCTCAATTGAACATGAATACTAGTCTACTCCAGGTAACTGAAGTCATCATATTTGTTTGTAGGATGAGTTATTATTCTTTTTCAATGTCTTGTTTGATGAATATTAGTTTCATAGTTTTTATTGTTGTGTAGGTGCGGATTTACGAACATTTTCCTTCATTGTTCAAATATAACGAACACGTTAAGATAAAGGTGGGTTGGACCAGTGCTCCATAAAGGGGATTCAAAATACACGTTCAGTGAAGGTCAAGAAAAGTTTCATAAGAGACAATTGTTAGACATGCGGCAAAGTCTGGACAACATGACAACCAAATATGTAGTTTTTTATCCGTATGTGGTAGACAGAGTTGATCCTGATCGACAAGATTGAACTTTTTACAATGGTACTTTGTTTCACCCAACCAGATTCTCAATGTATGATCCTTCGAGAGTAATGCGGCAACTTGGGTATATTCAAGAACCACATGATGAGGATTATAAACCAAAATTCCAACTCAAACTTGATGAATGCAAATACAATGTTTCTAACAATCAGGTGGTTTACGAACCTCTGTCGGAGACCAGTGATTGGGATAATAGACATGCTAATTTAGTAGCCATCTCTTTTTGGAATACTATGAATAAAGGTTACGAGGCAAAGAAGGGTTACTTGGAATGGTACCAAAATTTCTCCTATGGTCGTGTGATACAGATAAATACTCGGGGCGGAGAAACAACAACGCATTTACTTGTTATACTCTGGCACCCGACACTAGAAAAGACTCTAGCATTCTAAAGCTTGTGTAAGTATTATAAACCTTTTTTTTTCTTAAATATATACACTTAATCTCGATTGTAATTTATTTGTTTTAGAGAGATCAAAGGGAGATTATGATCAAGGGATTGAGTTTCTCAAAGGACAAGGGAGAGGCGTTGACGCACACAATGAAAACCCCGTTGATACCCAAAGCGACGAGGGCCAAGAAGATGCTGGTCGAGGTTGTGGAAGTCAAGGAACTGGTGCAACACGAAGGCGGAGATCGAATACACAAGGAAGTGACCGAGGTCGTGGTCGTGGTTGAGACGTTGTTGTTTTATTAAGACATTGCAATAAATACTTAAACTCATGTGTCTTTGCATTTCTTAGATACAATTTGATTTTATCGTATCCGAACTTATGTTTCTTTACGTTTGTTAGGAACAACATAATTTGGTATAGTAGTTGTGGTAGTGGATTGGATTGAATGTGAATGATTTGTTAAAACATAGTTATTTCTCTAAGTTTAAATGGTAATGTTAATGTGTCATCATGGTCCAAATTTAGCAGGTTACGACTCCAAGTATGAAAATCTTGTTTCATTAATGAAGGGCTAGAGTCATCATGGTCTATTAAAATCAACCATGACGACTCTAGCTCACCCAAAAATGGGAGAAATAAGTCGTCATGGATTCTTGTATGAACCGATGCGACCCCAGCATACTACAACATACATGAAAACTTATACTTTTGGCAACTACTTTCGTCATGGTAAAGTGGTGTCGACCATGACGACACAAAGAAACCAAAAATAAGGGTAGACATGAGTCGTTATGGTCGAAAATAGCAGGTTGACGACTCTTATTATGACTAGTTAGGTAATTATTTCAATATAAGGGTCTTCATGGTCAAAAATATCAGGTTGACGACTCCTACTATGACCAGAGGCAATTGTTTCAATGGTAAGGTTCGTCATGGTATATGGTATGAAACGATGTGACCCTACCACCCAAAAACATCCATGAAATTGTAGAACTTTGTCATATAGAGTTGTCATGGTATGTTGGTATAGTCCATGATGACCTCAAACTACCCAAATAATGACAGCTATGAGTCGTTATGGTCGACTCATAAAAACCATGTCGATCGTTGTACAAAATCATAGAATACATTAGAGTCGTTAGTGTCTATACATTTTAACTATGATGACCCTAGGTAAAAGAGGTTGACAAGCTACAAGATAATAAAAATTGTATTCATTAATCATTCCACATACAATTTTCAAGACAAGTTTGAGTTCAAGAGACAATCTTCCGAAAGCGTGCTTCAACATACAATTTTAAAAATATACAAATTTTCCAAAAGATGTACGACTAATCCCCTAAATTAACCTTTGTTGGAGATTTATCCAAAGTATTCCATATGGTCATGCCATACTCATATTCGTTTGTCCATTCCTTAGAGAACTCTCCCCAATGATCATATTTTACCGGTGGTAAAGGACACTCTTCTTTTATCTTCATACCGATGTAATGGTTTTTGTTCACATGTGGCATAACTATTCTTCTCTTCTTTAGTGTCATCTCACACCTAGTTCTTGAGGGCACGTATGTAATAGAGCCCCCAGGGAACCCAGGGGAGAATACATGAACAACACAAGTGAATGTGTCCGCTAAGAGTTGCTCACAATAAGGAAATCTCATCCAAAACTTATAACCAACCGTCTTAGCCCCCTTCTGCCTTTTTATTGAAGATAACAAGTCTTTGAGTTTATTTTTTTTTGTCTTTTCTATCTCCTTCAAGCATCATCGAAATATAGAGTTCCTTGTCCTGAATAAGTTTTGCGGCCATTTTGGTTTTTGCATAATGGATTTGGGTGATGTTTTCGTCATCAGCTTCATTGAAATGTCCTAATTGTTCTGTTGTAATATAGAAACCACAATTTCCATCCCCGTCTACGTCGTTGGTGGATATAAGTTAATCTAAGATGACATAAGGGAGTTGTTATGTATACTCTCTGTACAACGTATGAGTAACACGATATGCCCTCCTTGTGAATCTCTAGGGGTATGCATATTTCCCATTTTCCCTTTTATTATAACCATTTCACTTGTTTGGCTTTGTTGGCTATCGACCACATACTCAACAACATACATATTTTGTTGGCCTTCCTCTATGGCTTTGATGACATCGCGGCAACCTTTGGTTTCACTTTTCAGTCACTTTGGGTGCATACTTCTTTCTTTGGACGACCCTTTTTCTTGGATGGAACCATATTTTCGTACTCCTTATATTCCGCTTCGACATGCTCATGACGTGATGGATCTCTTGTGCAGCTCTTATTGTCCTTTACATGTTCTCTCAATGACATCTTTGTGTTTGGTCTACTTTATGGTTTTTGCTTTGAAGGTTCCTCTTGTACCTCCAAAGATCGACGGAAGCACGACCACAAGTTAGCTACCAATATTTGTCTTCTCGCATAATTCATTGTAGGGTAAACTTCATTTATAGCGAGACCAAGTTCCGTGTCTCCAAATTGTTCATCAGATGCTCTTGTGGGCCTTGGTACTAAATAAAGTTGCCTCCAAAATGAATCAATATCGTCAAACGGAATGACACCGTTGTACTCACCAAGCTTATGACGACATGGGAGGCCAAGCCACGTCAAGGTCGTACAATTATAGTGCATCAAAATTCATTCTTTCTCTTGATCCCTATATCTTTTAAGTTCGACCATCATATAATGTATTGCCTATGCTGATACTTGATAAGATACACCCCCATTAAATCAGAATCATCGACATATGCCAACAAGAACCTGTCCCTACTATGTTCCATTTGCGTCATCATCCGGTTAAGATCATTCATGGCATGCTCGTGAATGGCTTCCTATACTGTAACGACCTCATTCTGACTCTCTTCAAGGATGCTTTTTAACCGAACGTGTGATGCCTCTTCCATACTTGTAGACTCATTTTTGAAGTGCTTATATTTGTTGATTCAGGCATACACAAACTTTTCCTTGTATGGACGTAACCATGAATTTTGGAAATAATCGACCGCTTTCCTATGATCCTTGCTCCAATCATCAATAAACTTCTGTAACTTAGAAAAAAAGTTTACCTCGGTAGTAGAATGAGCCAAATCGTCCCAGTCATTTAGAAATTGCTTCCATTTCTCTCCTTCTTTACCGTCTTTTCTTTCCTTTTCTCTTCCGCTCGTTCCTCTCTGGAAAGTTGACTCAGAAGCTCGTCTTACTCCTTCGAACACTGAGCATCGGTCTTTGACTTAGTCTTTTGGATATAACACCTGCAATTTGAAAGGACATTGTACTGGATGTGCCACGTGCATAGAAAATATTATGTGAGTGAAAAAACATGTTGAATGACCTTCATCAATGCAATCTCCCTATCGGTAATTATAACCCCTGAAGTTTCTTCACCGCCATAAATCAACCTCAATTGTTCTAACGCCCAAATATAGTCATTTTCTTCCTCTTTTTCCATAAAACACCAAGCCACCGTGAACAGTTGCTTGTACGAAGTATGAATGAAAATGTTCAACATCGGCGTGTTATACCTATAGGTCTTATAGGTACAATATATCATCAAAACCTGATAAAAACACTGATCTAATGCCACCATCTTCGGATGTGCAAGGAAAATATAAGACACTTTATTGTTCGGACCCTACATTGTTTGCGTCGTGTAGTCTAGATTTTCCGCTAACCACTGAGATTGTTGCATGATTAATCTACCATCCCATTCGGTTTTCTTGAGTGTTGCTTTGGCGGCGTAAATTGTAGAAAGTTATCCTTATCATCGGCCTTTATCTTATTCAGGATCTTAAGAGGTCTACTTCCCTTTATCTTCCGTACCGTCTTCATCTCATGTGATTTCAATCGGGAATATGTAGTGTGTACAATCATACTCTCGGGCAAAGGATGGTTATGACGACCATCGGGAACACTCGACAATCTCCATCGACCACCTTCAAAGTTCTTATTAAATCTAATCTTAAATGGACACCCACACTTTTTGTATTTGATTTGTAGACCTTCGTCGTCGTCTTCTCGTATTTATAGCCCTTTTCTTTGTGGATTTTACGCTTGCGACCTCTCTCAAAAATCATCCCAAATTTTGTATCCGTGACTTGGTTATTTTGAACCAACACGCATATTTTCTCTTTGGTATTTTAGATAACCCATTCTTTTGCCTCCACCTTAGTTGCCCATGTCTACACTTCGCAAATTTGATTTTATGAGAAATATACTTATTTTGACGAGAGGACTAGTCAAACTATTTGAGAATATAAATCAATTCAAAGGGTAGATCACATACCATGTCAGTCATATAGTGATGGGAAGTATCCAACCTTATCTGTGACACTGGTTCAGGTTCATCGCTTAGTTGTGCAACCGCCTATAAAGAAAGAAAAAAGCATATTTAAGCATACACGATGAGATGAGTCGTCATTGTCTTTTTTAAAAGGTTGACGACCCTTTATAGAGGCTATGATGACACTAAATTTACATTGATGACTCTTTACCCAAAAATACCCACTCCCCTGTCCAATTTTACCTATAAGTCGTCATGGTTTTCGAAAAACATAAATGACGACTGTTTATAAGTTACAAGGGTCGTTATGGTATTACAATACTATAATGACGACCCTAAAAGCAGTTATTGTGAGTTTTGAATTTGCCCAAATATGGTTGACTCACCCAATGACTTTATTCTTTGAAAAACTAGCCGTTGGGTAATTAAACACTATAAAAGGAAACTTGTCCCTTTCATTTTGATTCTTATTCTTACCTATCCCTTTCATTCCCATTCTCATTCTCCAACTTATTCTCACCCGTCCCTTTCAAGCACTAAATATGGTAACTCCATACACTACCGATGGAGATGTTGTCATTGTTAGAGCGTGGGTTGCGATCACAAGTCACGACTATGATAGAACGTACATTACCCAAAGTAACCAAGACGTTAATCAAGATATTAACATGGATTAGACATCTGATTCTTAGTGGAACCGTATGTTTATGATTTTTATGGGATTAAACGGAAATTGTAATGATAGGACGTTCAAACTCATTAAGAAGAGGTTCGACAAGCTATTTCAACGATTGGAATCTTTGAAACAGGAAACGAAAGATGTAAAGAAAGCTCATCCCACCAAATCCAGTGTGAAAAGATTACGGATATCAATCAATATGTCGTTTATTAAAAATAGTTTTCAAACATTCAAACTTATACTTGAATTATTTTTTCAGTGGGTGATGGCTCTCGACAGATACGAAACTATCCATGGCAAAAAGTTTAAGCATGAGGATTGTTATCGTATTCCAGAAGATACTACCTATGATTTCAACCTATTTGATTAAGTTTTTAAGGGTAATCTAATGATTTATTCTATTTCATTTCCTTTAATGTAACACTATGAAAGTGTATGCCTTTTCAATTCAATGACATGATTTTACGAATTCCAAAATAAAACATTCCCAATATAAGTCGTTATGGTATATGGTCTAAACCGTTGCGACCCTAACACATATATCACACAGGATCTTTTTAATTCAAGCGTCGTCATGGTATAAACATAGTACAATGACGACTCATAATGAGTAGGTTAGTATTGTCACTGTCATACGTCGGGCCGTAAGGATTTTCATAGAATGGTAAAGTTGTAGGTTAGTTTCGTCAGTGCTGGATGTTATGACCTTGATGACTTGTGCAGAGGCGTCATGGTCCTAACCTCCCGACCATGCCGAAACTTACGCTATATCTTCCCTGTACCACTATAATTCGACGAATGTAACAAAAAAATCAACCATTCATAAACTATAGGTTTACCTGAGTGTTTTGCGCTATGGGTTCTTCATTTGGAGCATTAGTTTCTTCATTTGGAGCTTGAGGTTCTTCATTTATACCATCATTTTCGGCTTCATATATCAATCGATCAACATTATATATTCAATCTAACTGAGAATCTAAGTTAAGATCAACACAATCATCCTTGTTATTTGAAGATTCTTCAACATCAATATCTGCACTAAAATCACTCATTTCTCAAAACCCCAGGTTATCACTTTTTTCCCTCCAAAACCTCCAAAAGCCATCTTCTTCTCTACTCACAAAAAAAAAATTCTCTAATTTTATTCCTAACCATAATCTATATAACTAATATAATCTTACTAATTAACTAAACTAATCACATATTATTTAGAACAAATCAAATGGGGGAACTTTAGTCATTTATGAAAATATATGGCTAAGGGGTAGGGTATTACTATTAGATGACCCTATTTTGTCTACGTAATCGTTGACCTCTTGCCAATTGATTTTGAGTTGCTTCATCGAGATCCGAAGCAAATTGTGCAAAGGAGACAATAAAATTTGTTGACATGAGGGGAACATATTTACTAGTTATATCATCTGTCTTTTTTTATTGTTTGATTAATTATTGATTTCTTTTTTTTTACATAAATTTTATTATTCCATTTTGATTTTTTTTATATTTCAATTGAGCCAGTTATATCAGAGTCATTATGTTGAAACTGAGTCGTATAGCCTCTCATTTATTATGGCTTGGCCCTCCAGCCACCTATTAATTTTCCAAGACCCCAATTAAACCAGGGATCAATTCCGATTGGAATGAACACAAGATATTTTTTTTGCCAAACTCGTTTTGCACTACAATAAAAATTTCAAAAACACAAAACATTTGACGCCCGTCATTAGTTTGGTCGTGCGGCTGAACATGTGTCGATGTGCGACCAAACCATGGTCGCCAACCAACGACTATAAATAATGACTTTATTTTAAACGGCTTTATTTAGTTTCATTATAAATTCACTGCCACTCAAACTCTAAGTTGGACAAAAGTTATACCAAGTTCTAATATTGTATAATACCTAAATACCAAAAATCAATTAACCCTAAATATCTATAATTTTTTTTTAAAAAACCGTTAGATCTAGCCGTTGAGCGACACATTTTATATCGTGTGATACAACCATTACCGCTCAGCGACATAACTTGTATCTTGCAACAGAAAATTAAACGCGCCACTAATATACTGTCTCAGTGTACAAACCTACAAATTTAAGGTTATAGCCATCCTTTTTGTCCATTTATTGAGTCCAAAGTGGAGTCAAAATTAGCAAATCTTTAATTATCATCCACATAGGAATTTAACTAACCAGCTGAGACTAGTCTAGTTGACCAAAAATTTGACTCTCATCTTTGAGGTCATCCGATGGAGTTACCGCTCTCTAATTTGGGATCCTTTATAAAACAATAGAAATAAAATAACCATCCTTTTCATTTTATGTCGCGCGATGTAACCATTCCACCGATTGTTGATTAATTTGTCTATATTATTTATATACTTCATTTGAATTGTAAAACCATGGGATTTTCACACAACATTAATTTTGTATTATTTAGGATGTATCAAGTTATCGGTGCCGAATTCATATAGTTAAATAGAATTATACACGAATTAAAGTGTTCCTGCATTTTTCCACATTGTACATAATTGACAGCATAGTTGACCGATTTTCATTTTACCTAGCCGGATAATGCGCGCATCTATACCGACCCGAATTATTACCGCTCGTCGAATTGCTAACGATTCAACTTGAGACAAGCCTCAACCTAGCCTGGGCCGAGCGACTCAACATGATTCGATAACGGTTGAACCTCAACGGCTACAATCCAATGACTCTTATTTCTTTCCCTATAAATTCAAACATTTTCAACTCTAAAATCGTACCCTTTTCACTCAAAAATTATTCTACTTTCAATTTAATCTTAATCTTAATCTTTCCATCTCAAATTATTGATCTCAATTTATGTTCAAAAAAATTCAGAAAAAAAACACTAGTAACCCGAAAAACCGTAATGTACCTGGGTTGTTTTGTCGAATTCAAACTATAAAAAGTGAAGTGAAAGAATTTATAGCTCTAGTACGGGTTGTCAATCAATATCGAGTCAAGGGGAAACTAATGCTGAAGTTATATTACGAGTTCGTTAAGAATGACAAAGATGGAAAAAGAAAACTTTTGCTTATGAAACTCATTATGCAATCCTGAAGGATTTTTTGATTGCACGTACATGATGTTAAAATGTAGAGACATTCTACTCCGGAAAAGAAATTGTTATAAATTTTAATTGAATGTGTAGTAAAATTAGTAGTTTTTATTTATAGATTGATTCTGATTACATACATAGTTAATTTCCTTAATATCAATTTCAATTACAAATATTGAATAAAACATAACTACTCATTTCCAAACCAGTTCCTCTCATAATATCCCCAGACTAGCATACTTTCAAATCCTTGACTTGCTCCTTCAGATTGAGATCCATCATCAAATCTAAGGAAATCACAATTCTGAGATGTAGAGGTGCCAAAGTCTATTTGTCTTTCGTAAACTTGATTAGGATCTTGTGGACTAGCTCGACGAAATCCTGATTGTGGTGGTTGCAATGGATAATATGGAGATCCTTGTTGTGTATCTCGGACTATTTTCCCTTGGGAAGGTTGTGATGTTCCATAAAGTCCACTAAGATAGGGACTGATGCTCACGAAATCTGCCAATACCCGCAATTGTTGGTTTTACATACGTCTAGTCAACTAATTTCTTAACTCCACTCGGTCCAAATTTTCTACCAATTGATCAACAGACACCGATATGCTTGTATCAGAATTAATTCTCTCCATACCTTGCGAGACAATTGAAATTTTTTGACACTCTCCTTGGAGATTATAGGTCTCGATCTCTCAACTCAGTTCTGGCAAATCGTACCCAATCGATGAAGAACAAGGTGCAGAAGGTCCTCTTGGAGGGACTGATGAAGAATAAGCTCCTGCGAAAGGATAAACGACTAAACTTGGAACCGGTGGTGCTGGTTCTGTTGGGAGAGGCAAGCCCGATCTTCCTTGTTGGGGCAATATACACCCCATAGATGTTCATAACATCTATATTAATTATTGGCTTTGTAATCTTTGAGTACCAATCGTTGTAATCTTGTTCACTCTAATGGTGAAATACTCTATCATACACTTTCCAACCCCTATCTCGACGTCTTGTGTATTCCGATCCAAGGACGGTGGATTGTGGATGATTTGTTAGGATACCAACTGCACCAATTAACTGTCTTGCATATCTCTCTAAAAAAACATCAATATCTCTGAGTTAACTTTAGAGCATTAGTCGTTGCATTAAAAATTCTTTGATCTTAATGCCTACATCAGAACTCAAATCAACATAATTATCATACGGGTTCCAAATAACACCATGTCTGGTCCTAAGATCCATTTGGGTTCTCCACACATGGATATTAACTCGCTCAGAGGTGTGTTGGACCTTTTCCCAGTTATCGGCTTCATACTTCACTACAATTGAGAAAAAAATTTCTAGTGTAGTTCTTCAATCTTGCTAGACTATTATTGGTATATGTATACCATCAAATATGAAGTAAACAACATATGATTAGTTTATGTTGCTATAAAAATTTATAAATTTGTATAAAATCCAAAGAATTTATTATCATATTTAGCTCAAGGATTCTTCATACACCTTTCATGTTTAACCCACCCAAGCATGCGACATCGAGACTAATGTACGACTCAGCCAATATAGCGGAGCCTCAACCATAATCGATAACCTTTTTCATATCTTGCAACGTTTCTAGCCATCTTACTTGAACATAACTTTTTGAGTTGGGAAAAAACATACACTAGACCTTGGCAATTTGTGTATTATAGCTAAGGCATGAATTTTCTGGATCGATTTCACCATATAATTTGTTGGCTATAAATGCCGTTAACCGGTATTAGCAAATCCAGCACTTCTAAGTTCCCTCTGGTTGCTTACGCTAAAGTATAACGAAAGTGCTTGTTTATATCGGTCTTCTGCCAACCAACCTTGTTGGTCAAATAAAATATTATCTCCCAGACCGCAAGGTATCCAAAGCAGAAAATACAAATCTAATGGTGTTACTCCAATAAAAACATTAAAATTATTAATTTCATATATGAATAGTACTGGTTGCATAAAAATTATAAATCAAAATATATGACATACCTATTTCAAAGTCTCTAAAATGAAATGTGTGTGTACTATACCACCAATCTTCCAACAACATAGCCGGAAAATTGATCGAACGTTTCTTCGTCTTCACATGGTACAAAGTCCTCCAAGGAAATCTATTGACAATAATCTTAGCACCATCATTGAGTTTTTCATAAACTTCTCTAACCTCAAACTAAGAACATCTTGGTTTTTGATGCTTAGCATCTCGCTCTGTTCTTGAAGATACATGACCTTTAGTCATGGCTATATCTCGACTAGAAAATACTCTTGGATTGTTCTATTCATCCAAATTTCGTTGTTGAGTCGGTAGAGGTTGATTATACGTATTCCTGGGTGGCTTCCTATTTTTTCTTCGACTAATATTTTGAGATTGAGACATGGTAGAGAATATGAATTATAAAAGAAGATTTTTATGGAGAAAGTATATAAAGAAGATTGATTTTGGTGTGAGTAGAAAAGATTGAATTTGGGTTGAATTTATAGGGGTTAATTATTACAGCCGTTGGATTTGACTGTTGGGATCAAACCGTTATCGGGCCAATATGAGCCGCTCGACCTAGGTTGGGTTGATCGATTCAAATTAAACCGTTTAGGCCGTTCCCCACTACACAAAACTTAGTTTACCTATCCACATGGCTTGGCATATTGATAAATTTACCAATGCCCATTGGAATTGCTCTAAATAGGGTTCATAATGGAGTCAAAATTGGCAAATCCTTAATTTGTCATCTACGTAGGTATTTCACTGACCAACTGAGACTAGTCTAGTTGGTTAAAAATATGACTCTCATCTTTGAGATGAGCGGATAGTGTTGTCATTTAATAAATTAGGATCCTTCATAATAATAAAAAATAACCATTCTTTTTATCATGAGAAACAAATTCCCCATTTGGCAAAAAAGATTGTCCACAATTTGCCCTAAGAAAACCTCTTAGGCCAAGTCCTATACACACCTCTCAAATGGGTTATTTGTTCAACCATGTGGATGGACAAATATGTTTCTCCACTATGGTAAAACTAGTAAATTTGTGTAGAATAATATATTTAAATATATTTTATGGGACCCTGAACAATAAAAAATCTGTTTATATATATATTTGGTGGGATTTATAAATATTAATATATTTAATATGACCATTATATAATAAAAGTTGGTTAAAAAACTAAAATATAGGAAAGATAAATATAAAATAATTAATGAGCGATAAAATGTTTATCTCTTGAGACAAACTGTTAATCACACTATTTGAGCGATCAAATCTTTATAACTTGACAAAAGCTATGATGCAAATAACATCCATTCAAAATTAAACGTTTGGCGGATCAATTTGATCATTTAGTAAATGTACAATGGATGTTTTTAGATCAAATATGATCATTTAATATGTGCATACCACTTGGCCTTAATAATGCTTTTAGAAGACGATTACAAACTAATTAGAAGTCAACTAAATCAAATCATATCAAATTAAAAAACAACAAAAATCACAAGCGGAAAACATATGATCTAAACCATTGATTTTCAAATTTTTGTCAGTGTGCCCAAATCAAACATCATGTTTCATGCTAGAAGACAAGTTTTCACATTTTTAGTCTTTCTTTAGCAAAAATATATTTTCAGACTTTTTTTTCTCTTTTCAGCAGACGACAACTCATCTGACTGACTACTTACATTACCTCTTTCTTTCTTGTTCTCACGTCTTATCAAATTCACTTGCCATTCTCAATACCTGTGCAGAAAGAAAATTCCAATACTACCCTTCATTTACCATTTTCATGCATAAAAACACTGCAGACTTTAAATGTGATTGGCAACTTGCCAACAACCCAACTAAGGGTACTCTCGTCACTCCTTAAATCACCCGGGAAAATAACGTTTTGTATTGTTTGAAAAAAAAAACTTTATAGTTTTAAAGTCCCTGAAAAAGTATGCTAAATATTCTATCAGTCCTTTTGACTGAATTAACCTAATCCTTTAGCACTTTTCAGGTGTGCTCCAGGGGTATTATTGTCTTAATGAATTCAGTACATTTGTGTTTTGTACAATTGACAGCTTTTTTCAGACATGCGAGGAGGTTCTGGTGGGGTCTTTTCAAATTTAATGTAACGTTTCGGGCTGATATTTTCAGGATTATTATTGCATGAATAAAAACACACTGTTTTTCATGACTTCGTTTGCAGAGATTTCAACTTCCAAAGACATCAGTATTTAGTTGCAGAGATTCACATCTTAAATGCCTCTCTACCTTCTTCTTCTCTCTCTAAAGCTCAGTACCACTCAGTAAAAATCACAAAAACCTCCATTGAATTCATTTCATGTGAAAATGATGATGGTGAAGATTCTATCTCTTTTACTTCTTGTTCTTGTATGTATGTTTCTCACTTCTTCTCGCTTCAGTTCAGCTCAAACTGTTGAAAACCCAGAAAGGAAATCACTTTTGTTATTCAAAAATAGTTTAGAAAACCCTAATGTTTTATCTTCATGGAACCCCTCCTCTGTTTCTTACTGTGAATGGGAAGGTATACTCTGTAATAAAAATAACCGAGTTACTTCACTCGTTCTTTCAACTCAGTCTCTTAAAGGTCCTATTTCTTCTTCTTTATTCTCTCTCTCAAACCTCATTACCCTCGACTTATCTGGAAACCAATTCTATGGTAATCTCTCATCTTCAATCTCTGGTTTAAAATCTCTGAAAGAATTGAATTTGAATGAAAACTCATTATCAGGTGAAATCCCGAGTCAGTTAAGTGAGTTAACTCAGTTAGAAACCCTTAAACTGGGTAGTAATTTCTTCACCGGGAAAATCCCTTCCGAGCTCGGGAAACTGACGGAACTTAAGTTTCTTGATTTATCTCTGAATGTTTTAACCGGAAATATCCCTGTCGAGCTCGGGAAACTAACTCATATTGAAATTCTTGATCTTGGTAATAATCTTCTATCAGGTTCTCCTTCTCACACTCTGTTTACACAGCTTAACTCTCTGGTTTCATTAGATATTTCTAATAACTCATTATCTGGTCCTATCCCATCGGAAATTGGAAATTTACAAAATCTCACCGATCTTTATATCGGAATCAATCATTTCTCCGGTCTGTTACCACCGGAAATTGGAAATTTACAGAATCTTCGAAACTTATTTTCCCCATCTTGTTTGATTAAAGGTCCGTTGCCTGATGAAATATCAAAGTTGAAGAATTTGAATAAGCTTGATCTTTCTTATAATCCATTGAAATGCTCAATTCCAAAATCTATCGGAAAATTAGAAAATTTGTCTATTTTGAATCTTGTTTATTCTGAACTGAATGGTTCTGTTCCGGCAGAGCTCGGGGAGTGTAAGAATCTGAAGACGTTGATGCTTTCGTTCAATTCATTGTCTGGTTCATTACCTGAAGAACTATCAAAGTTACCAATGTTATCATTTTCAGCAGAAAGGAACCAACTTTCCGGTTCATTACCATCTTGGTTTGGGAAATGGAACACAATCGATTCGATATTGTTATCGAGTAATCAATTTGTGGGAAAAATTCCACCTGAGATTGGTAATTGTTCTGCACTTAATCATATTAGTTTAAGTAATAATTTACTTAGTGGTGAAATTCCTGAAGATATTTGTAATGCTGTTTCGCTTTCAGAGATTGATTTGGATAGTAATTTACTTACTGGTGGTATTGAGAAATTTATGAATTGTAAGAATCTGACTCAATTGGTTTTGGTTAATAATCAGATTAGTGGGGTAGTACCAGAATATTTATCTGAGCTACCATTGATGGTACTGGATATTGATTCGAATAATTTTACAGGTGAAATTCCGGTAAGTATTTGGAATTCAGTTAACTTGATGGAGTTTTCGGCTTCGGGTAATTTCTTGGAGGGACATCTTCCTGTTGAGATTGGTAATGCAGTGGCACTTGAGAGATTGATTTTGAGTAACAATGGGTTACAAGGGAAGTTGCCCAAAGAGATTGGTAAACTGAAATCGCTATCGGTTTTATCGTTGAATTCGAATTCTCTTAGCGGGGTTATTCCATCTGAGATTGCTGATTGTGTTTCATTGACGACGTTGGACCTAGGAAATAATAGTTTCACGGGGTCGATTCCGGGGAGAATTGTTGATTTGGATCAGTTGCAATGTTTGGTTCTTTCGCATAATGAACTCACTGGATCAATACCGTCGACGTCGTCTGCTTATTTTCGGCAGATTAATATACCGGATTCGAGTTTTGTTCAGCACCATGGAGTTTATGATTTGTCTTATAATAGGTTGTCGGGTTCAATACCTGAAGAGCTTGGTAATTGCTTTGTCATTCTTCTTTTGTCTCTGAACAACAATAGGCTTTCGGGGAATATCCCTAGATCGATATCTCGTCTGACCAATCTTACTGCGCTTGATTTTTCTGGTAATGCCCTCACTGGGACGATTCCAGATGAGTTAAGATATTGTGTTAAGCTTCAAGGACTGTATCTTGGAAATAACCGGCTTACGGGTATGATACCTGATACACTTGGTTATATCAGTAGTCTTGTTAAGCTAAATTTAACCAACAATATGCTTTCGGGTTCTGTTCCTTCAAGATTTGGAGAATTGGATGGACTTTCTCACTTGGATTTAAGCTCAAATGAACTTACGGGAGTGTTGCCTTCGTCTCTTTCAGGCATGGTTAATCTTGTTGGTCTCTATGTTCAGCAGAATAAGCTGTCTGGTTCTTTAGATGGGCTCTTTCCAAATAACATATCATGGAGAATCGAAGTATTGAATTTGAGTATGAATTTCTTTGATGGGAATATCCCAAGTTCTTTGGAAAATTTGTTGTATTTAACGTATTTGGATCTTCATAGAAACATGTTTACAGGAGAGATACCTGTTGAACTTGGGGCCCTTGAACAGCTTTTATACTTTGATATTTCAGGCAATTCCCTTTCTGGTACGATTCCGGATAGTTTGTGTGCTCTTTCAAATTTGTATTACTTGAATTTGGCTGATAACAGATTGGGAGGTTTGATACCGAAGATTGGAATTTGTCAGAATGTGTCGAAGATTTCTCTTTCAGGCAACAAAAATCTGTGCGGGGGAATTCTCGGATTGCACTGTGAAATGAGTGGGATTCATGGAGTACCACCATTTTTAAATTCATGGGGATTGGCAGGAGTAGTAGTGGGTACTGCATTTGTTGCTCTCGGGGTTGTTTACGTATTGATGAGAAGGAAAATCAGTAGCAGCAGAGAAAGTCATTCTATGAAGTTCGACGACAGCAAATTTAATAGCTCTATTGATCCAAATTTCTATTATCTTAGCAGTAGTAGATCAAAAGAACCTCTAAGCATCAATATTGCAATGTTTGAGCAGCCTCTACTGAAGCTGACCTTAGTTGACATACTTGGAGCAACTAATAATTTCTGCAAAACGAACATTATCGGAGATGGAGGGTTTGGAACTGTGTATAAAGCGATGTTGGAGGAAGGAAAAACGGTTGCTATTAAGAAGTTAAGCCATGCAAAAACACAAGGTCACCGCGAATTTCTAGCCGAAATGGAAACATTGGGCAAGGTAATATATCAGTTTTTGAGTTTTCTAATTCTACTTTAAATTTATTATCTAGTTATCGTATTGATTTTGGGTGATACATGTTAACCATTTTACAGGTAAAGCATCAAAATCTCGTTTCGTTACTTGGGTATTGTACTTTTGATGAAGAAAAACTTCTTGTGTATGAATACATGGCAAATGGAAGTTTAGATATGTGGTTGAGAAACCGAACCGGCGCTCTTGAAGTTCTTGACTGGTCTAAGCGTTTCAAGATTGCTTTAGGAGCTGCTCGAGGACTAACTTTTCTTCATCATGGCTTCATTCCACACATTATTCACAGAGATATTAAAGCAAGCAACATTCTACTAGATGAAGATTTTCAACCAAAAGTTGCAGATTTCGGCCTCGCGAGATTAATCAGTGCTTGTGAAACACATGTCAGTACTGATATTGCTGGAACCTTTGGTTACATTCCACCAGAGTATGGCCAAAGTTGTAGGTCTACAATAAGGGGAGATGTATATAGTTTTGGTGTTATCTTGCTTGAATTGGTTACCGGGAAGGAGCCGACTGGTCCTGATTTCAAAGAGATGGATGGTGGAAATCTGGTTGGCTGGGTACATCAGAAGATCAAGAAAGGTGAAGTCATTGATGTTCTAGATCCGATGATTATGAACGTTGGGACGAAACAGGGAATGCTGCGAGCATTGCAGATAGCAACTTTATGTGTAACTGAAAACCCAGCAAAAAGGCCAACTATGCTACAAGTATTGAAGTTCTTGAAAGGGAACGACGAAGGGGAATCTGGGAATGATCCATAACCATTGTTCTTGTGTGCCATTAGTACTGTAAATTTTAAATAAGGCTTGTAATTGTTGATTTGTTCGTTCTCTAGTATCTTATACTAAGATATTTTAGTACCTTCAATTCTTGTTCATTGTTTGCTGTTTTAGCTAAAGAAAGAAAACAATGTCATTGGCCTGGTAAAGTTTAGCTCTCATTACAGAATGAAGGGATCAAAACTTATGTATCAAATTCAAATTATTACGACTGGAATTCATGTGCAAATTCGCTAAAAAGACGAAAACAATTAATCAATGTTATGTTGGCTAAGTAAACCTGAGAAAAATATATGCGAAATTTATACCGTCCAAGGATTGGGATTATCGGGAATGATTCTCTGGCCATGTTCGTCAACATCGCAGTCCATGTACTTGTTCCAAAATCAGTGGCTTCCAAACCTTTTCAGCCATATCCTCTACTGGAACGTTTTTGGTTTCCGGCACGAAAAACCATACGAATATGCCCATAGCCAAAATCCAACCAGCAAAGAAGAAATACATACTAGCTCGCCTATGACATATCATTGATAAGAATGCTTGGGCTATGATGAAAGTGCAGAGTGTGTTTGAATAATCTGAGAATGCCAACCCCACTGTCCTTGTTTCAGGTGGAAACGTCTCACTTGGAATCAACCAACCTAATGGTTCCCAAGACAATGCGGAGCTCATGGCTTACCATTAGATCTGTAATAATAAAAAATATTAAAACAAAAGATGTTAATTTAATAAAATTTCTGAATTGATATGCACACAAAGGACAGAACCATCTGCTCAGCAAATTGTTCTTAACACAATAGTCCACGGGTACTCCTCAAGAATGAGAGATGCTATACCCCCACATCGAAGATGTGTCAAGGATAGAACTGCCCGTTATGACTAGTATAAACATAATACTAGTCACTCACTCAAACGAACTCAACAACAATTTAGAATACAGAAGGGAAGTAAACAAGCAGTGCGCAAAACAAAGCAGGAAGAGGGGAAAAGAAGGCAGGATAATAACTGCTTCCGGTGTAAGTTGAAATGAAGAAATCGTTTTTCTTTTATAGGCAGATAGAAGAGAGTATGTAATTGCAATTGAATGTTAAACTTATACTAGCCGAGTGAGGCGCCCCCACACATTAAAAAAAATTAATTTAGCTTTAAATTCTTTAAGGAAATAATCCATAAATATTAGTTTTGGTTGACCCACACCCGCACCCGACCCAACCCGACGACGGCATGCTGTTTCGGTGCGAAGCACCGCGTGTGTGTGAAACGTGTGGTTGCACCAATTAGCTCATAGCCTTAGTCCTCTACCATACACAAAAGTGTGTAAACCCCTAAGGGGCCTCCCTTAGATGCAAATTTTTAAGTAATATGGAGAGGTAACTTCTTTTGTTTCTCCTATGTGGTACTAAAGGTTCATTGACAAATAGTGAAAATGTGCTAGTTTCCTTAGTGACTTCTTGGTCCTAAGTTTCAATTAATCCAAGCCCAAAAAACAAAACACTTAAGCCCATTTTCTCCAACAATCCCCCACATGAATGAAAACCCGATGAAAACCAGAAACCAGAAAGCGAGAAATACCACTATAGGCAATAGGTGTCCATAAGGTCTTGAACCTTTGCTTAATGAGAAATTACCGGAACTACTTGACGGACAGTGAACGCGATGTCTTGAACTGCCATCGTTTGGTGTAGTTCATCAATAACTTCCACGCGTGATATCACTCTAGGTGCTGTCAAGTTCGTGTCGTTGTGTCCATTTTGCCCCTGAACGTATCCCATTTCTCATAATGCTCTAGAGAATCAGCTCAATTCTCATAGGAAGCGGCCCACTTCCACATTCAAATAGGTGAGTTCAATTAAGAGTGTTTACTGCTATACCCCATTTCAATCTTAAATTGAAACTATAAAACTCACTAAGACTTAATAAAAAGTCATCCTTCACATGCAGTCACATGATGTAATTTTAGAAAGTGGTAAATAAAGAGGTTCGTTACTCGAACTTGTGAAGGTAATGATTTTAGAAAATATTGGACTTAACCTAAACTAATAAAAATCAGGAAAATACACTAGAGATGATTTTTAGAAAATATGGAGAAAACTAGGAATCAGGATTCAGTTATTTCTAACAATTCATGTGATTAATCATGTAATTCTTTTTAACAATTTAATTCAAGTTTGCCAAAAATATGTTTCCTAAAAGAATAATTGTAAATCCTAAGCATGAGACATCAAGAGTAATTAACTAAGCATGACCCATCAAAAGAGAACACAACTATTTAATAAAAACATTTTTTTCTAATTTAAATCCATGCAAATAATAATAAAAGAATTATAAATAATTATTAGAAAATAATTAAATCACATAAAATTGAGAAAATACCTTATCCATCATCCCAGTAAATAAACTTACCCCATGGTGAAGAAAACTTGCTCAAAAGTTGGTTTCATTGCTCAAAATATTGATTACAAGGTTTAAGAATAGTGCAACAGCTGAACAGATTCGTATATAAGTGTCACAGAACAGGGTTCAGCTGTTACAAAGAGCTTTAAGCAACAAAACGTTCAAAACTTAACGCAACAGGAGCAAAGCTGCAACAGTGGAACAGCAACACTTATAAATGTTACTGAGTCGTCTTCTTCGGTGATGGTGGATGAAGAACACGCCGGCCGGAGCACCAGCAGGTCACCGGCGGCACCGGAACTTCACCGGATTTTCTCTGAATTGCTCCCTAGGCTTCTGTATTTATTTCTGAGGCTTGTAAACTCTTTATATAGTACTTAGGAACTCTCTGGAACATCCCAATCCCAGTATAATTCGGTTAATCACCGTGTAAATCCTGTTTCTATCCAAACAGGAACAGCAACTCTTTTCCGGCCAAATACATGATTCTCCAGCCCTTATCTTCGGCTTCTAAAGCTTCTCATCGATTATACGAACCTTTAATTAGATTGGGTACTTATCAATTTGTGATGAAATCGCTAAAAAAACTGAATCAAAATCTTGCTGCCGATGAACTGTTTGCGATGAAGCTTTGACCTGGTCAACTGGGTTTGACTCGGTCAACTGGCTTTGACCGAGTTGACTGGGCTGAGTTGACCCGCTGAGTTGGTCCGATCCAGCCCATCCCGATCCAAGGGTGCCCCAATCCAAAGTGTGGGTGCCTTGATCCATTTTCCCGGGTGCTTTGAACACTTTTTGAGCCAATTTTTCCATAAATCTTTATTCTTCTAATGTACCTACAAAAGCATAAAAACACGTAATAGACACACAATCGAATACTAACTTAGTAGAAATTAAGGTGCAAATTAGACACTAAAATGTGTCTATCATCACACTATCACGTCTACACCATAGGAAGGGAGAGAGAATGAAATTCTCTGATAGTATTTCCTTTAACACACCACAAATAGGGCTGCACAGGAACCGACCCGAAAAACCGCACCCGCCCGAACCCGCTAAAACCGTGGGTTTTAAAACCGAACCCGCCCGCTACGGGTTGGTATACGGTTTTGAAAACTCAAAACCCGGTCACCACGGGTCGGTTTACGGGTTTAGGGTAGAACCCGCCCGACCCCGCCCGACCCCGCCCGTTTAAACCGTCAAATATGGACCGTTGATGAGATCAATCTTGACCGTCCATAAAAACTAAACACATTACACAATTTACACTACGCATGACCTAATGGTCCTAATCTCATCTCTAGCAGAAGCAGTCTTCACTTCGTGAGTTCGTTCTTCAATCTTCACTGAATCACTGTGAACCCATCTTCTCCGCCTTCCTCTCAAGGCTCTCATCCAGGTAATGATACTTATTGCCCTTCTCTGCCATTCTTTCGTTTTTGATTATCAACAGCATCAAACCTCCATTGATGATTTAGTGAACTACAACAGTAAACATATCTCATTTGGAATCTTCAATTCAATCGATTTGAAAACATGGGTTTGTTGTATTTCGTTTTAATTTTATGATTATCAATTCAAATTTTCCAAATTGATCAATTAGGATAAAAATATGAAGAACTAGGGTTAACTAGTCTTGCATTTCCCCTGATTATGCATTTGTCTGTTCCTCCTAATTTCCATCTCTTCATTTTAAGTTTTAAAAGACAATATCTACACCAACAGGTAAACATTCAAATCACTTTCGATTAGTAATTTTTATTAGTATTGATTTCATTATTCAAAAATTGATCTGTTTCTTCTGATACTAGACTGCAATTTTACAGAGACCTTGAATTTTGTTTTCTTTGTTCTGATTAGTGATTGAATTTTGTGTACATTTATCTTTGAAATTGTTTACTTAAACTGAGAAAGAGTGCTCAGATCATGTACATGATGACTTCATAGACTTGTACCAATTGCAGATATGACAGTGAGTCTGTGACTACTGATTAGTAACATAATAGGACAGGGATATCATATATACTTGCTCTGATACTTAGTTAGGTGTGTGAGTTATTTGATACAATCAGATATCAATTGTATTTAAAGTCACCACATGTAATGTAAAGAGAAGTTTAATAGATGAGATGAGATCATAGAGAGTCTTGCTACATAAGTATGAGTAATGGCTTAAGTTTGATTCTCTCTAGCTAGAACTGTTACAGTTGTTGTTCGAGAGTTTACTAAGTTTTACCTCATTGTTTATCAAAGTTTCTCCATTCTTTTTACAGGGAAAGGCAAAGCCAGTGATATTAGCCATTTTTTACTTCTTTCAGCTGAACCCACAAAATTCAAAGAACTAATCAGTGATCAGGGATGAAATAAACCCTGTTACAAGCACAAAATGAGAAGAAAAAACCAACTGGGCAAGTTAATGATAGCTAACATAGACTTGACTTCATAGGAAGAGAATTGATTAGATAGTACTGTATGATGGGTAATGAAATGATAGTACTACTTTTAGTTGTTGACCTGTGCATGCCTGAGTAGTTTTATGTTTGGTTCTCCTTATTATGTAATAAGTTGTTATGATCAATTCTTATGTAGTGTCATTAGATAGGTGAGTTTTCATACTGCTGTGTTCGATTTGTAGTACCTATGAAGCACGTCATTATTGTTCTAAGTTAACACATATTTTAATAATATTTTGTTTATCTATCATTTACATTTTTACATTTTCATTATAGAATTTATGGAAAGTGAATTTACAAAAACTAAGGTTGAAATTTAACACTAACACTATCATGCAACATATTCCTGGATCGTTGACTTCCAATATGTTGCATGGTAAAAGAAAGAAACAAAAACTAAGGTTGAAATTTTGAAACTCCTGCTACTAAAAGTACATACAGCTTTAAAGAAATTACATTTTTTTTTTCGGTTTTATACTTTGTAGACTGACGTTGTTTGCCTGTTTGGTGTTTTTTGTTGTTTCTTAGGAGGCTTAATGGGTGATTCATCAACTCAATCTCTATCTGTAACTAGCAAAATGTCAAGTACACCTGCATCTATACCTGAAAGTCAAAATGAATCTACTAGTGGGGCACCTGAAAATCAAATTACATTTCAAACTAGTTCCGAAGATGTAGCCCCAGTTACAAATGCAGAAAACAAGAAGTCAAGATCCTTTTCTGGTGTATGGATGAAGGACTTTACAAGACTTGATCCTAAGACTGCACAATGTAATCATTGTAAAAATAAGTTCTCTGCACCGGCTAAGAATGGGACTTCTAGCTTGAGGGGTCATGCAGAAAGATGTTCTAAGAATCCTGATAGGAAGAAGGAACAGAAAAGTCTCATGTTTCCCCCTCCAAAACCAGGTGAAAATTCTAAACTAGTTGCTTCCTTTTATAGTTATGATAGATGCAGAAGAAGATTAGTAGAATTTATAATTAAGGAAGAGTTGCCATTTAGATTGGTTGAATCAGAAGGTTTAAGGGCCTTGCTTCAAGAGCTTGAACCAAGATTCAAATGCCATGGTCGGATGACAATTTACAGAGACCTTTTAACCATCTATAAAGAAGAGAAAGAAATGTTGAAGAAGTATTTCAAGGCAAGCAAGCAGAGAGTTTCACTCACAACTGACACATGGACATCACCGAACAATTTTAACTACATTTGTGTTACAGTTCATTATGTGGATCAAAATTGGAAGTTGACAAAGAGAATTATTATGTTTTGCTTAGTTAAGGGTCATTCTGGTAAAGCAATTGGTCGGATGTTAGAGAAATGTTTGATTAGTTGGGAACTTGAGGATGTTTTTGCGGTGACACTTGACAATGTTAATGCTAATACCGTTGCAATTGATCACTTAAGGACAACTGTGGTTGGTTGGACAGGTGCAGTCGAAAGAGCAGCGTACTTGCATGTAAGACTATTAATTTATATAGATGATTTAATTTGTAATACATCAACTGCAATTTGAAATTGCCAATTTCTAATATTATTTAACTTTTCATTCTTAACAGGTAAGATGTGCTGCCCATGTTCTTGCTCTTGTTGTAAAAGATGCAATACTTACATACAACAAGTCGATTAAGAGGATCAGGTCAGTGATTAAGTATGTTTGTAGCTCTCCTTCTAGGTTGGCTAAATTTAGATACTATGCTTCTTTAGAAAAGGTTGAATGCAAGAAAGGCTTGGTCTTAGATGTCAAAACTAGGTGGAATAGCACATATCTTATGTTAGATGCTGCAGAGAAGTATGAAAGGGCTTTTAATAGGTTAGCAAAGGATGATAAAGAATTTCGAAAGAGATACATTTTTCCAGAAGATAAATTTGATGTTTTGCCTGATATTAGTAGTTTTGAATCTTTTGAAATAAATGCAAATGACATTGAAGTTTTATCTTCTAGTTCTGAATCTTGTTCTGAATCTGATAATGAAATTAAGAATACTAATGCAAGAGGCAAGAAGCAGAATTAGAAAAAAAAGAAGCCTAAGCAGCATGCTCCATACTCTGAAGATTGGTCGTATGCCAGAGGTCTTGTAAAGTGTTTGAAGGTATTTTTTGATTCCACTGTAAAATTTTGTGCTTCATCACAAGTTACAACACATAATTTCTTATGGCAATTGACAATCATCCATGAACAATTAGTTGCTTTTAGAGATTATCGAACGCAAGATTCTTACATTACACGCATGGCTGCTCTCATGTTTAGAAAGTACAATAAGTATTGGGATAGGTATGAAGATATGAATTCTGCCATGTTTTTTGCCCGGGTGCTTGATCCAAGATCGAAAGAAAGTGGATTAGAGTTTGTGTTTGAATGCTTGTATGAGAAAAATTATGACAAGATTAATAGTACTATGATAACTGTGAAACAAGAACTTGTGAGACTCTTTGAAGAATATAAGTCTGTTTATTCAATTATTGAGGACCGGTCAACTATTGGGTGTACTAGTAGTATAGATGACACTACAGTTGGTGTAGATGATTCAAATTAGGCTATACTTGAGTCAAGGGCGAAAAGACATAGGAAAAACCCATCTGTTGAGGTGAACTCAGAGCTAGATAGGTATTTGATGGATGATTGTGTATCAAGTGATCCCAATTTTGACATATTGGCTTGGTGGAAAGCCAATAGTACAAAGTATAAGATTCTCTCACACATGGCGAAGGATATACTAGCTATACCCGTGTCTTCAGTTGCGTCTGAATCAGCTTTTAGTACAGGAAAGCGTGTGCTTAGTCCATGGAGAAGCTCTTTATCTCCTAGGACAGTTGAGGCATTGCTCTGTACGCAAAGCTGGTTGGAAAAGCCCATTGCTCTTGATTTTCTATGTGACTATGTACCGGATGATAGCTTCAGCATTGAGGAAGGTATGAAAAAAATTATGTACTGCTTTTTTGTTCTTCAATCGTTTGCATATTTGTTAAGTGTTAACATACCTTTTATTTCCGGTTCTTGCAGAGTTGTTGGGTCCCATGACAGAGATCTTTGATCCTTGATCTATGATTGAAAAAGGGAGGGGGATTTAAGTGACTCAATCATACATATCCGCGAGTGCATCTTTGAACTTTGATCCTATCTGTTTTGAATTCCATTTTAACTTAAGTGACTTTGTATGTTTTTTTTAATGTCAGTTTGAACTTCATTTTATGAGAGTTACTCATGGTAATATTGTTTGTTTTTGTTGTTGTTGTCTTAAATTTTATAATACTGCTTTTTTTCTTCTTTTTTTCATGTTTTTTTTTTCTTTTTTAGTGGCTGTTTTGTTATTTTTTGTTGTCTGCACGGGTTAACCCGCTCAAAAACCGAACCCGCCCGACCCGCTGCGGGTTAAAACCGACCCGACCCGCCCGAGGACGGGTTGGTATACGGTTTTGATTATCAAAACCCGCCTGTGGACGGGTTGGTAGTTGGTTTTACCCTAAAACCGACCCGCCCGCCCGTTGTGCAGCCCTAACCACAAATTAGTTGTCTCATTCAAAACCTTGATCTTGGGATCTCCAGTCAGCACTATTGAGTATCCTTTATGGCAAGTTTATTTAATGAGCTTAAGCCCCATCCTCCTTGATGCATTACTAACTATCTCCTTGGACAAACGTTTCGTCAAAGGGTCCGCGATATTTTCCTTAGACCTCACAAAGTCAACAGAAATAACCCCAGTTGAGATTAGTTGTTTCAGAGAATTATGTCTTCTACTAATGTGTATAAACTTCCCATTATAGTTGTTATTTCTAGCATTAGCTATTGCAGCTTGACTATCACAGGCCTATGTCAGTGAGGGATATCTTCTAAAAAGCAGATATAAAACATTTAAGAAAGAAAAAGAGAAAACTAAGAAAACATTTTCGGAAATATTTTCGGAAAACTAAGAAGATGGAGTTGTTGCTGCCATGGGTTTGATTTTGAAATCAAGACAAGAAGGTGACTCTGTTGCCGTCAATCTGATGGAGGAAATGGTGATGCTGAATGGTAGAGTTGATGATTGTTTGAAATCTATTGAGGTTTTGGAGGGAGGGGTTGCATCTGGAACTCAGATTTGAAGAGAATAAATGAATCTGGACTCCGGAGGTACAAGTTGTATTTCCGTGAACCATGGGTTGTGTAAGAAAGGGATGTTGTCTGCCAGGGATTCATGGTTGTGTTGAAGGGTTATGATTCGAATTAGAAGAAGAGAAGAAATTGTCACTGCTGTTGCTACAAGTGATGGCTGTTGATGCCATTGATGATTGGCTGATTCGATGTGTGTTAGTTTCAATCGAAGATACTGTATTGGAATGAGCTAAAAATCAGTCGCAAGAGATAATGATGACATCAATTGGCAGTGAATCAATGGAGATTAATGGAGGAATGGAAGAGATTAGGAACGATGAATGAATGGTTTATGGTTGTATATGAATGAAATTGCAGGGAAGGAGATTTGGGCTAATAAATCACAAGCAATAGCTATTTCTACATTATCGAAGTCATGTTGTTTGTAAGAATGTCCTTTGTAATTATATGTCGATCTCAATTGTATTTACTTTCTATGGTAATTATCATAGTTAACTGTAAATAAATGAAAATGTAAAACGGCATATGAAATACATTGTACCAAAAGATCATTATTAACATTTTTTTCTTTTGATAAAATCATTTCATTATTAACACTAGCAAAGACGCATATACAATGCACCAGCCGATTATCGACTTACCTAAAATAATTATCACTTAAATATCAACGGGAGACAATAACAAATTGAAATAACTAAGGGTATGGTGTCATACCAATGAACTAGCATAAAAACTAGAAATATTCATCATTGCTTACAGTCGTCCCCAATTCAGTATCACTAAATATTATATAGAACATTATACGATTTTTTCACATGTTTCAAAAGTGTTATTTAGATGAAGCAAGCTAGCACAAAAACATATTAGAATAATATTACAGTGTTACCCCTGTTTGATTCTTATATCCGTCAGCGAAAAACGGGAACACAAAGGGGTAAGCAGGTCATTTCCTGTGCAACCGGTGAAAAAGATCTTTTCTTTATTATAGTAAGATTAGAATAGCTAGTATTACAGGAAAAAAGTGAGATTTTTTTAATTATAAGTCAAGCAATTGCCAAACTAACTTATCTACTTTTTTGCTTCTCAGAAGTACTTCTTGGAAGTCCAGAAATACTTCTTGGAAGTCCAGAAGCAGAAGTGTTTCTTCTTCTGGTATCCCTAGTGTAATACGTGTTCAATATTTTTTGTTTTTGTTTTTTTGGAGGCCTAATGTTCTATGTTGATGTATCATGTTCTAGAACTTTTATAGTGAAAACTTTTAGAAAGAGAAAGTCTGTGAAATCGGGCGATTAGATCGATTTTACTGAGTCAATTTTTTTTCTTCATTTTTTCTTCATTTTAGTGTTCAATAATAGCAAGAATTCATCTAGTAATGGTATTCGGGGTACTGAAATTGATCCAGGAGGGACAAAACTGAGGAATATTATCATAGGAGATGATACAAAGATGAGTAGTGAGATTGTTCACATGGAGGGTGATGCTTCAATGGAGGAATCAGATCATGGAGGAGAAAAGGTGGATAGAACACCTGAATCTATGAGGTTGTATAGAGATCCCACGAAGATTAAAGATACTAACTGGGATGAATTTTTTCTTAATTGGGGTCTTAATGATGTGGAGGAGGAACTGGTGAACCAACTAGATGATAGTCAATTAGTTGATAAAGTTGGAGTAGAAGAGGACAATGATATCCCAGCGATAGAAATTGATAGCCAAACTAGGAGAAGGATAATTCAACCTTGGAAGAACTGCTTAATTGGGAAAGTGGTGGATAAGACAGTAGGTTTCAAGTATATTTCAAGCAAACCCCGTGAATTGTGGAACCCTTATGGTAAGATTGACATTTTAGATTTGCAGCGTGATTTCTTTCTTTTTAATCCCTGACGATTTTAAACATGCTCTTTTAGAAGGGCCATGATTTGTTAATGGGCATCACTTCTGCAAATTTTAGACCTTCTGAATCTGCTATTAGTAGAACTGTGGTTTGGGTTAAACTCCTCGAACTCCCAGTTGAATATTATGATGAGAAAGTTCTCTCTGATGTTGCAGAGAATTTGGGTAAACTCATTAAGATAGATTAGACTACCGAGTTAGTCATGAGGGGTAGATTTGCTAGATTCTGTATTTAAATTGATACCAATATTGCTTTGAAAACCATGATTAGAATAGGTAAAGTTAAAAATAAAATAAAATATGAAGGTATCAATTTAATTTGTTTTCACCGTGGTAAAATAAAGAGTTAATTAGACTTTGGTACTCAGGTTTTGACCAGATTTAGTGTTTGGTCTAACATTTGTCCAACGTTAGTGTTTGGTACCTGGACTTACGGTTGACTACTATTGACTGTTATTGAACTGAATTTAATTAATTTTATAGAATAAATAATATCTAATTACAATTATACCCACGAAGTGGGGTTCAATTCACCTTGGGTGCCTTTAGAAATCCCTTTCTTATAACCTAAATGAAATTAGGTTTGTTCTTCCCCAATTCATTTCACGGTAGCTACAGAGAAGTGAAACTGAAAACAGGAAGAACGAGAAGAGATGTTGCCAATAAAAGAAAGAAATAGAGAAGAGATTCAGGAAAGTTTGATAAATTGGGTTGTCTCCAAATTTATGATTCTAATCAAGACGAATTAGTGAAAGATGAGATTTGAAGCTTTGAAGCTTTGGGTTTGCAGTGAAGAATGGATCTGATTCAAGTTTCTGAGTTTCGAGCCTTGGCAAATAATGGATCTGGTGTTAAAGAACATAGAGAAATCAACGAGTTGGTAGTGGTTAAATGATGGGTAGGCTTGAAATGGATTCGAATTAGAAGAAGCCAGAAGATGGTGAATTTTTGGTTGAATCTGGGTTCGAGTTGAATTTAAGATGGAGAAATCAGTGAGAAGAAGAAGTGGATCGAGTAAGAAGAAATGATGGGTTTAGTTTGTGGTGGATTCGAATTATGGTTGAGTTCGATCCAAGACAACAAATAAGAAGAAGATGAATTGATGGATTTGTGCAGAGTTAGGGTTTTTATAGCTTGATTGAAGAAATGGGTAATGGTGAAGGTGATTTCTGTGCTGTGAGATATAAAATTGATGAATTTGTGGCAGAGTTAGGGTTTTTAATTACAGTTCTTCTTCTCCGTGATTAATCACGAATTGAAAACAAACCCATTCATTTTGATCATCAACAAATTCAAACACATTCATTCTTAACTGCAGACAACCCCTTCTTTTAACATTTCAATCCTTGACAATATCTCATATTCATTCCCTGATTATTCACTATGCTCTTAATTCCTCAATTCAACAATAGCTCTCAAAATTACTCTTCAATTCAAATTAGCACCAAAACATCACAAACTCAACATTACCAATTCCATTTATTTCGGTCACAACCTCTCTTTTCTCGGCAAACAATAACAACATCTTCTTCACTAAATCCTCTCAGCTACAACTAAACATTTCAACAGGAAATTATTGTACGAATTTCAACCCTTTAAACAAATTTTGATCTGTTAAAATTGAGAACACGACTTATAGGATTTTGATCATCTTTTGCAGACTTGGAGCAACAATAGTAGGGTAAGATTTCATCTTTTGCCGGCTTACTTGAAGGGTACAATTGTAGCAGAAGAACAATCACTTTCATTTCCTTATTGTAATGTTGTATCAGGTAATTTCAAAGCATGTGATTCGAAATCATATTTTCTGAAGCTAACAAGCTTTCTTCGTCGTTGTTGGTGGTAGTTGTTGTTAAAGGCGGAATACAAAATTAAGGTCGGAGGCGTAGGGGAAGAGAATAGAGAATTAGGGTTAAATGTTAATGATATTCGATCTCTTACCGTTGGCTAGATGGTTTCATCAGAGTCGTTGGATCGTAAACCATTTCAAGGAAGATGGAAAATGGAAGATATGAAGCGTGTGAAAAGTGTGTGTGACAATAAGGATAATTTAATCCAAGTGAAGGGTATAATAGTAAATGTATAAATATTTATATGGTAAAATTAATTAAAATTACACTTAACTAAGACAATTCGAGTAAACATCCAGTCCAGGTACCAAACACTAACGTTGGACAAATGTTAGACCAAACACTAAACCTGGTCATAAGAAGGATAAGTTTCCAATGTTATGTGGTACTAATATTTCTGAAGTTGTTTCCCATAGTTGTGTTAATGCTACAAGAATGATAGGTAAAGGTGAAAGCTATGGACCCTGGATGTTTGTTCAAAGCAGAAAGAGTAAACCTCATTTGAAGTAAGGGAGGATGGAGAATGCTCAAATGATGAGGCATAATATGAGAAAAATTAACAAAGAGGGGAAAATTGGTCAGTGGCAAATGGTCAAGCAAATAAGGAAGGTGGAAAAGCTTCATCAATGGTACAATTCCGATGAAATGAATCAGAATAAGCAAAGCCTACAATGTCAAGATGATCAGGGCAAAGTGGACTTGAGACAAAACCAAAATGGGATGGGGAAAGGTCACAGTGGTAATGAGAATGGTCACAACACAAGAAAATTTGATAGTTTCAAACTGCTGAGAAGAAATCATATAAATACATTTTTCAGTTATAGAAAATGAGTCATTAAATCCTGTAAATTTTAATAATAAAGATGGGGAGTGTTTTGTAACTCCCATGAGTGGGTATACTAGTGCTAATAATGGTCGATTTAATGAAAATAATAACCCATGCAACAAAGAGAGATTGGCAGAATATAAAGGAAAAAACAAGGAGATGGTGAACAACACAAATTGTGAACAAGATGAGCAACCAAGGAACACCTATGAATTTGTTTTCTCAAGATCAAGTAATCAGTTTGTGGGGGAATGGTTGGTGGAATACTTGATGGTGAAAAGAGCACAGGAAGAGCTGCTAGATATGCAAAACAGTTTGGTGGAGCTAATAATGGAGCAGGAGACAAGGATGGACCAAATGTTTCAGCTAATGGAGGAAGTAAATCAGCTTCATAGTCAACTCATGGCAATGCTTCCTCAACTAGTGCATGTCCCATAAAAGATCAATTTGAATGGATTTTTGGCTCAAATTCAAAGAACTTTGAGGCCAATAAAAATCGCACATTCCAACTAACCACAGAAGGATCCAGCAGAGTTCCTATATGAAGGGAGAATAGATCCAGAATGCGTGTTAAACAAGTGGATAGAGGGAAAAATTCTAGAAGCAGTGTTCCCCCTATTAGTGGAGACCCCAGCAGTAAAAAAAAACTGAAGAGGTGTATTGAAGTTCGAGGTAATGTTCATTACCATATTAGACATGGAGCAAGGAAATAAGAGGATGTTCAAGATAGTATTTTTTCCATTAGTGGGCATGAGTCAGGAAGCGCAAAATATGGAGGAATTGGTGGTTTCCAAAAACCCTAACAGTAGTAACAACCCTTACACTACCCTTTCAGATTTTGATATAAAGATCTTTGCATGGAATTGCAGAGGTTTGGCTAGACCCTCCTTCAAAAGGGTAATGAAGCACCTTATTAAGAAGCATATGCATGGAATAGTGGCTTTTCTTGAAACTAGAACTATTACGGAGCAAGCATCTGACATTATCAAGAATTTGGGTTACAATAACTCCATTATTGTAGACTCATGCGGTTTTCTGGGGGTATGTGTATTTTATGGAATGAAGTAGAAGTAGAGATTAAGGCTACTTCAAACTCCAGATGGTTGTGCATGCTGTTGCGACTGCTAAGTTAAAAAACCCATAAATTTTTTCTTCTATCTATGCAAGTACTAACAAGGTGAACATGGAGAGGTTTTGGAAAGAGATTTATGGTATTGTTGATATCCAAAATACTGAGTGAATGGTGATGGGAGATCTTAATAGTATTGCTAGTGAGAAGGAAAAGGCTGGTGGTAGAGTGCCTACTGCTAGTAAGATGGAGGAACTGAAGAAGGTGATGAACACTTATGGTCTAATTGATTTAGGGGATCATGGACCCAAGTGGACTTGGAAAAACAAGCGGGCTGGATTGGCAAACATCAAAGAAAGTCTGGATATGGTTTTGGCCAACCCCAATGGTGTAGTCGATTCACTAATGCTCACGTAATTCACCTTTCTTATTATGATTCTGACCGTAGGGTTTTGTTAATTGATCTAGATCCAAAAAGAACTTTTAAACAGAGACCGTATAGGCTTGAAGAAATTTGGACATAGGATGCTAGATTTAAAGATGTTTTTATGGAAGCATGAAACTCTAATGGGCCATTAAGTATGCAATCGAGTTTTTTAATACAATTAACAGATTCCAAAAGGATTCAAAAGATTGGAACAAAAATATCTGGGAATATTACTGATGATATTAAAATAACTTTGAAGGATCTTATTCAGGCCCAAAATAACTTTGATAGTAATCCTACTGATTTTAATTAGATGCACATGTCTAACTTTTTATGTGTCTATTTAAAATTTCTCAGGATGGAGAAAATATTTTAGAAACAAAAGTCTAGAGTTAGTTGGTTAACTGAAAGGGGATCTTAATACTAATTTTTTTCATGATTCTACTACGGTTAGAAAAAATAAGAATATGATAGTTAGGATTAAAGATAATATGGGTATATGGTTGGAAAATGAGCATGAGATAGAAAGTCATATTGTTGATCATTTTGCTTTTGTTTTTACGGATACCATAAATGGATGTGATAATCAAGCTATTGAAAATCTTTTTCTTACTGTTATTTCTACTAATGAAAATGCTGGCTTAACTTGACCTGTCTTTATTAAAGAAATACAAAAGGCTATGAAACAACTTGGTAACCATAAAGCACCTGGACCAAAGAATCTCCAAGGTTTTTTCTTTACTAAGTATTGGGATCATGTTAGACCTAGTGTAATTCAACTTGTGCAAGATTTTTTCCAAAATGGCCAACTTGATAAGAGACTGAATAAAACTTTCATTGCCTTAATTCCTAAAAATGCTTGTCCCACTAACATTAAGGAATATATGCCACTCAGTCTTTGTAATTTTGCAGTGAAGATTATTACAAAGATAATTTCCAACAGATTGAGACCTTTAATGGACAAAGTTATCTCCCATAATCAACATGCTTTTGTTGCTGGGAGGTCAATTTTTGATTCTGCAGTAATTTGTAATCAAATCATACATTCTTTTAAGCATAAAAAGGGTGAAAAGGGGTAGATGGCATTGAAGCTTGACTTTGATGAGGCCCATGTTAGGGTCAATTGGCATTTTCTTATCAAAATCTTAAATTGCATGGGTTTCGATAATGTTTTTGTTCATTGGATTCAAAAATGCATTAACATTGTCTATTTCCAGGTTCTGATAAATGGTGCTCCCAGTAAAAGCTTTAGCCCATTAAATGATTTGAGACAGGGAGACTCTCTCTCCCCATTTTTGTTCATCATTTTCCTTGAAGCTCTATTCAAGATTGATCAGTAAAGGCTTGAAGAAAAAGGATATTACTGGGATATCGATGGCTAGGGGTGCCCCAATAATATCCCATTCCTTATATGATGATGACTGCATTATCTTCTTGAAAGAAAACTATAAGAGTGCTTGTAATCTTAGAATAATCCTTGATAAGTTTTGTAGGTGGTCTGGACAACGCATCATTGATGCAAAATCCACCCTGCTTACTTTTGCTAATCTCTCAAGGAGTTTCACTAGAGGTATGGCAGTGTCTTTAAAGGTTGAGGTAGCCAAAGATCCAGGTAAGTATCTTGGTATTCCTCTTCAATGTGGAAGAATTAATAGTAAAACCTTTAATAATTTAGCTGAGAAATTAGCAAATAGGTTACAAGGATGGAAAAATAAGACTCTTAATATGGCTGTAGAACCACCTTGGTCAAATATGTGTTAGATCCAGCATCTAATCATGTTATGTAAATGTTGAAATTTCGTAAAGGTCTGTTAGATAGACTTAACAGATACAAGAAGAATTTTCTTTAGAAGGGTGAACAAGATATGAGATGTTTACACAAAGTTAAATGGGATAAGGTTTGTACACTTATGGACTATGGTGGTTTAGGTATAAGAGATCTTGAATTTAATAATTTGGCTTTATTGGAAAAAATGGCATGGAGAATTTTCGCTAATCATGAATATGATGTGTCTAAACTATTAAAAGCTAAGTACTTCCCAGATTGTGATGTCTGGACATGTGAGTCTAGAAATCCTGGATTTGGACAAGTTTCACATGAATTTTGACCCTTCTTCACTTGTAGCAATTCTTTTCTTGCACAATTAAGTGTCGATTCACTTCCTTTGGATGAGTCCACCTACTTAAAGATAAATAAATAAAAGCAAATGTAATATACAATAATTCACAAGCCTAGGAAATAATAGCATGAAATTGACACTCTAAATGTGTAAAATATGCACTTATCATATAACTTGATAGAAAGTATGATCGTCTAACAAACGAAATGCAACTACCTTATCAAGTGTGGTAACTGTAACAAATCGGAATTTTTTTCGCTTCCAACGGGTCGGGTTTAGGAAATCTAAGACTTTCCGATACACCACTCAAGGAATCAACGTTACTAATTCTCGTTGAATAGTTTGTTTTTTTTCAAACAACAATTTTTTTATTTCATCTGAACTGCTTTTTGAACAGAAAAACACGATACTAACATCGAGGGTCATCGAATCTGTCAAACTGCTTTGCTAATACCATTACTGATATTCATTGAATCCAACTAATGATATGAATTACCTCAATGGGTAATAATCATCCTCAGATATGAATCACCTCAACATGCAATAATCATTCCTAAACGAATACCAATGTTTGGATACAAAGATCTTGTTGTACAAGAATCTCACTAATCCAAGGATTAGGGTTCCCATCTCCGTCGTGAACGTCGATTAAGACCTTCTGAGAATACGTCCCATACCGCATACCCAGAAATCCAAAAGGGGGTTCACAAATCTGTTGTGAACGTCAATTATGACCTTCTGAACATACGTCCCATACCGCATATACAGGAATCCCAAAAGAGTCCACAATTTCACAAGGGTCAAATCAAGACACGAATTGATCCTTTAACCATGTTTGGATGGAAAGTGAGACAGTAGGGCACTTACCCATTAGTTCAAAAAACAGGGGTATTTTCCCAATGGGATAAGCTAATTTGGGCATTTTCCCCAATTATCATTCTTATATATTGGACGTATGTTACTGCCTAGCCAAGTGCCATTGATTATGAAGCTACCATTAGTTCGACATTACAACAGTATAATAATGCAAAACAAGAGTATGCAATCGAAAATTGTGCATCATCAGATGGTGCAAGGTTGTATGTCTGAGAACTCGAATATGCCCAACTAAAAAATGGTGTAATAACCCTAGTTAGCAATTTCAAATTCGGAAAACGTAAGGAACGAAAAACATACGAGTATTATTGGGATTCGTAAAAGTCAAATTCGTTCAAAAATCCAGTCAACGGTTTGTGGTTCGGTAGTAATTCAGAACGACATACGTACGTGTATAATTCGTTTTACAGATATGAATTCGACATTGAAAATTCGGTACATACTAAATCATAAGAAGATACCTTTTAGCATGTAAATGATATATAATGTTATGATTTTATAATTTAAAAGCACAACGTAGTTATAAGTGGTGGCCTGGATTTCATCTTGAGAAGTTAAGGGAGAGACAAAGAGTGGTCTGGATTTCGTCTTGGGAAGTTAAGGTGGGACAAAGAGTGGTTAGGATTATATGATTTGCTTTTCCTAAAACCAGATTGGGTTATAAGTGGTGGTTGGGATTTCATCTTGGGTAAGATATATGGATCTCATTGATGGCTTAGTTCGAAGGTTGGGATCCTCTGATAAGTTTCATCATCGACGGATGTAGTTCAGTAATTAATAACTGGTGGTCATGATTTATTTTGGGAGAAGACCAAGAACGACTAAGATTTGTTTAGAGATAGGGTGTGGGTCATGATTTGTTGTTTCATGTGGATGAACATCTTAATCCAACAGTTCACCCTTGCGTCCTACTCACCTCATTATATTCAATTCTCCCATGAATACCCCATCAATTTTTGAAACTGCTTTCATAATTCCCATTCGATGAAGATCAATCGTTGTGCAGGAAAATAGTTATGTGGTTCAAACCTAATTGTATTATAGACTTTTAAATTTTTCGATTGGAAACCAGCAGAGAGGAAATTGTTATTTTCCATTATTCTTCGTGTTCACCGATCACTATTAAGAATCTCAACCATATCATCTTCTCTTCTTCTTCTTCTTCTTCCTTCATTATTGTTGCTACCCTCCCTTCTACTCAATCATTCAAACCCTTACAAACTAGAAGAGACTGAAAACCCTAGAAATGAGATTTCACTGAGATTTTATGGAAGGAATTAAGCTTGAAAAGATTCGTCGATCCAGTTTGCTATTAGGGTTTGTTCAGGTAAGAATTAAAATTTTTTTTTTCGATTCTGATGAATTTTTTAGCATGTATTTAAAATCGTTACTCTATTTTCGTTTTACAAGTATTAGCTCCGTTTTCACTGATTCAAACGAGTCGATACATTTTTAAACATTTTTTAGTGACCAACTAGATTATATTTGGTTCAAACGGTATGACATCCGACTCACTCAGTTAGATTCAGATGTTGTGTTAGTGTAAACAAACTCTGAAATGAAAAATAGTATACCATCTCTATCTGTAAAGTAAATTATACATCTTGAATATTTGGTGTAAAAAAAGAAAAGGTGAGTTAAAGCTGAATAAATCCAAGATTTTGACTTTGTGAAGTATTTTTTGTTTTTTGTGATTTGGATAAAGATGGAAGCAAGTAGTACCGAGGAGTTTCAAAAACCCAAGCTGGAAGATGCACGAGAATTTATTGGCCACAAACCGGGAACTTTGCAAGGATTTTTTTTTTTTGCAGATGATAGAAGTTCTATCAAGCGGCTGTCTTCATCTTCAGTATCGATACATTCTGTTCCTAATGCTGCAGATATCCAACCAAAGATTCATCCAAAATTACCACCGGTACCTCCCCCACTAGCACCACCTCTTCCACGTCTCCCTGGTAAACCGGTAACCCTCATCTATTGTGCAATTCTATCATTCATTAACGAGACGGGAAGGGGAAGAATGAGACACTGCGTGGGACTAATCGGAGCTACCATGTTCCTGCTAATGCATACAACATCATTGTCGGAGAACTTCAAAATCGCTCATCGCACTTGCTAGCTATAAGCGGTAGTATTTTTTAAAATTATTATGATAGTTTTGAATGAAAAAAGATTTCACTTAGTCAATACAAATTCAATTTGTAGATTAAAAGGGATGTAGAGACAAAAGGGGAGTTCGTAAATTCTCTTGTCGAAAAAGTGAAAACTTCGGCTTATTCAAGCATAGATAAGGTCCTGAAATTTGTAGATTGGCTTGATGGTGGACTCGCTTAGTTGGTAAGACCTGAAAGTGTAATGACGTTCGTAGTCTTTTGATGAGAAATAGATAAAAAAAAATCATTTTGATCCAGTGCGCTGCCTAATTACTCAATTAATCTAGCTTGCCTAGCCGACATACATATCTTATGCTTGAATCAGGATGATGAGATAGCAGTACTAAAATATTTCAATTGGCCCGAGAGAAAAGTTGATGCTCTGCGGGAAACTCCTATTCAGTATCGTGATCTTAAACAGTTTGAAAGTGATACTTCTTCGAATAAGGATGAACCGTTCATGCCATATGAAACAACATTGAAGGAAATGGCTAACTTATTAGATAAGTATGTAGAGCCTGTCAGACTTTGACTGATGGACAAGAGTGTGATTTGTTTGTTTATGATCATTATAGCCTTATTGTAGCTTGGATTATTCTTTTTGTTTTTACTAGAGAAGGGTTTCACATTGTGGCTAGGCTAGTCTGTGTTACGGCTAATTTCGCTTGATTTTGTCTAAGACATACTTGGTGTGCACTTTCACTTTAAATAGCGTTGTACATATAAAGAGGTGGAGGTATTATACATGGGCACAATATTCGAAGTGATTAAACATAAGAACCCATTGTACTCAAAATTCTTACCAAAACCAAATTATCAAACACAGTGAATTCTTCCATAGCTGCTTGGTTTAAGTTTAATCATGATGTTGCTTGAAATAATACTGATCATAATTTTCACAAAAAAAAAACAACTAGAAATCATGATAGAATGGTTGTTTTGCTTTAGCTTATTCTGAAAGATGATGTTTTGTGCTGCCTGATTTCTTAAGCATCTTCACCTTTTTTTTCAGAATGGTGTAGAAAGGGAGGGAAGTCTGGGATTGCAATGCGATCAGACCTCAAGACAATAACAAAGGAAAGTTGCTAAATGACTTCTTTATAATGTTCAACAAAATGTTTTCTCAAATAAGGCTTAGCTTAACTTGCATCACATGTCTAATATTCGAAAGCATGTAATTTCAAATGTTCATGTTATTTCCTATTTTTAATGTATCGGGTAGTCTCCAAACCAAAAAGAGTATGCAACAATATATTTGTTTGCTCTAACCTTAACTTTTTCATTTTTTTTACTGATGATGCAGACTAAGACTATTTTGTTCCCAAAAAAAATTTGGAGCTCTTCCAGGTTGGTTGGTTGGTTGAACTGGTTCTGGTGCGTGTGTTGTCATAGGCCTTGATTCAAGCTTTACTTGATCATAAAAGGCATTTTTTCCTTTGAATGTTAATTGGATCTGCTAATCTATTTATATTGTTTAGGTGTTGAAGTTGGGCAGCAGTTCTTGGCGTCGTATGAGATGGTTGCACTTGGTTTGCATGGTCACTGGATTAATAGAATTGACTACATGTCAACATTTTATGCAGATAAGGTGATGCGTGTTACAAAATTTCATCTTTTTAATTTATTTGTGTTGAATGTAGTGGTTGATGGTTGCATCATTCTAGCATGGTAGGTATGGAGAATTGTCATCCTAATCCATTTTCATGGTAACATGCGTCGTTCTTGACATACTTCATAACCAAGGAAAATGTCTACCAAGATAATAAGTTATTCACATATTTACGGAGACATAATTATGGACAAGTCATAATTACAGCTAATAGGATGTTTTAAGGGTTATTTTCTTTGTTTTTGCACGTGCATTTTATGTATACCTTTGTGAATACTTCCAATAACATTGTTTCATTTTCCCCATTTTCTAGATGTTATATGAGGATCCAATAAAAGGTCTTGATATCGAAAAGCAGACTCTGACTACATCTTCAGGAACAAACAAAGGTTGATTTTGCACATCCTAAAGGTTAAATAGGGATTTATATCAAAAACATCGAAACCATAAGAGCTACACAAGAGATCGAGAAGGCCAAGGAATATACGGGGGCTAAGAACAAAAGTATCTGTACTTTGGAGTCTATTATATGCTGGTTTTAGAACACAAATTTATTATGCATAAATCCGGAATCATGAGTAAATTTATTCTTCATGAATTCTGGTTTTTTTAGCTGCAATATAATATTTGAAGAGGTATTGTACGAACAACAAGTTAGTTGAACAACTTTGAAATATCCAATTGCGAATTTATGATCAGGTACCCGTGGTTTACTATTAGCAAATTTCAAATACTGACCATAGTGAACCCATTTCTTATAAAGATTTTAATTTTGCTTTACCTTTGTCCGAAATTTAGATGATTATGTTGGAAGGAGCAAAAGCTACAACAGAGAATGTTGATGTGTTAACAAGTGGAGCTGCTGTAACGAAGGCTATGAAAAAAGCAACAGAGACTTTGATGAGGTTACCTTTTACCTTTTATTTACTTTTATTCAGATTTGAATTAGTCTTAGCCACAGAGTGGTAGCTAATTAAATTTGTTGGTTGTAAGGTGAATTGGAAGATGAACTTGAGGAGTTGGACGAAAACTTCTACAACCTGCAACTCAAGCTCCTACAGCTCCATGCATGAAGGCAACCAACACGACCTGCTCTTCAGAAGAACAAAGCCGAGGAAGATAAGTTAGCTGCACTAGAGGCAGAGATGGCTCTCCGAACAGGTACTTATTTATTAATTTTTTTTCTCATCTTCACTATTAATAGGAATATCAGTTATTGAAAGAAATTTTTTATTTTTCTCATGATCCTGATAGATTTAGTGCACACTTTCATCTCCTCCCATTATATTCTATCAGGTCCAAGACAAACAGACTTCACGTTTCGATCTCTCTTAATTCGTTCTAAATTCATCGTGTATAACGTGCCTAGAACAGAGTAGTCAGTAGCGGTTAACGAGTTTTATGTTTTGTCATATTGGATGCATATGAGTTGAAACGAGATATTTAGTATTATTATATCATATGAGATTGTCTATCTGATTGAAATTAAATTGATTTTTCTTGATAAGTCAGATGATTTTTTTTTGAAAGTATTTGTAACTGTAACCTAAAATCCTCTTAAAAAATGATGTTTTTTTATATTGAACAATGAAAATACTATGGAACAAGAAAAAAAAAGTGTTCACAGAAAATGATAACTAAAAGATAATTCACGCCAATGCCGACGACACGAGTTAAGCCCTAATAAATTATATATACAGTATATACAATATAACCATCAAGTTACATGTAGTTCACCGGTTGCGTTGGAGGTCATGGGATTAAATCCTGATGAGTTAATTTTTGTAAAAAAAAAGTTTAACTAAGACTTAAGACGTTGGGCTGATAAGTGTGTCGAAATGGGTGTAACAAAATAGGCCCAGTACAATAAAAGCTGAATGGGAAAGTGCCCGAATTATACGACCGTTTAATTCGGAAGTGCGTATAATTCGTGAATATAATACATGAACCACGTCGGTGTCGGAGTAATACGTTCGTATTTATTCGGTCCCAAATTGTTCGGTAAAATTCGCGGTAATGACGTTAAGTAGGTCATGCAATGGCCTAAGGGCAACTCCAACGGACGAGGGGACCAAAGAGTAAATATTACATTTACTCTTTGGTCGCCTAAATTCAAGAGCAACATGCAATTATATTTGGGTTTTGGGCGAGTATATGTACGATACCAGAGCAGTTTTACTCAGAAACATATACAGTCGCACGCTCTTGTAAATGTGCGTTAACAAAAAACGCTTCGTTAAGAAAGCGTTTCAAAACACGGACGTTTGGTTAGAGAAGCGTTTGATGAGACGCTTGGGCAGAGAAGCGTATGATTTAACGCTTACTTAAGAGAACGCTGGTGTGCATAAACGCAAGCTAGAGGAGCGTCTCACCAATGTCCAGTTAGAAAGACGTTTCAAAACCAACGTTCAACTAGGAAGACGCCTACTCCAAGCGCTCATCCAAGAAGACGCCTAGTCAGGCAGCGCTGCTCCAGATAGACGTCTAGTTTCCAAACGCTGCTCCAGATAGACGTCCCAATTGGACGCTCCTCCAGCTAGGCGTTGCAACAAAACGTCCCCTTACACGAGCGTTTTTGTTACCGTTGTAATGTATAACGTTGTAAAATGTAACCGTTGAACGGCTATTAAATCCTTAATGTATATAGACGAGTTGTCGTAGTATGTTTCATCTCCACAACAATATTTCATAATTCAGTTACAACAAATAAAGAAATTTCTAAGGTTTTTAAATTTTTGTTCATTCCAATTTGTTTGTAATCACTTTCATTAATGGGTCCAAAACCAAGAGGTCCAAATTTTACTGTTAGTGAAGATATAACCATGTGTAAGATTCATTTATCAATATCTCAAGATTGTAGTGTTGGTACCGATCAATCAGAAGACAAATTATGGTCTCGCATCAAAGCTGGAATGAAAGAAGATATACCTTCAATGGCTGATCATAGTTGGACCTCTATTCAGAAACGCTTTCAGGGAATAAGTAAAGAGGTGGCTCTGTACTATGCAAAGGAGGCAGAAGTGGAACGTGAACACCATACTGGATGGGGCCCAGAAACAAAGGTCTGTGAAGACTTAAATTTTATGCACTGCCTTTTTAAAGTTTTGAATTATATATGATGCACTAACTATTTTTCTAAACAACAATAAACAAAGTGTAGAAGTAAGGATGCTGTTCAAGGAAGCTAATGGTGGGAAACCATTTAAGCACGAAGAGTGCTACGCAATTATGTTAGAAAACATCAAATATTCAAGACGATCAACACAAGTTTTTGATTCATCACAAGCCGAAGAAGATTCAGATACCGATGACGATACTCGAAATAGACCTTCGCCAAGCCAAGGCCAATGGAGTGGATACGAAGAATATGAGATATATCTAACACGTATCCCCGTCCAATGGGGAAAAAAGAGGCTAAACGTTTGAAGCTAACAGGGAAAGCAAAATCCAGTGCCCAAGCCGATGCCTTGGACACAATTATTAACAACCAAAAAAACTTCAACAACAGTTATATGGAAAATGCTAAAAGGAAGAATGATCAGAGAGAAGTCGAGTTTGCAGCAAAAGAGGAGTATCGTATTATGATGACGGACGTCTCCCATTTGGATGCCACAACCAAAGAGTGGATTGAAATTAGGAAGCAAGAAATTTTACAGGAAAGAAGAGAATCTCGTCTTGGTTAAACCATATAAAACTTCGAGTGTAATTTTTCCGACTATTAATGAAAATTCTAACTTTTGAGTCCTTAAATTGATTGTCACTTAGAGCAACTAGAACAGAACACAACTTTACATTAACATATCTCATTTTTACATGAGTAGCGGTTGCACTTAGCACGTGCAAGATGGTTGTTGTAAGTTGATAAGTCAATGCAAGGAATTGACAATACCCAGACCATATTTCAATGTAAAAAACAGTTTTTAACATTGTCAGAGATATTATAAAAAGTAAGTTGACAAGGAAATGACAGGAATTAAACTAAACATTCATATTAAGATTAAAATTAATACAAAGGTTCAACACTTTAGGACGTGCAACTTGCCTTTAAACTACTAAGTGCCCCTAGTGGCCGAGTGGTGTCTCGGGAGGGTTTACAAGAGATATACCAACAAAACCTAGCCGCATGGTTTACTAATTTTTCATACTTCACCGAAATCCGACCATAAATGTTCGATCAAGTCATTTCGTAATCGAATATGCGTTTCTTTGCTATGTACTGCAACTCGGCGTTGGTGAGTTGATATCCTCGACAGTTCTGCAGTTTGTTGACGGGATATATTAACAGGTACGTGGTAGTTCCCTTGATCATATTCATGTGGCCAATCATCGGGTTGACGTTCATCCTCCACAATCATATTATGGGGAATAATAACCGTTTTCATTATATATGCTAGTGCGTCCATATTCCACATTCTAGCTGGTTGTTTAACGATTGCAAATTGGTTTTGCAGTACCCCAAATCCTCGCTCAACATCTTTTCGGCAGCCCTCTTGCATAGTTGAGAATTTGCGTTTCTTTGCCGAATCTGGATGCTTGATCGACATAATAATGGTTGCTATCTCTGGGTATATCCCATCACCGAGATAATACCCCATATCGTATTGGTTCCCATTAACCTCGAAGTTCACAGGTGGTGTTTTACCTCTGATTAGGTTCTTAAAAATATAAGAACGGTTCATTACATTTATATCGTTGTTGGAACCAGGCATACCAAAAAAAGCATGCCAAAACCAAAGATCTTGTGAAACCACTACCTCCAATACAATACTTTCATCGCCCTTGTAGGCAGTATAGGCACCAGATTCGGCTGATGGACATCTATCCCATTTCCAATGCATACAATCCACACTTCCTAGCATCCCAGGAAATCCCCTCGCTTTGTTCTGGTTAAGCAACAGTTCTACATCCGCAGTAGTTGGGTTGCGCAAATACCATTCCTCATATAAATGCAGTATCGTCAAACAAAATCGTCGTGTTGCCTCAAGAACCGTGGTTTCTTCGATGCGTAAGTACTCATCTATTGCATCCGCCTCAGATCCATAAGCCAGCATTCGAATTGCAGCCGTAATTTTCACGTGTGGGGTTAATCCTAGGCGTCCGACCGCATCCCGTTTTTGAACGAAATAAGGATTAACTGCTACTATATCCCGCAAGATATGGTTGAACAATTGTCTTCTCATACGAAATCTTCTACGAAAAACATTGGGAGGAAAAGTCGGGTTTCTTGAAAATTAATCTGTCCATAGTTGTCTAGCTCCATCCCCACGATTTCTTTGTATTTCGATCCGAGTACGTGGCCAGTCAATGTATGAAGCGACCAAGCCTAAATTTAGTGCTTCGTTATTTTGATTAATCGGAAATGCTTCTTCGTCTGATGAGGAAGTGGTGTTATTACTATCATCATTAGATGCCGAAGATAGGGTTAACTGATTAGGAGGAATATAAGAAGAGGAATTAGAAGCAGCATAAAACATGTTGCAGTTTTGATAACCTGCCATTGAAAGGGGAAGGAAGTATGTTTTTGGGAGGTTGCTAGTTTTGTGGTGTTTAGATGTTATGGGTTGGTTTGTAGTTGTTGATGTGGTTTCAATGGAGAATGATGTGTTCTTTTTATAGTTATGTTTAAGTTAACAACGAAAAAAACAAATACAAGCCCAACAAACTTAGACAAGAGCTATAAATAAGAAACAGACAAATAATTTCGAATGAGAAAATCAAGAGATAAGAAGTTTCAGCTGATTAGACAATACAACGTAGAGCTATGGGTCAAATTAAAGCATACATAAACAACAGCTATAAAGAAAAAACAGACAAATAATTTCGAATGAGAAAATCAAGAGATAAGAAGTTTCAGTTGATTAGACAATACAACACAGAGATAAGGGTCAAATTAAAGGAAACCTTGACAATAGCTGTAAAGAAAAAAAAGATAAATAATTTCGATTGAGAAAATCAAGAGATAACAAGTTTTAGTTGCTTTCTCCGATACAACTCGTACACAATGGCTAAAAACAAGAAAGTGAAAATTACCTACAAAGCAAAAAATACAGAGCTAACAAGTGTCGGTGGAGGAGAAAATACATGCAGTAAAATCCAAATTAAAACAAAGCCAAAAATACTAAAGATAAGAAAACGACAAATTTAGTAAAAACAAAACGGTGACATATGCATGACATAGGTAAACCCAAATTTTGTTTTTCTCTATTTACTATTCTTTTGTTTTTGTTCTTCACTTCATAAATTTAACTCCAACCATGTCAACATTTCATTCATCTGAAGGCTTGGCTTGTCGGACGACGTGCACGGCGTTCTTCACTACTGGGTAGAAAAATCAACACAAAAGGATTGAATTGTTCCATTACCCTTAAGATCTCGAAATGAGGTTTGTAACGGAAATCATGTTGTTTCCATCTAGTCCATTCCTCCAGTGATCTGTCAACAACTTCATCATCTGTTTCATTCTTAAGACGAAATTCATTGACCTTAGCAGTTAAAGAAGAAAATTCAAGGACTTCCTTTGTTACTTGCACATATCGACAAAAAAGGCCTGCTCTGTTCCTTTTGTTGGGATTACCGGTTTCATTACAAAAGTTTACATGTGTATGTTCCAACCATTGCGTGCTCATACAACCATTCATCCGACGTTCATGCCCCCTTGATGGATAATGCAATACTATGTTTCGACATATGGATAAATCTTCCTCTAGTGTAAAATTATCTGCATTTAACCGAAATTTTTCGTAACCCGCCATTAAATGAAACCCAGAATTACAAATTTGATCTTAAATGTTACTGAGATGGATTTGGAATGAGAATGATACATATAAGCTAATGTATTTATAGGACTCCATGTAAGGGTATTTGGCCGTTGTTCAACGGTAACATTCCATAACGGTAAAAAAACGGTAACATATAGGTTGGATCTTTTTTTTAAAACCAAATCAAAGAGTCTGTACGGCCACAAAGAAAACACATAGTTGAAAACGAAAACAGATAAAGTCAAATGTATTTTGAAAATGTAAAACAATAAAGTCCAAAATATAGTGTAAATTGGAATGACTACACAATAATGGAATAACACTATTCAGTAGTTTAGTCCCCACGAGAAGAGCGAGGTGGCATAAACGGAGGCATACTTGACTAAGTTCCATGACCCCCCGTGTTCCACATTTGCGTTGGGAGAGTTGCCAGAAAATTACCAACCCCTAAGTGTGGAGATTGAGAATGAGCACGGGAAAGTTGTAGGTGCAAATTAGTGTTTTCATTCTTATAATTGCACAATTCCTCCATCCTTTCCCTCGACTGGGCCAAATGAAACTTACGGAATTTTTAGGTAAAATCGGCATATTCTTGCGCAAAATTATAAGCTTCGGCCTTTATATGAAAAAAAAAGGTCAGTTTCTCAAAAAAATTCTTTAAAAATATATTTTCGTTTAAATTTTAAATATATTTACATATGTCCAATTATCTTGAGGCGGAATGACAACATGTTCAGCGGGTTGGTCGAGGGTTTCTGTAACAAGCCCCCCAAACAGTCGTATGTTTCCACCTCCCAGTTGACTTGGGTGCAAAATTTGTTGGAGTTTGTAACATGTCGCCAGTACTCCAAATAGGCATCATAAGTAACCCGATCTTGGAGGTAGTCATTTATTGGTATGCCACTCGATTCCCTCATCTTGGTATCCTCGGCATCAGTGATGTTGCTCACACAGCTTTGGGGGTTGCGCGAAATTCTCCATCCACCATAGATTTGGTGCCATAACCGGTCTCCAAGTTACACGTTATGCTGTAAAATTTAATTATTATCAGCCATGTACCAGAAAAATTAAAAAGAATATTAATAAATATGACTATTTGAACTAGAAAGTGTCAACTCACAGTGCCAACCCAAGTAAATACGGTGCGGGTATTTGATACCGCCATAGCTATGCGGATAGTCTCATTAATACGGCGTGCCGCAATTTCAACCCACGGTCTCCATGTCACAACATCCATTGTCAATTCATTCAAAAGTTTCCTTGCACCCTTAATATCATTACTCTTCCTTCGAGTACTCTTCCACCGCGAACATGTTGGCCAAGGACATTCGCTCTCATCAGGGATGTTGTGAGGTCGAAGTATGCCCAGATATTCGTACCCCCAAAACTTGAATTTGATTAAAACAAAGTTAATAATTTACCCCGAAATACCTAGTTATATAAAATTTCAAGGAAATAAAATTACCTCCAGTATTTGACAAGACCCGGTTAGTGACTTTTGACCCCTCCCCGCTGCACCAAGTGCGGAATAAAGTCTTGACATACCAGCACTACCCCAGTCAAAAGTTCCAACTTTATTTGTATCCTCAAAAGCGGCTAACCATCCAGCATCGATGTAGTTCTTAGCATTGGAAAAGAAGAACTGTCCCAGAACATACATCCAAAATCCTCGCGCCACTCTCTCAGCAAGTATATTATCCTGTTGTGCCTCAAGCAACTTTGCCTCTGTAAAGTATGTGCCTAAAAAGGCCACAGTAATGGCATCTGAAATCCACTGCACCGGGATACCTTCTTTCCGACAAACTTCGGAGTCTTTTAAATCTGGGAAAATATGGTCACGGACATGTTGAAAGGTATATTATCTGGGTCATATGGAGGCGCCTCGCCAATACCAATACTGATTCCGGTCAACATCACCCAGTCTACAGGTGTAAAACCCATTTCACCAAATGAGAAGTGAAAGGTGTTCGTCGTGTCCCAGAAACGCTCGACGATATAATCAATCAACGCATGTGATGAGTCACCAACATCCATTGACAAAAACCGGTCCCATCCTGCCCTTTCAATAATAAATTTTGCTCTTCGCAGCTTTTGGTTATAGCTTTGTAGGCTTGTACGACTGATTTCAGAGACCCACGATGCATATATTTGGTTTTTGGGTCGGCTCTCGAACTCATATTGCTGGAAGCGTGACCTTCATCATCTTCCACCATACTATAATTTGCTAAACCAATATCATCATTCACTCCTTCGGCAGTGCTGCCATCTGGTACATCCTGCGTTGTTCGGGCTTTCTTGTTCTTTTTTTTCCGACCAACGAATCGGGAAGCGGCATTTCTCAACATCTATACAAAATCAATTTTTTTCAAACACAATAGACCAAAAATATAACTCCAAATTTATCCATAAATCAACAACAATACATATTACAGTTCAAACAAAGCTATAGACACACAATACATATTACAGAGACATACTTAGCAATTGGCATAAAACACACAAATTTCACATTCGGATGGATAAGTTTACCAATTTCAGAATATCAAAGAATTTCGAGACGACTCAATGTCTAAAATGTATCTAGAAAATTAGTTGTTCGGGCAATAATTAGGTTGCGCTATATAGTGTACTGTTCAGCTCAATGTGTGAAACATTGTATGTGTTCGAATCAGGAATTACTCAAGCAGACAATAATGATAAAAATGTTAATCAAAACTGGATATAGTGCAAAAGATGATTGTTTTAAGCAATTTGTAAAAATCATAAACCCTCGAATGATCTCCTTTTGCCATAGATAAGTATAAATTCGGTACAATAATAAAGAGGTTGTCATACATAACATCTTAACTTCCCGGATAAGAGAAAAATTGTTTAACTTGTCGCGGCACAATGATGTTCTCATTTTCAGCTCAACAATAATTTTAATCATGTAAATGTTCACGGCACAATGATGTTCTAATTTTAATTATGTACACCCGCTTAAGATAAAACAATCTTTAAACAACGAATAATGGCGAAACATCATTTCACCGTGAAAAAATGGCGAAACCCTAAATATGCTTTTAAACAACGAATAGAATGACTGAGATAAAGAAATTATTACCGTGTTTTGAACCAAAATCTACTCCACAGTTGATTTTCCTTTAGCCGCCGTCGTTAGGGCTGCACATGAACCGACCGGAACCGAAGAACCGGACCGGAACCGACGGAACCGTACCCTAAAAGAACCGAACCGAGGGTACAAGGTACATGGTACGGGTACAAAAAATGGGAACCCTGTACAACCGGGTACAAGGTACAGGTACTACCCCTGTACCCTGTACATGTACCTCCCCATGATCTTTTACAAAGTTGGTTACTAAAACCTATTGTTCTTGATCTTTTATATGATTATATACTAGATGATAACTATAATGTTGAGGAAGGTAATGTGATTTTTTTTTCTTCTTTTTTTAATTTTCTTTATTGGTTATCAATTCAATCTTTAACATAATATTCATTTCTTAATGGATGTTGCAGAGTTATTGTGTCCTATGCCAGTGCTAGAATCTTTTGATCCTTGAAGTTCATTAGATTCATTTTATCGAAAACTTTACTTTCTTGAATCTCATTATGAAACCCTTAAAACCTTTACATTCTAACTCTATATTGATTATTCTTCTTTTTTGTGTTTATTTGATGGAAGTTAATACTGTATACATTTCGTAATGAGATTGGAATGATAGCAACACTTAAACTTTCTATCTCTGTTACTTCAACAATTTACATTTATATTTAAATTTTAGATGCAAAAAAAAAAAAAAAACAGGGTACAGGGTACGTACCCGGAACCGAACCCAGGGTACAGGTTACAAGACAGGAACCGAACCCAGGGTACGGGGTACAGGGTACAGGTACAGGTACAAAATTTGAGAACCGACCATGGGGAGGTACAGGTACAGGGTTCCACCAAGAACCGAACCGAACCGACCTTTGTGCACCCCTAGCCGTCGTCTGTTGAGGGGAGCGTTCTTGATATGGTAGAGACGAAGCGAAAGAGAGAGAGCGTTAAATACAGAAGAAACCCTAGGAAACACGGACGGACGCTCACTTGGATGCACTGGACGCTCACCTAGAAAACACGGACGCTCTCCCAGTTGGACGTATAGACCAACACGCTCACCCAGTTGGACGTCTAAACCAAAACGCCCTCCCAGTTGGACGTCCATTGGGCGCTCTTTCTTGTGGGCGTCCGTGAAACGCTACTATGGGTGGACGTTCTGTGAGTGGACGCTATTCTAGATGGACTTCTGGCATTGAGGCGTTTCCTAGGAACATCGTTTATCACTAAACGTCCACGCAGTACAACGCACAATTTGTAGACGTTCACCCAATACAACGCTGGTACAATAGACGCTTATCAATGTCGACGTTAAACATACGTCCACCCACAGTAGCGTAACAATATGCAAACGCTCATGTATAGTTGCGTCTGCTTCCAGAATATAAAACGCTCACATGATGGGGCGTCCGACAATATACGTCTTCATAGAGGAACGTCCGTGTCAACTCACGTTCTTCTACAACTACGTTTTACAACAGACGTCATTTTAGTTGGACGTGCGGTCATATTTATTCCAGAAACCGTTGTACAAAAAAAGAAAAAAAACCAAATTTTTTTAGTTTTTACTCTTTGTATACTCGCGTTGTTGGAGTTGCCCTAAGTAGTCTATATATGATTTGACGATTTTTATAATATTTTTTTGATGCGATAAATATATGAGTTGTTGAATTGTATTATTGTATTTATTGTAGTACTGATTCTGTTCTGAGTTAGTAGCATGACGGATCCTCTAATGCAATATGACATGCATTAAGAGATTAAGAAAAAAGATGATAAACTTTCGTAGGCAACCTATGGGATTGCAGTTATATTCTTTTCTTAAAGCATAGATTGCTGCTATATATATATGCGTCTGTAGGGACAAATAGAGGTGTAAATTAGACTGTGTAAACACGAGCACAGTCCAGTCTAGCATGTGAGTTAGTCCAGCACGATACATCATGATAATTTTATTTATTGTATTGTGTCAGACTAATCGGTACAGTAGTACAACACAACATACCGTACGGATAAGTACGTGATATAGCATATCACGTTAAGAAAACACGTCATAACATGTATAAAACACTACACAATATGGTATAATACAACACATTTTGTGTATATTTTACAAAAGAGTGTTTATTCTAACCAATTTTTACTGTTTTATCTTCGTTATGTTTATTTTTTTATAACAACACATATAATATCTAAAATATCAACTTTGGAAAATATAAAATAAATGTGCCAAGCACAATACATCACAAAAGGTCTTCAAGCACGACACAACACAACAAGTCTTAATCTCTAATACGGGACGCGGTACAACATGACATGTAGCACGCTGGACTCGTCTCTTAATGGGCTGTGCCGACCCGTTTTACACCTCTGAAGAAAAATGTATGAGATTGAATTTGAGGTGCACTTTTGAAAAACCACATTGTTTTGAACCGGTTATCGATGCCACGGATAAAAATTAAAAGTTCCATTATCAATTTAGGATTATATAGACTTTAATACTCAATTTTATGACTAAATTTACGTTTGGGTCTTAAAAAGTTCAACATTAGAGTTTTGTATTCAGGACTATAGTTGACCATCTTGACTGTTAAAAAAGTTTGTTAAATAGGAAAATGACCAAATTAAACATATGATTCAGCTTATTTACCAATTTAGTGGTGGTAGAACTTATGGTGTTTTTCTCTTAGTCTTTTTCTCGAATACTTGTGTGCGTCTTTTGTTGGTGGTGGAGCTACCCTTCGGTTCTATGTTTAGCTCCTTTTGTAGCTCGTTCTTCCCTGCTAATTTGTAAACTAAACAAAGCCAACATTCCTTGACATACCCACCATAATCAACAACCAAGACTAAAAGTATCTATTTAGAAAAGGAATTAAAGATGATGGTGTATCAGTAACCAAATCATAAATAACTGGTCAAATAATTCTTCCCATGGGTAATGTCGCTGATCTTAAACTCTGTTGTAAAAAAATAATAATCAGTTTTTCTCACATTTTGGGTAACAAATTCGCATGATATCCCACTCTCGGTAACCTTACAATTCAGATAATTGTCATCTACTTTTACAATTGGGGTCGTGTGCATAAAAGAGAGTAAAAACAAGAAGAAGCTACATTAAGTGGTGCCACTGGTAATGATTGTGATCATTATATTTATCTATTAATTGATGGTTGTTCAATTCCATTGATAATGATAGGGACCGTCATATTGATATACTGGTTGATGGTTGTTCAGTTCCGAGACTTTTGACTCCACTAACAATGGTTATTCTAATAAAGCTATTTCTTCTTTGGTACTGTTCTTGTTGTTGTTGTTCTTGGTGTTGGTGGTGCTGCTACGGTGGCTATTGGTGGTTCATGGTGTGTACGAGAAGAAGATAAATGAAACAGAATCAATAAAGCGTTGATGTTATCATAAAAATCAAAATTAATTAATATTAATAAAAAATAATTAAAAAAATTATTGATGTGATAGTAACACTTTTATTGAAACGGAGAGAGTAACAATTAAGATTGTCAATTATAGTTCTGGATACCAAACTCCAATATTAGATTTTCTAGAATCTAAATACAATTTTGGTCATACAATTGGGTGATACTAAAGTCTAAATAACCCATTAAATTATGAGCATCCAAGATCTGATAAAATGATGTCACAAGGTTGAGAGTACTCGCAGGAAATCAACAAGGGATAGCATAGCCATAGATACAACCCCTTCTATTCACACCTCAGTAGCACAGCACAAGTCAGTATTTGGCACTGTCTTGTCTTTCATTTTGTCATTGTTGAGACTTGAGAGGTAACTAGTGATCACTAATTTCAGCATTCTTAGTTTACTCGCCTCTTAGTGGCCCAAAAAGTTGCCATCACCTATAATCCATGTGGTGAAGGATTTTATTAACTCGGTGTACACTGTACAATGATATCCAAGACCACGACCAAACGTGGCCAAATTATTAGCTTTAACGAAACCAAGATCACCTTAAGACTTGGGAGTTAAGAACACAGCTACTATCCCACCCTAGAAGGTGCACTTTGAAGCACAGCTACTAACTATCCCACCCTTTGAAGGTGCAATTTTCAATCTTTAAGATCAAGGATTCCTCCCCACCAAGCTTTACATAGTTTGGTCACTGGTTAGTGTACTTGAAGGAACATGCGGATGTCAAGTATGAACCAAAAAAAGTCTACAAACATGAACTTGGATCAGACTTGTCCCTTAAAGTTTACTATTATGCTGGTCTCTTTCAAGCACCCATTGATTTGAAAGGCTAACCAAACAGTATTCCTAGTAAAATTTTCCTTACCAAATAATGAATCAAAAACAAAAAACTCTAAAAAAGCAACTCAAGAGCAAGCAATGGACCAATCAACAACCCCCATAGAAGCAGTTCAACACCTTTAGTTGAACGCTACATCTCTCTCTCTCTCTTTAAACTCATTGTCATTCAAATTCCTTGAACAAAATTCATTTGGAATTCTTGTAGCAAGTAGCTTGGATTTTAATGTTTCTTGTAAAAATTGGTTCCAAAACCCCCCAGACTTGCTTCACTTGAACCCTCCATGAATCCAATTTAGCTCACCTAAGCCATGTGAGTCTACTTGCACACCAGTTCCTATATTATCCTCAGCAGCAGCAATGGATAACAATTCTACCAAGCCAAGATTGTGTAGACCATCTACCATGAAAGTCCTAAAGTCCCAATTGCAAAAAAAAAAAAAAAAAAAAAAAAAAAAGTTTAAAGAACAAGAAGAAACTTTCGTAACAACTCGGATCAGCATTACACAATATTATACTACAACTTAACCCCAAAACTCTAATTACTTTGTAAAAAAACCCTGTACAAAAGGTTGTTGACGGGATCACGTGACTTTTCGTGCCTCTCTCCTCGTACCAGTATTAAGGAATTTTCACATTCTACAATCTCATACTACTACTACTACTATCATTACAAACACAACCGTTGATTTGGTAGACTATTACATTTTTTCAACCATCTTGATTCATCATCGATTACTTGCTTTGAATTCGAATCCAACGGCTCAGGTTTCACCAGTTCTTCATTTTGATCATTCTCTTCATCATCCTCTACTCTAACCCGTTTCACTCCAATCGGAACACCAAATAATCGAGTACTAATCGTATCTTCTTCTGCTTCAGCCTTAACTCGACTACTATCGCTAACACCACAAGTAATTTTATCATTTACGTCGCAAAACCGCTTCAATGACAAAAATTCCATCGGTTTCTCCACCGGAAAACCATTACCACCACTCTTATTCTCTTCTTCAGCTTCTCCCCGAAGATTAGTAGAAGCATTATACTTAGTCATTAAAACAAAGATATTATTGCAAAGATTCTTCATCTGTTTTAATTCATGTGTAATCTGTTGATTCTCTTTTCTCAATCTTTCATTTTCTTCAACTAATTCTGTATTAGTACTACTGCTACTACAACCACCATTATTAAGACTAGGCCTAACATAATTGAAGATATTATTCGCCATAATCATCTGTGGTACTACAGATGTTGAAGGTGAAGAATTCGATGATAATACTTGTTCATCACCGGAATCAGTTGGAGATCCAGCTGGTATTACAACCGTTGTTGTTGTGGTCGTTGTCGTTACAATCGGTGACGGAGATGACGATGATGATGATACTTTCCTTCTTTGTATATCAGATAACAATCTCTTTTCTCCTCTTTTAAAACAATCGTTACAAAATTCCCATCTATCTGGTACTATCTTTCGAAATCCCTGTATTTAAAAAAACAGAGAAAATAAAAAAAAGATTGAAGAAATGAAAAGACAAAAGCTTGAGATAGATTATGATTATGACTTACGTAAGTATTGAGTTGGCGAACGAAACTAGAGAAATTATTATGTTTAAAGAATTTAGGTAATAAATCTCTAGCGAATTCAGCTGGTCTCCAAACAATGAAAGTAGTACCATCTTCATTCCATGATATAATATCATCAACTGTTTTATCTTCGACTAATTGAAACGTTTTTGTTAGAAATGGTGTTGGTAATGATGATTTCTGTTGTTGAGATGATAATGATTCTGTTGGTTCTCCATTTTGTTGTTGTTCTACCATATCTCCACCCACACCTTCTTAATCAGTCAATCAACACCTAGAAAGAAACTCCGGACAAAATTTCTTAGAATCCACCTCTATAATAACAAACAAATTAGTACTAGATCCAAGAAGATTACACAGTTTTCCAGAGAGATTAAGATTCGCTAAATAGAAAGAAAAAATGGTGAATTGACCTGAAATTTCTTGGCTATGTCAATGGATTAGATCTGGATAAAGACCATGGAATATTAGAGAAGAAGATGGAAGGGAGAGAGGAGTTGTTGTGGATTGTGGTGGTGCTGTGTGGAAGGGGATGTTTTTGTTGTTTCTAGAAGTTTCTCATTCAATAAAATTGAAAACAACAAAGAAGGCCCTACCAAGAAGAAGAGGAAAGTAGGAGAAGAAGGGAAAGGAAGAGAAAATAAAGGAAACTCCTGGAAGGTTCTTCCTTTTCTTAGATTATGTGACACGTGTCTGTTATTTATGGATAGTGAAGTTTGCAAGATAAGGTTACTTGTAGCAGTTTTGCCGGTAAAAATTAACGGAGAAAAGGAACTGAAAGCCCATTGAGTAATGTAATGATTTATGAAACGTGATAAAAGTTTGTTGCATGCGTAAGTAAGTAAGAAAGAAAGCAACGAATGAGGAAGAAAGTTAAGGGGACAATTTTCGAGGGATACAAAAGGCGTAGAGAACTAGGAATCATACTCTTTCTGTTTCTTCTATATGCTTCTAGGAGGAGGAGGAGGAGGAGTTTTCTTTCTTTTATGGTTTTCCCCGCTAACGATAACAATGGATATTTTAGTCATCTCAGAGTATCCATGCTAAACTTAAATTTGATTTTGATTAAGTTTAGATTTTGATCTAATATTTTTGTTATTTGTGATCAAATTTAATCCCATAACTGGACCAAATCATATTATGATGAAACGTGAACCTAACCGTATGCATCGTGTCAGACTTGACAGTAAATATGCATGATCCAAACGTGAACCAAACGTCCATTTATATTGGACGTGAACACAGAAGCACGTCCAACGAGATATATGACTAAGAACGCGCTTAATGTATAGGATAACCAAGCAAACGTTTATTTTGGGCATTATTCCAACTTTCCGCCTCCTTAAGCATTATTCCAACGCCTGTGGACGGTGGTGTATACGACCGCGTGTTACACATGAAAGGGAAACTCAACTAATTTACACATGAAAATCTGATTTTTCTTGCTAGTAAAAGTTAAGAAATCCGTTCGTTTTGGCTGGTCCTGTACAAACTTAATTGAGTTCACTTTTTATAAGCAGAAGTCCGCAACCTACCGTATTTAGCCAAGTGTCGATCCAATTGGTCATATAATATTTCTTAACCAAAATTGCTTCACGTGAAATCAGGCGAAAGACTCATTTCTTGTGTACACTGAATTGATAATAGTCTACAAGCATTAAGTTCTTCCGTGTGTCTGACATAATTCAATTATCTTCACCAATATAGCATCGACATGTGTCATATAATATTAACAAATTAGATTTCTAATATCAATACACCTAATTAAACATTAGATTAAGACCATAACAACTCCCGATGAAGACGGGCGTAAGTCAAAATGCCGTCTAGTGAAACAGGCATATCCTACACATGCGCCAGTCTTCATGATGCGCACAACCACTTGCACGAGTAGAAAGTTAACCAGACGTATGGCTAGTTTAACGTCCCATCAGGTGTTCGTCTGCACACATGTCTATCACTGGGGCGTGATGCTAAGTGTGCGTCTATCATCAGACGTTCTTCTCGGTAGCGTCTTCCACCGAGCGTTAACCTAGCATCCGCCTCAACCAAGCGTTTTCACTCGTATACGTCCGTACAACATAATTCCAACAGACGGATCCTTGTATATGCGCCCAGCCAGGCGTTAGCTTAGTCTTACGCCTGATCAAAATTTACTCTCTACCCGTTGTGTTTCAGGCGGAGTAAAGCCAATTTTTTTTGGTCTTTAATCTTTGGGTTTAGTCGTACCACTGTGGATGCTCTTAGATAGTATTTTTTGGGTTTATTATTTGACGGTGATGGTGATTGTATACGTATATTTGTTTTTTTTTTTTTAAATATGTATATTTATACCGCGTTTACAATCAAAATATGATTCAATGTTTGATTCGGACCGAATCAGCTATCAGATTATTTATTAGTATTTTTATCGTTTTGATGTCTGATTTAAGGTCTGATTTGCTTTATACATCTGACTCGGAACTATTTGAGTCAGGTATCATTTTGTATCTAATTCATATGACACATATCTGAGTGAAATGATTTATTTTCTATCTTTACTATTTTATTATTATTAAATCAGATGTAATAAATAAGATTTAGATGAATCAATTAAATCGAAAAAAAAAAACAGTTCGTTATTGTGACCCTATGGAGCTATGGAGCCAAAGACGTGACAAATGTGGTTGTGCGCGCTCTAAAAAGTATTTAGAGTTCCCATGAAATTGGTAGAAAAAATTTTGTAATGCAAGATTGCATGGTTATTTAATAACTAGTACTACATAATATCATGTTAATACTTTTTATAGGAGTGCCCTTCATATTGGATCTTGATAATATAGTAGGCTCAGTGATCGATCAAAAATAAATCAATAGGCTAAGTGTGCGTGTATATATATGGCAGGTAGGTCGAGAAGTTATGGCAATTACATTTACACATATTTATGGCAATTGCAATGAGATAATTACATGTACATCACTCCCTTAGATTCATTGGACGACAGTTCCATACAGTGAAAACTGTAATTCGGTAAACATATAATGAAAACCTCCAGGAGCAGCGATCTAGACAATTTCAAAAGACGGTAAAATTAATAACAAAAGTCCTTGGGTGTGAGTGAGCCTAGTTTGCGATTTTGTATATAAAAAAATTTACGAGTATTATTGGCTTTGAAAAAAATTTAAAATTTGGTCAACTATGCAGATAATGGGCTTGGTGAAACCCCACTTATCAGCTATGTGGTGGGGGCATTTGGCCTCCATAGCTGATTGTCACAAGGGTGCACCAAATGGCTCAACACATGGCTAACTCACCCTTGTGCACCACCTTGGCTAGCTCCTTTGGCTAAATGGCTAGCCTCCCATTCTAGAATCTTCTCTCATTTGTTCTCTTCTTAGAACATTCTAGAATAGTGTAGATATTTGTGGATAAGAGTGGAATAATCTAGAAGTAGATCCTAGCCATACACTTGTATAGATCTTAGACAATTTTCTAGAACATTCTTGGCTCCCAACTAGTATAAATAGGGATGCCATTCTCATTTGTAATCATCCAACAATCCAAGTAAGAGAGCAATACACACTTAATTCTCTTATTCAATCATTCTATCTTGTTCTTGAGCGTTCTTGAGTTTCTTGTGAGTTTTGATCTTGAGTAGTAACACAAAGTTGTGTTAAACTTTGTTTGGGAGGCTTACTTATCTAGTAACGGAATTCTAGACAAGTGTCGCATGGAGTCAAGTCGAGGCGAAGGATCGACCCCGTGACAACTGGTATCAGAGCTAAGTTCATACTACTCTCGGTAAGATCTCTCACCATGTCTTCAAATGATGCAAATGTTGTTATCACTAACAATAATGAAAAGGTTGAGAAAACAAAGAAACAACAACGGGATAAGTCAGTGGGCCCCCGTTTAGAAATCTCGTGTTGGATCACTGGAAGAAAATGTAGAAAAGTTGAACCTGGATTTAGGGGAATCCATGGAGCAACAAGACGATTTGGAGAAATCGATGGAGGTCTCTTTTGAGATGTATCAGAACGAGATGGGTGCACATGTGAGGATGCTGCAAGCTCAAATTGATGAGCTAAGGACCCTGATCTGAGGAAATGCGGTTCGTGGACCATCTAGAGTGAGGGTGCCAGAACCAAAGGAATACTCCGGCGCAAGGGATGCTAAGGAGCTGGAAAACTTTCTATGGAACATAGAAAGATACTTCAGGGCCACGGGCCTTGATGACGAGCAAGAACGGGTTGACACGGCGACCATGTACCTGATAGAAGATGGATTATTGTGGTGGAGAAGAAAATATGCAGAAATTGAGAGAGGAGTCTGCACCATCACTACTTGGGCGGAGTTCAAAAGGGAGATCAAAGCCATGTTCTATCCGGGGAACGTTGAGCATAAAGCTCGGGACAAACTTCAAAACTTGAAGTATTCAGGTACCATTTCCGAATATGTCAAACAATTTAATTCCCTCATGTTAAACATATTAACAATGGCAGACGAGGACCGCTTCTACCACTTCAATCGTGGCCTACCTCGTTGGGCTTCTATGGAACTTCAACGAAGAGGTATTACCGACTTGTCCACCGCATTAAGCACTGTCGAGAAACTTGATGACTTTTCTAGCAAATCTGATCAACTTGCCAAGAACAAGCCATCCAAGCCATTATCACAAGGAACGGGTGGGGGAGATAGGTACTACCGCGATAAGCCGTAAACTAGCCGCGAAGGGTCCAAGCCAAACAACGGGTGGAAAGGAAGGCAAGATAACCGTGTGAAAAAATGCTTCATTTGCCAAGGTGACTATCTTGCTCACAGTTGTCCCAAAAAGAACTTGTTCAACTCTTTGATTGCGGAGCATGAAGAGAAAACCGAAGACTCGCACCTGGGAGCCGTTCGGTTGAGCGCAATCAAGAGCCAGCCCAAGGAAAAACGTCCAGCACCGAAGGAGAACAAAGGACTTATGTATGTGGACATAAGTCTAAACGAGCATAAGACCAAGGAAATGGTCGATTCTGGTGCAACACACAACTTCATTTCTAAAGGAGAAGTCGATAGATTGAAGTTGAAGGTCGAAGCTGATTCAAGCACCATCAAGGCGGTAAATTCAGAAGCCATACCTGTTCACGGAGCGGCCAAGGGGGTCGAAATGAAGGTTGGCGCATGGAAGAGAACTATCGACTTTATGGTGGTAAAGATGGACGATTTCAAAGTTATTCTCGGAATGGATTTCTTGGATCGTGCCAAAGTTGCCGTGGTGCCTTGCCTCGGCGTAGTCAGCATCAGTGACGAGAAGTCTCCATGTGTGATTCCAGCCACCCGGACCAAGGAGGCTTGCTCGAGTGCACTGTCGGCTCTACAACTAAAGAGGGGTGTTCAGAAGGGAGAACCCACCTTTGTAGCATCCATCATTGAGGAAAGCGAAGAACTGGTCGAGGTCGTTCCATTGGAGGTGCAAAAAGCTTTGCAGGAATACCAGGATATGATGCCAGCCGAGTTTCCCAAGCAACTACCACCTAAGAGGGAGGTGGATCATCAGATCAAGCTGGAACCTGGAGCAAAGCCGCCCGCCATGGCCCCATATCGCATGGCCCCGCCAGAATTGGAGGAGTTGAAGAAGCAACTCAAGGAATTGTTGGATGCCGGCTACATCCAACCTTCCAATGCCCATTACGGAGCCCCGGTGCTGTTTCAGAAGAAGAATGACGGAAGTCTCCGGATGTGCATCGACTACCGAGCCCTAAACAAGGTGACCGTAAAGAACAAGTATCCAATTCCCCGAGTTGAAGACTTGTTCGACCAATTGGGTAGTGCTCGATACTTCACGAAGCTGGACTTGAGGTCGGGATACTATCAAGTTCGAATAGCAGAAGGGGACGAGCCAAAGACCACATGTCTCACGAGGTACGAAGCTTACGAATTTTTAGTTATGCCTTTTGGTCTAACCAATGCTCCTGCCACATTTTGTACTTTGATGAACAAGGTCTTCCACCCATATCTCGATCGGTTCGTAGCCGTGTACCTTGACGACATCGTCGTGTATAGCCACACTTTGGATGAGAACCTCAAACACTTACGGATCGTGTTCCAAGTACTGAGGGAGAACTCTTTATATGTGAAGAAGGAGAAATGCAGCTTCGCTCAGCCCAAAGTGTCCTTCCTTGGACATTGGATAGGTGATGGCCAAATCTAGATGGAGGAAAAGAAGATCAAGGCTATCAAGGAGTGGGAACCGCCTACCAAAGTGGCTCAGTTGCCGTCTTTCCTAGGACTTACCAACTACTACCGGAGATTCATCGAGGGATACTCGAAGAGAGCAGCACCTCTCACGGACTTGCTAAAGAAAGCGAGTACTTGGACGTGGAGTGAAGAGTGCCAAGCCGCTTTCGATGATCTTAAGACCGCGGTTATGAAGGAGCCAGTATTAAGATTACCTGATCATGCCAAGCCTTTTGAGGTATACAATGACGCTTCTGACTTTGCTATTGGAGGAGTACTTATGCAGGAGGGACACCCACTTGCATATGAAAGTCGGAAGTTGAACGATGCGGAACGACGCTACACGGTGCAAGAGAAAGAGATGACTGTCGTCATACACTGTCTTCGGACATGGAGGCACTACCTTCTTGGGTCACATTTCATGGTCTTCTCTGATAATGTGGCTACTAGCTACTTCCAGACTCAGAAGAAGTTGTCTCCAAAGCAAGCACGGTGGCAAGACTTTCTGACCGAGTTCAACATGAAGCTTGAGTACAAGCCAGGCTGCACCAACTATGTTGCTGATTCATTGAGCCGAAAAGCGGAACTTGCTAGTCTTGCATTGGAACGTGTAGCTGCCATCGCCAAATTGTCGGGCACCATTCCGGATCGTGTACGGGAAGGCTTGGAACATGACACTTTTGTAAAGAGCCTCATTCATGCGGTGAACAAGGGGAAGACTCGTCGGTTCTGGTTGAAAGACGGTCTTCTATTCACACATGGGAACATGATGTTCATACCTAAGCATGGGAACCTGAGGCGTGAACTAATGCATGAGTGTCATAACACTCGATGGGCAGGCCACCCTGGCCAGAGAAGGAATTTGGCTTTGCTGGAAGCAAGTTATTACTGGCCAAAGATGGAGGACGATGTGGATGCCTATGTTCGGACGTGTCTGGTATGCCAGCAGGATAAGGTTGAACACAAGAAGTCAGGAGGACTTCTAGAGCCATTACCAGTACCAGATAGACTGTGGGAGTGTTTATCGACGTACTTCATCTCTGCCTTACCCAAGGTGGATGGCTTGGGATCAATCTTAGTGGTCGTGGATAGGTTCACCAAGTATTCTACCTTCATCGCTGCACCAACAGACTGCACCGCAGAACAGGCCGCTCGACTGTTCGTGAAGTACGTGGTGAAATATTGGGGCATACCAAAGATCATAGTTAGCGATCGTGATCCAAGATTTACGGGGAAATTTTGGACAGAAGTGTTCAAGTTACTTGGGTCCGAGCTCAACTTCTCCACAAGCTTTCATCCTCAAACAGATGGACAAACGGAGCGCACCAATGCCTTGTTGGAGGAGTACTTGAGACACTTCGCGAACGCTAACCAAAGAAATTGGGTGGAATTATTGGACGTGGCTCAGTTTTGCTACAACTTGCAGAAGAGTGAATCATCTGGCCATAGTCCATTCGAGTTGGCCACAGGCCAACAACCTTTGATGCCACACACACTCGCTGGAGGATATAGAGGAAAGAGCCCTGCTGCTTTTTAATTCACTAAGGAGTTGCATGAGAAACACGACTTGGCCAAAGCATACTTGGAGAAAGCCTCTCAGCGAATGAAGAAATGGGCGGACGAGAAAAGGAGACCCGTATCTTTCGAAGAAGATAACTTAGTCATGCTGAAGTTGAACCCGCAACAGTTCAAAGCCTTTCGGAAGGTACACAAGGGACTCATTCGACGGTACGAGGGACCATTTCGCATCGTCAAGAAAGTCGGGAAGGCGTCGTATAGATTGGAGTTACCTAGCCACATGAAGATCCATCCCGTCTTTCATGTTAGATGCTTGAAGCCATATTATGCGGATCAAGATGACGAGTCTAGAGGAGTTACCAAGAGAGCCCCGTTCAATATGATTACCTCTCTAGATAAACAGGCTTCAAACATAGAGTCCCACAGACGTGTCTCAAGAGGAGGGCGAATTTATAAGGAATATCTTGTCCGATGGAAGGATCAACCAGACAGTGAAGCCAGTTGGGAACATGAAGACTTACTTTGGCAACACAAAGATCTCAGCGACAAGTACAACGCGACGAGGACGTCTGCGAATTCGGGTGGGGGAGAATGTCACAAGGGTGCACCAAATGGCTCAACACATGGCTAACTCACCCTTGTGCACCACCTTGGCTAGCCCCTTTGGCTAAATGGCTAGCCTCCCATTCTAGAATCTTCTCTCATTTGTCCTCTTCTTAGAACATTCTAGAATAGTGTAGGTATTTGTGGATAAGAGTGGAATAATCTAGAAGTAGATCCTAGCCATACACTTGTATAGATCTTAGATAATTTTCTAGAACATTCTTGGCTCCCAACTAGTATAAATAGGGATGCCATTCTCATTTGTAATCATCCAACAATCCAAGTAAGAGAGCAATACACACTTAATTCTCTTATTCAATCATTCTATCAGTTCTTGAGTGTTCTTGAGCGTTCTTGAGTTTCTTGTGAGTTTTGATCTTGAGTAGTAACACAAAGTTGTGTTAACTTTGTTTGGGAGGCTTACTTATCTAGTAACGGAATTCTAGACAAGTGCCACACGGAATCAAGTCGAGACGAAGGACCGACCCCGTGACATGATGCTAGGCTTGGCGTGTATGTAGATCTATGTAGGTGGGAACGTGGGAGCTTCACTCTAAATTCAAACCGTTTGTTATTATTTTTGCCATAGCTAATACTTGTAAAAGTTGACTACATTGCAAGTTAACAAAACTCAAGCATAAGTTATGAGCAAGCCAACAAAGTATGTACAAAATAAAATTCCATATTAATATATATGACTTGCAAACTTTTGTGTTTAGAATTTCTTCTAGTGCTTCAGGCAAATAGCAAACTCTAGTATGTGAAAATCATGGATATTGATTGATACCACGGCAGTAGAGCACGGAATGATGGAACCTTCTTTTTCCTTGTTATTGACTTTAAAAACAAACTATGTGGAAATTTCTGTCACCTTTCTCTATTTTATTCCCTCGTTATTTTAACTCCCTTTGGAATCGACCATTTTTCTTTTCTTTATTCTCGTTTGCATTTGTCGTGTGCGGCATTATAATAGAACAAACTTATATGGGCCGTCGAAGACTAGTTGTTCGTTTTTCGTGATCGGATTTTGACACAACTGTTTCCTTTCTTTTGCTAGCTTATTTTTAGCACAATCAGGGATAGAACCAGGTTGTAAGAAAGGGTGTAAATTTTTTGCACAAGCCAAATAAAGGTGTAAAATAGATTTAAGAGTCCATTTTATGATCAGAAAAAACAATAAAATAATAACATTTGGATTTATGAGCTAGTTGGATTGGATGTATAACAACACACTCATGTTCTAAATTAGTTCCGTCCCTGGACACAATAATAACCGAAGTTTCTTAGTATACACAATCAAAAGAAAAATTCATCTCAATATTGGAATATTATTGTGATGGCCAAAAATCTGATCATCACAACCAAAACTTAAATTGTTAAAAAATTACATTTTTGAGGGTGCAAATGATACAGAGCAATACAAATTCAAAGAACAAAAGTTAAGTTAGAAATGAAATCCAAAAAAAATTGAAATCAACACAAGATTTAGCGTGGTTCGGCAATTATTTGCCTACATCCACGGGTAATGAAAATTGGTGTTCTTATTGATTTTCTGGGTTACAGTTGAAATGAAGTTCTTCATTCTGTTCGGTCGAACAGAAGAAATGGTTTTCCCCCCCAAAAGATCCCCTCCTCTATT
>JAJJMC010030282.1:3275861-3325574 GCA_023531435.1 Papaver californicum
CTCAAACATTAGTAAGCTACATGTTTCATCCACCATTTTGCCACTTGCTGATGTAGTTTCCCCTTATTTTGTCATGTGTTGATGACGTTTCACCATATTTCGCCATGTGGCGATGGAGTCCGCCACGTGTCCTTTTTAATCTTATCTTCAAATGGTCTCAATCCAATTTTGGTGCGGGCAAAGGTTGGTGCCAACTTGGTTGCGGGAAAGATTGGTGAGGGCATGAGTTGGTGCGGGCTTGGATTACTACGGACATGAGTAAGCTGCGGTCCTATATTGGCTGTGCGCTCCGAACTTGGTGCGGGATTGGTTGATTTAAACTTGATTTTTGTGCGGGAAATGAATGTCCTCCTGCTGCGGGAATGATAAGCTCCATGTTGCGGACCTAGCTGCGGGAATGATTAGCTCCGGACTTGAAAGTGGTGCGGACTTGAGCTTGATGTTGGGTACTTGATTCAAAATGGTGAGGGAATGGGTACTCACAACTTGCCCCCTTTTCTTAAGAGTTGTCCGAAGAATAATTCTTAAGAAAATGACTTTGCGTCTCGTTCTTATCATACTGTAGTGGTTGATGTTGCATGTCCACTTTCATTTTTCTCCATCCAGATCCCACAAGTGGTATGAACCCTGTCCCGCAATATCTTGTGTCCTCTCGTCACGTTTGTCAAGAGAGTATTGAAAGTGATAATCGAGATGGGTCCTGTATCAGATGTCATTTGACGCAGATTTATACATACGATCCAATTCTTGTGTATGAACCTGTCATCTCGAGAAGGGTCCTGCATTAGACGTCATTTGACGCATATTTGTTTAATACTTGTAAGGGCTTGTTATCTTGGTGAAATCTTGATGTATATGAAGCATTTTCGCTATTTACTTTGTATCAGTAGTATATCAAATCTGAAAATTACATTCAATTAAGGACTATTTCTTGTTCGGAAAACACTATTCGTCGCCCATATTCATAGTCAACATTTTTTTTTTTTTTTTTTTTTCTTTTCATGATTCAGACCCAAAGACTTAATATCTAAAGCAGATTAGGATATAAAAAAGAAAGAAAAAAAAACTACCTCTGTTTTTATAAAAGCGTTACCATCATCTTTTTTCATTTTGACATATATTTTTAGGCTAAAATTTGAAAAGAATAGCCACACTTTTATATAAACGGAGAAAGTACATCCAAAAGTCTACAAAAGCAATGAAACATAATTCAACCAAATTCTTAATGAATCCCATAATACTTGTTGATGTCAAAGTCTGAGATATGTTATTATTTGGGACATTTTAAACAGTTTTAAAGTTCCTAAGTAATACTCCTCCGTCCCAAGAAAAATAATATTTTTATTTTTTCTGGGATGGAAGTAGTAACAGTTGGATATACAAGCTTGACGGAAGTAGTAACAGTTGGAAATACAAGCTTCCGAGAGTAGACTCTTGAACTCAACATTCTCTCTTGTCATGTGTGTACTTATGGAACTCCTCTATAAGTGAGACAAAACACACGTGAAAATCATTTTGGATATTTGGAGAATTAAGAAAGGAGTTCTTATATGGAACTTCATTTCTTCCTTGTTGAAAACTTCAGCGGCTGGATAAATAGATGAGGTAAACTCTGTAGAATTTTTTTTATCAAATTTCTCTATTTTATCCTATCATTATTACAATTATCCATTGGAATGATCCCTTTGTCCTCCTTTCTTTCCAAGTGCTTGCATTTGTTTGTTGTATACGGCGTTACGAGATATCATACCGCATAGGGCTGTCAATGGGTACTCGAATACCCGGATGCGTTTCGAAACCGGATGAAATGGGTCTGAGTCCCAAAACTGGATCCATTAGTGATTTTGGACCCTAACAGGTAGGACACGTTAAGACCCGATAGTAAACGGCTCCATCCAGGTCCAACCCGTCAGGTACCCGTGGGTAATCGGGTAATTTATAGAGGTTAATTTTATAAAATTAGATATCAAAATTATGTCATATATATAGAAAAAATAAATCTGATTCACTTTATTTAATTCTCTCTGTTTCTGATGAGAGAAGAGAATACTTCTTCGCTTCAGTAACTTCACTTCACTTACTCACTCAATCATTGCAAACCCATCTTCTTTTTCGACCACATCAAGCATAGCAGTACAACACCACCAAATCTCTCCACCAGATCCACTTTCTACACATGATTTCAATTTCAAACAACCCATATCGGCTGTTCACTTCACCAGGAGAAACAAAAAATTAATTTTCTCAACTCTACTCCCAAACCCAAATCTTAGCTCCTTCTGTCGATTTGGTTAGTTTTTTTCTATAGCTCTGTTCATTTTCTGTTTTAGCGAATTCGATTGGGGTTTTTATTTGATAATCCATTTTCTAGGGTTTGTAATTTCCGAATCTTATATGATCATAATAGGGGTTTTTATTTATTGCATGTTTCAATGTTAATTTCATTATACTTTCATTATACTTTACTCTTTCTCCTGATTGCATTTTCACTTACTGTAGCTCTGTTCACTTACTCACTTATTAGGGGTTTTCTTTCTCCTGATTGCCTGTTCTCATAATAGGGGTTTTCTTTCTGTAGCTCTATTCACTTACTCACTTATTAAAATCACATGTTAATTTCATTATACTTTACTCTTTCTCCTGATTTTGTCATATATGATATCTTTCCAGCATTTTTTTCATCTAAATATCATTTATTGTCTGTTTCAATGCAGGACCAAGTTCCACCATTCCCATCTAAAACTTCTTTGTCTATAATAGAAGAAGAACTTGGAGGCCCAGTGATTTTGAGCAATAGCAACTGATCCCAAATGTTGATTTTGAGCCAATAGTTGCTGCTAGTCTTGGTATGTTGATTAACTTTTGAATGTAGTTACTCATTGTGTATGTAGTTTACTTATCAAACTAAATTGTAACCTTTTAAACAAACAGTTCTGCTTTCTGACCTTTTCAGTTGGCCCAGTATGATTCTTGGGTTATTTATAAATTATGTCATTGTGTTATTTATTTTGACGAATTAGAAGAAGGGAAATCCCAGTGTAAGAGGAGTTCTTCTTCTCATTCACAAATGTTGTTGCAGTTGTGGTTTATTGCTGCTCATATTTGTTTGCACTTGTTCGTTAAAAAAAAACTAAGAGGAAAATATTACTCTGTATTGACGGAATATTGTGTAGATGTTTAGTACAGATTCTGCAGAACAAGTGCCCGCCCAGTAGCCTAATTCTGTTTGACCATCAACTGACCAGTTCTCTATTGGCTTATTGCAGTATAGCCTCTATTCAATAACCATTCACACTTCAGATGTTATCTAACTTAATCAATATATATGGCATGATTTTTCAAATCCTCTACATTCAACGTTAGCGGCTCTTCAGTTCTGGGTTCATTCCTAGCCTGACTACGACGTAACGACTCTTCTCAATATGACTTAGTCACCCTATTTTAAATAATGATGCAAGAATTTCTTTTATATATGTTCTTTACTTGATACATTTTCGATTGCCAGCATTCACTATCCTCTCATTCGAATGTCAACTTCTTTAAGTTAATTGTGGTATCAAATAGTATAGATTCTAGAACTTCTCAACTACCTTGTTTTTAATTGCCGTTGAAAAGACAAGATAAGCTATAATGAATCCTTGACTAGTATTTGTTTAGTTAAGAGAATCAGTAGGTAAATGATAGTATGGAATACCTAATTACAACTCATGATATTGCTAGTCTTTCTATACTGGTAGCTAGTAAGCTAGGTGATGTAGTATATTGCCAAAACTGAGATCAATCTTTTCCTTGTTGCTTAGGAAGATGGATGTTATTGTTTACTGCTTGTCTTTTTGTTTGAAATGTTTACTGGTTGTTTTCATTGGCTGACGTTGCATTTATGTATACCTTAACTCGTTTGTGCAGGTTTACTATTAAATTACTTGGAATTTGTGGATTGGAAGGACCTTTTTTTGTGAGCTGCATTACTAGTAAAAAAGTGATTCCTCCTGCGTGCTAGGTAACTTGAAAGGCTTGTATAGATTCTTAAATGTACACTTTTATTGAATTAGAATTTAGAGGATTCACAAAGGTTTGATTAATTTATTATAACTGAAGAATCTTTTCTCAACTTATCCCTTGAAGATAATGAAATTATTTTATGTTTTCCGACTTTTACAGCCTTGAGCTGATAATCCCAGTTATACATGAAAACTATTCGGTTATTCTTTGCTCATTGTGATTTTATTGCTTAGAACCTTACCTATGTATATATGGTGCTAGACGAATGTCATCTATTTAGGGGTCAAGTGACTCTTGATTTGTATATCCTTAGTGTGATTTTCAGAATTCGTATACCTTACTGTTTCTGATATTATGGATTTACCTCGGAACACATCTTGTTATGATTTGCAATACCCTCGTGCTTATTGAATCATTACTAGGTTCCTGATTTCCCACCGGACTATAGAGGAACTGACTTGAGGAGCGGGGACTAGTTAGGCTAGTTGCACCTGCAGAATTTTTAATGGCTGCTGGATTTGGATTTAGAACTACTATTCTGCTTGAAGCTCGTGGGCTATTAATATCTTTGAATGCATTTTTATTCTCAGACTTGACCTTTCTCCTGAAATATTTATACATATTTTTTTTAGGAGTCTCTTTATGAACAACAAGCTCTGACATTGAGTTAAATTATCAATCTTGTCTTCTGACGCTTTTGTTCTCGTCACTGACTTCTTTGGCTCAGCTTTTTCAGATTGAGAACCCCGAAGGTCTTCGATGTGTTTCACCAGCAATGAATTAGAATCTTTAAGAAGTTTTAGAAGTAGTTCCTTGTTCGATTCAATATATCCAGTGCATCCATAAATTGTTTGGTCTATTGAATTTTTGCTTCATCTGTCATTTACCCAGAATCAATAAACTTTTGCCTCAAAAAAGCCTCGTCTGCTTCACTTAGTCTCTCTTCAAGAATAGTATGTTTTTGATGTTCTTCCATAAGCTTCTTTACACTTCTTCTACAAATATCAATCTTTGATGCTCTTCTTCCATAAGCTTCCCTTAGTTGTACCATGTACTATGTACTGTAATTTTTCTAACTTTTGTTTATGAGTTATGCTAAGAAAGGAAGTGGGTACTATGTACTGTAATTTTTCAAACTGTATATGCTTATTAAAATGAGTCTCCTTTTGGAACCGTTAACTATCCGGACCCGATAATTACTCGTTGTTTTAATAGGGTCCGGGTCCGAGTCCATATAATTAGGAACCAACCCCAGAACCGACTAAAATATCAGGGTCCGGATCCGGATCTATGGTACCCAGGAGGACCCGGACCCATTGACAGTCCTATACCATATACCCCATTTGAACAAACTTTAAATAGTTAGGTTAGGACAGAGAAAACGTTTCTTCAAAGAACTTGTGTTTGTGGAATTAGATAATCACCCCCTAATTTCAAAATGCTACATCCGTCTCAGGAAAAAAAATACTATCACGGAAGGAGCATTTACTTCATAGAGGAAATTGGAGAGTTGGGGTCATTTCTTTATTCTGTGTAACTTCAAGTTTGGAGGAAGTTGTGGCACTTCTTATCCCCTTCACTTATTAAGCATTTCCTATGGCTTTTGGCTCACAGGATGGTTCTAGTTAGAGACTCTTTTAGAGCAAGGACTATAGGGATTGAGAGTCTTTTGTAAAATAAAAGACTTGATTAAATTTGGTCCTACTATAGGTAGAAGGAAACCCCCTTTCACCCCAAACTCAATCAAAGTCTCGTTCAGATGATAGAGTGAGTGAAAGTCTTTACTACACGATATACTGTTAGCCGTGTGAAATAAACAAAAGAAAAACGGCAAACAGTTTGTCATATGAAAATAAAATAAATAAATAAACGACAAACAGTTTATCTTATGAAACTAAAAGAAGAAAAACGACAAACAGTTCGTTGTATGAAACTAAAATGAAAAATAAAACGGTAAATTATTTGCCGTATGAAATTAAAATGTAAAAAAAAAGGCAAAAAGTATGCCGTATGAAACTAAAATGAGAAAAAAAAAAAAAAAGCAAACAGTTTACCTTATAGTCTATTATCCCTCTATCCCATAGTGGATTTTGCACTCCTTCAGCTAGACTCTCTTTCATTTTGAAAGGAATAGACTCTAAAATAGTCTATCCCATAGTCCTTGCTGTTTGGAAAAGAGGGTTAAACATCTCTGGTTTCTGTCCTCTCTGTGCCAAGAGTCCTCAAACTATTAATCCTCTTTGCAGAATGTCCTGTCATATCTAGGCTATGGATAAAAGTAGCTTCTGAATGGGGTTTTACTATATCTTCTACGTTCTACCCATATTAATCTCGAATGGATATTCAGATATGGCCAGTATTATCCAAAACAAATGAAGTCTCTTACCAATAGCGTAGTTCCTTCCTTCTATGGCAGATTTGGATATTCAGGAGTAGTATTTAACCAACAAGTCTTCAAATACAGATATAGTTCTCCATCAGGCACTGTGTAAAGCTGATGAGTTTTTATCTGCCAATCACTCAGCCTCCTATGATGTTTACACTACTCATTTAAGCTAAATACTGAAGCTGCAGCCAACTCTTGTCGTGCTGCAGGTACACGGGGTTATTCGATCATATAATGGTACCTTCATTGCTGCCTTTGCCAAGCACATTTTAAATAATGGAAGCAATATGGAAAACTCGTGCCATTAAAGAAGGTTTGCAGCTAGCTCATGCTTTAGGTATTACAAAGCTGGAAGTGGTTAGTGACTCCACCTATATAGTTAACCTTGTAAATGGTATCTGTGCAGTTCCTTGGTGTTTTATAAACATCCTGAGAGATATTAGCACCTTAGTCACTTTCTTCCAGGATGTTTCTATTACTCAAAACTATCATAAGAGTAATTTTGTAGCTGATCTACTAGCTAAGAAGGCTATCTCATCACATGATATAAATCAAGAATGCGTTTCTCACCCTCCATCTTTTTTTGGTTAATCTTTTGTATGATAATGTGATGGGGAGGGCTTTCCCCCATGCTGTGAAGCCCATCTAGTTTCTGTTATATTGTGTTTTACCTCAAGGAAAAATGAAAAACTCTAACTTCAAGTTTGGTCATGCTAAAAACTATACCTTAAAGTCGTAGATGCTTCTTCCGTATTAAAGGATGGTAGAACAGTTGAGACTAGAGAGTAATAACCACACCCTGAAATTAAAACCTGTTTTACCCCTTAAAATGAATCTAATTCTAAGGATTAGAATTCTAATCTTACATATTTATACTTTTAAAACTAGCTACAAAAACCCTCTAAATCTCTAATTAGGGAGCAGCAGCAAAGAATTTCAAAGAAAGTGCAAAACAGACATCTTTTCCTTTTCCATGATATAGATAACCTATTTGTTTCTGCGGAAGTAGTAGATACTGAGGAACTCAAACCCATTTCAACAGACTCCCTAAAACCTTCTGTAATGCTTATATAAGCATGACCCACATTGCTATTGATGTCAAAGTCTCAGATCCTATTTGTTTCTGCGGAAGTATCAACGGACTCCCTAAAGCATTCTGTAATTCCAACTCCAAGTATGTATTTCAACCGTGAATCAAGTTTGTCCACCCAGTGATAAAAGATCCACACCTTGAATTGTTGTTACAGGGTACATCTTATTGTGTAATAAAGCTAACCATCATCTATTCACATATTATTAGATGTTTGGTACTATGTTAAGAAGAAAGCATACAGCTCTGATACAGAATACTCAGGTATCTAATGGTGAATTAGACTCGTAGAAGAACTGGGTAGTAACCAAATAGTTATAAAATGGAAATCACCAAAACTAATATGAGTATTTGAAAATCAGAATCAAGTTTCTTCAGCAACAATTACTCAGACGGTCCAAATTAAGATGACTAGATCACTAAAGAGTAACAATTATAACATGAACATGAAAGGGAATATCAGCATAACAATCTTAGTTTATAACGATTCAAAAAATACCACTCAATTAGATTACAATAGAAGCTGTTATGGCACTTGCAAAAAAATTGGAAGGACAAAGTACTGTTGTGGAACAGAATTTGTTCTTAATAGAAAACACAACTACTATGTTTGTCTCGAGTATGATGTCCTCCAACCAGAGAGTAAACAGTAAGGAGAAAAGCAAGAGTAACAAATCAAAAACAAACGATTTGACAAACAGAAAATTTTCTAACCTAAATAAAAAATAAATGTTACAAAAGATAATACAAACCTAAAAAACAAACTGATACGAACATCTTATACCAGAGTTTAGAGTGAAAAGGATAAGTCACTATCGACTTCGATCATTGATTCTTAGTTACCAGGAGCTGGATCAAGAATGGAATCGAAAATGGTAAAATTTTCAAAATGAAATTTCGAGGAACGATGTTGGGAGCGTAAAGTAGGTTTCATAGAGTTGATGTAGCAACAACTACTCATGGGCTCCAAATTAAGACAGCAAGATTCATAATGATAACGATGCAATATGCATAGTTAATTACAACTTAAAGCTACTTTTTGTACAATTTTCACAAACAAGTGTAGCATAAACGAGAAAGTAAATAACAAAAGCAGCACAACAATCTTAATTTATAACTACTCAAAATAAGCACTGAATTACACTACAGTTGTTGCCTTATGGTAAAAATATAGCCAATATTTATTTATATACATGTCACATGTTCAGAACCATGTTTCCCAGAAGGCACAGAACTCCAATACGCACTAGGCAGATTCCCCTATGCCAAACAAGATTCGTGAAAGAAACAAATAGCGATCAAACAGCTTACAAATAGAAATCACAAAAACACGTTTGAGAATTTACAACAAAGAGATGATACAGCAACAACTACTTATAGGGTTCAACTTAAGATAACTAGATTCTCAACAGTAACGACACACAGTTTATTAGAACTTAAAGCTAATTTTTGTACAGTTTTCACTAACAAGTGTAACATAAACTAGAGAGGTAAATAACAAAAGCAGCACAACAATCTTCATTTATACTATTCAAAAAAATTCACTGAATTAGATTACAATCCTAGCCGTTATGACACATACAAAAATCCCGTACGATATAGTACAAGACTTAATGAACTAAAAGTTGCACAAACAAAAACAACCCACCAAGCCATAAACAATGCCACTTCTTTAACAAGTGCGGAACATGGTAAGAAATTGCACAAAAATGGGAAATTCGTAAGTAAGCTCCTACCTTCTTCTTCTTCAATTTGGGATAATCCAAGAAACAAAAGAACTAACGCGGATGGTGCAAGAAACTGCAACACTACTAAACACATATAATAATTGTGTAAGAAGATTTTCGCTCTACTGAATTCCACATCCGGAACTTTACTAGCATGTAACCTCTGATACCACGACAGAACTGCCTCGTTCAAATACATTTGTAAATTAGGCCTCAATGCCAAAAACTGCGAAACCCCAAAAGCCAGTAAACACATTAGCCTAAACTTATCGAAATCTGATTGCGCCATACCCAACTTTCCAACCAACTTCTCCCCAGCCAACTTCTCACTAGAATTCACTCCTTTAACAAGTATTGCTGCTACTGGTTTAATCCAAAGTAAACACGTAAACATTCCAATGATAAAATTTACATAAAGCAGAAACCTTGCAAACCATCCACACGAAATTATCGACAAATTCCATCGCAGTTGATCTGTTCCAAGCCAAAACGATCGAGCAATCTTCGTCGCAGGCATGAACAAAAATCCACAAAGACAACCAGCTAAAATAGCTACAACAACCTTCCCAGACCCATCAATCCCCTCAAATTTAAAATCAAACACTGTAGGAACAACTACAAGCAAAATCGAAAACCCTAATATAAACCCTAACCCACCAAAAATCAAACTCAATTGCTTCTCAGACCTCTTGGATGCAGATCTCTCAAACGAAAGCTTACCAATTACAACAACTACTTTAAATATCGAGAAAACCCCAAACAAAATCGGAACCACAGATCCATTAACAAAAACTCCAGATTTCTCAGATATATTCAACCCCCATTTATGAAGTATAAGTGATGAAATTGAAATGAAAGAATAAATAAAAACATTCTGATAATCAGAGAAATAAAGTCTTGATCTAATATGACTATCAACTAAATGTAATCTAAATATCTGAGCATTAGTTTCATCAAACTCAAATTTTCCTTTCTTAGGATTAACCCTTTTCTTGATTTGTTCATTACTACTATTACTACTTGAATCTAAATTCTGATATCCTTCAACGGAAGTGTTGTTTTCACTTGGTCTACGGATTGCTGGACGAAACCCAGATTTATTAATATCACTTGCGACGTTTTCTGGATGAATGTAAGTATTAAGACCTTGGAGAAATCGAATTGGGAGGTGAAGAAATGTGAGGATTAGAGTTAGAAGGATTGATAATCCGATTTGAAATACGAGGTTTTTGTATTCAATTAATGTGGATGATGATAATAATAACATTGTTTGGATTCTATTACTTTGGTTTCACTTCAACTGAAGAAGAAAAGGTTAGTTAAACTCTGTTAGTTATTGAATTCCCAATCTGAGATTCTAACTTAGGTTTGGAACTGAGAGAGAAAATGCCTTTTCTGGTTTTGTTCACAGAACTCAGAAGTGCCTAGAAGTAGGATGTGAAGCTGGATACTCTCTTGGGCTTGAATTGTGATCGCTCTTGTCTCAAACAGTATTGAACGGACTTGGACTTGCATATCTCGTTGTGAACATTTTTTATTTTACACCCCAAGTCTACCGCTATGACGTAAAATCTGTCACCTGAACTGTAACTCAAAATTTAGTGCTGCAGTTCAGCGTAACCGTATGACGAGAATTTGACTCGTGCCCCAAAAGTTAATGGTTTGTAAGACTAATCCCTACTGATCATCAAATCCAACTTTCAAACTTCAAGATATTTTAGCTTGAATCAAGTTTTAACCGATAGATTTAGGATATTTACATTTCTGAAACAGTGTGAATCAATTTGATTGAAATGGAAGAAGTTTATTTGTTACAGGGACTCGACTATTTATAAACTCTCTTCACTCAACACACATGTGTGCACAACACACTTACAAATATTCGGCACACATTTTCTTGTGTTATTACCCTCCCTCAAGTTCAAGGTGTTTATAGAAAAAACTTTGAACTTGACACTTACAAACACTCGGCACACATTTTCTTGTGTTATGAGTAATCATTCTGTCCATAAGATAGTCGTGAAAAAACATTAGAACCGTATCTTGTTGCGGAGCATTGACAATGGTAACAGCAGCAAATAATATTTCCACTAAGTACCCAAGCAATGCACACACGATAGAAACCAACATCACCCTGCAACTCAGGTTTGTTGCACAAGGAAATATCCATAGTAAACACTCACACACACAAAATATGACAGACCATAGGGAGCAATGGTAGGTATCGTAGCAGTCCGTAGTATGAGTTGATCGAGATAAACCATAAGCAATATTGCAAACCAACAACTAGACACACACACACACGATGCCACAATAACCTGTAATAGAAATGAAGTGATGTATATGTAGTTGATATAGTGAGAGATAGAGTATGCTGCTAGCAGGTGAAATAACAACTCCAGACGTAGTAGATGATACCCATGAATAAGTATAAGTAGTAGATGATACCCAAGAAATAATACTCCAGAAGTAGTAGACAATAACAGCAGTAGTACTTAGTAACATTGAACAATCTTTGTTGGAGAAGAGTACCAACACATAAGAAGAAATGAGCATCAATAGTACGAACATAATCAGCAGACCAGAAGTATTGTGAGTGGAACAAGACACATCGACAATTGATATAATACCAAGTGTAGAAGTAGCATCTCCACTAAACCAACACTTGCAAAATAAAATAGGAAATTACACAAAATAACAATATGAAGTCATCTGTCTCATTAAGCAGTACACCTAACTTTGCTCCATATGATGCAAATGAATGAAACAACTCACAATTCTCTAAAATCAGTGTGTAGGACAAGGTTGTCCAGAACCATGAAAACGAAGTGCCTGAGATAGAGCAGGGTAGATTTGAGTAGTCTCTATATATATTCTAGTTGCCCTATTTAGGGTTTGTATTATTATTGTTATCGTTGTATTCCTCTGGAACACTATTTTGTGATTATAGTGAAAACCGCAGCCGCTTCTTGGACGTAGCCCAATTCGGGTGAACCAAGTAAATCTTGTGTGTTTTTGTTTTTGTTTTGTTTTCTTTATAGCATCGATCCTAACAACTGGTATCAGATTTAGATTCACGAAGAATTCGGGAAGAATCGATGGCAGGAGGAGAAGACGACAGAACGACAGAGAAAGGGGCGTCAACATCATCTGCGATAGGGGTCGGATCTGCAAACGCAATCGAAAGGTTTGATGGGTCAGATTTCGGGTACTAGAGAATGCAGATTGAAGATTATGTCTATGGAAGAAATTTGGAGCAACCTCTATTGGATTCAACGAAGCCATATGGGATGTCCGAGGAAGATTGGAAACTCATGGATCGACAAGTTCTAGGGGTTGTTCGATTAACCCTAGCCAAGTCAGTTGCACACAGCGTTGTGAAAGAAAAGACCATTGCTGGTCTAATGGCGGCCTTGACGAGTATGTATGAAAAGCCGTCGGCGAACAACAAGGTGCATCTGATGAAGAAGTTGTTCAGATTGTACATGGCAGAGGGCGCTTCAGTTACAAAGCACTTGAATGAGTTCAATGAAATCGTGAATGCTCTATCATCTGTCAAGATCGAATTTTATGATGAAATTCGTGCCCTAATCCTTTTGGCTTCTCTACCCAACAATTGAGAAGTTGTGAGAAATATCGTAAGTAATTCCGCCGACAAAGAGAAGCTAAAGTATAATAACATACCGATCTGATTCTGGGTGAAGAAGTTCGAAGGAAGGATTCTGGTGAGTATTCGAATAATGATGCTGCCTTTAACGTCGATTCAAGAGGCAGATCATCTCAGAAAAATCAGAATATAGGAAGACCTAAATCAAGAATAGGGCGTAGCAGGGACCAATCTAGAGGTCCATGGGATCCGACTGGATGTTGGAACTCCGGCCAGATGGTCCACATACAGAAGTGGTGAAAAGAACCTAAAAAGATCGTGAATGAAAGTGCAAATGTTGTTATAGAAACCGTGCAAGATGCCTTACTGCTTTCTGGTGAAAGTCCTATAGACTCTTGGGTTCTCGACTCGGGAGCTTCTTGGCATACCACTTCAATCCGAGAACTTTTTGTTAACTATACTGCAGGTAACTTGGGGACTGTCTATTTAGATGATAATAGACCACTTCAGAAAGTAGGTATTGGAGAGATCAAGCTTAAGCAGGAAAATGGATCAGTCTGGAGAATCCACAAGGTTAGACATATTCCATATTTAAAGATGAATCTGATTTCTATTGGGAAGTTTGATGACGAAGGGCATGCTGTTTATTTTTGTAATGATATGTGGAAGGTGACTAAGGGAGATGTGGTAGTGTCTCGTGGTTACAAGAAGGGTATATTTATATGTATTCAAGTCCGATAGACTTGTCTATTATTGGCATGGAAGCAGTAGATACAGTTGCAGTTGCTGACTCTAGTGATACTCTATGGCACCAAAGGCTTGGGCATATGAGTGAGAAGGAAATGAAGGTACTTCAGTCGAAGGGAAACTACCAGAATTAAACACCATTGATGTTGGTATGTGTGAGAGTTGCATCCTTGGGAAGCAGAAGAAAGTCAGCTTTGTCAAATGCGGTAGAGCTCCAAAACCAGAAAAGTTAGAGTTGGTGCATACTGATTTGTGGGGACCATCTCCAGTTCCATCACTTGGTGGCTCATTATACTACATCACATTTATTGATGACTCGACCAGAAAGGTATGGATTTATTTTCTGAAAAATAAAAGTGATGTATTTGATATATTTAATAAATAGAAGGCTTTGGTAGAAAATGATACAGGTTTGAAACTGAAGTGCCTAAGATCAGATAATGGGGGTGAGTATATTGATGGTGGGTTCAGAGAGTATTGTGCTACAAATGAAATCGGAATGGAGAAGACAATCCCAGGGACACCACAACAGAATGGTGTAGCTGAGCGCATGAAACGGACCCTAAATAAACGTGCTAGAAGCATGAGGTTGCATGTTGGGTTGCCAAAAGTTTTTTGGGATGATGCAACCAACACTGCAGCTTATCTGATCAATAAAGGACCATCAGTTCTGTTGAATTTTAAACTGCCAGAGGAGGTATGGAGTGGTAAGGAGGTAAATCTTTCTTTTTTGAAAGTATTTGGCTGCCTGTCATATGTACATGTTGATGCCAATGCTAGAAACAAACTTGATCCCAAATCCAAGAAATGTTTATTTATTGGCTATGGAGATGATGCTTTTGGTTATACATTTTGGGATAGAAAATCGAAAAATTATCAGAAGCAGAAATGTCATCTTCAATGAGAAGGTTATATACAAGGACAAATCAAATGCAGTTGAAGAACCAGAGGCACCAGAGGTAAAAGATTCTGCTTATGTTGATTTGGGTGAGATTTCTATAATCAGTTTGCAGGACAAGGTTGTCCAGAACCATGAAAACGAAGTGCATGAGATAGAGCAGGTTAGATTTGAGTAGTCTCTATATATATTCTAGTTGCCCTATCTAGGGTTTTTATTATTATCATCATCGTTGTATTCCTCTGGAACAATATTTTGTGATTATAGTGAAAAACGCAACCGCTCCTTGGACGTAGCCCAATTTGGATGAACCAAATAAATCTTCTGTGTTTTTTTTTTTGTTTTGTTTTCTTTATAGCATCGATCCTAACAACAATAAATTTATATAATTGTATGCAACCTCTACGCGATAATGAAGAAAACACCATCTTATCTAAACACATGAGATATTCTTCATTCATTTGTTTCATAAAATTTGGTAAAGCCTCCTAGTTGCATCTTCTGGGTCGGGAATTATTCTCTTTGTTTTAAAAGAATAGGTTTGTTTCCTGTATCTTTTGTTCACAAATATTATTCATATCAGGTGAATATACATAAAATATATTAAGAAATAAATGAAGTTATAGTTGCCTGGATGTAGCGCGCCACATGCACATATCTAATATAGCATCCAAACAGTAAAACATTAACTCTTTTGCATGTTCAGTCTGTTGGGCGCAGTAAAAAAAAAAACAAATAAACAAAAGTTATTAATACTTAGCTCCTTAATGAAAGTGATTTGTCGAAATGGATAAGCTCCTCGTATCTCCGCAACAACAGCATGGTATGCATCAAAACTTTAGAAAAACAGAGTGAGTCACGTGTTCAACATTATTAATCAATCATGTGATTCATGCCAATTGATACTACACAATACACATATAATTAAAGTGATATATAAAACAATGGATAACTCATACACAACTGATTCAACATATCATTATTCATTAGCAATGTGATACTAATCTAACACATATAAGAGACTATCACTTTAAGTCAAAAAAATCAATTTGTTATTTGTTCTATTTGTTTATGAGAAATATTTCAACTAAATTGAAATCTCAAGTCTATTATGGATAAAAGCACTCACTAGTACCAGTTTTCATGTTATATCCAAGGTGACAAAGTACCACTATAAATGGTTGCAAGATCTCATACCAATCTAGAGCTTAGATACAGTTATTGATATTCTGGACAAACATGCGCAACGTTTTTACAAACACCAAATCTCACAAACCACAACTCCGAATCGGAAAATAAAAAATGACTTTTAAAGATAACATCTAGATCTAAAAACATCGTATGAATCACCATTTTAAAAAAATCATGGTTACCCCAGAAAAAGTAATTTAGTCAACAATATTTTTCTGCCCATCAGAATTTTTCAGGAACGTTTTTCAGTTTTGTAAAATACCTAAAAAATACTTTTACAACTCCAAAAATTCTGAAGCTCGGTGTGGGTAAGTATTAGGATGTCTAGTATATTCGGTTAAAAGTATTTGTCGAATTTCCTTCTAATTTAAGAGGTATACTCGAAATTCTACAGCTGACCAAGAAACTCAATTTTGTTTTTTTCACTTCACAATTAACATCCTCTGTTTTCCCATATAATATCAACGTCAACGATTCGCAAATTGATCATTCATTAACGATTATTACTAAAGTTAATGTCTTAAGATTGTTGTTCAACACGTTGTCCTTAAGACATTAGCGCCCGGCTACACTCAAGAGTGATGCTATAGCCTCCACAGGACTGATACCTCCATGATAAAACACTCGACTACACCTACTACTAGCATATGTAGTAGATGCTCAACTTGAGCTTGACAACTCCAAAAAAACTCTTAAGAAAAATCTTGAAAACTTGAAAAAAATAATAAAAAGTTATTATTCATGTGGTTTCTTCAAAAATAAGGAGAAACCTTTTTCCTTTTTTTATTATCTCAAAATAGGTTGAGAAAAACTTGTTTATATAATAACGTAGTACAACTTAAGAAGAAGGATTCCCCCGATGTGAGACTAATAAGTTTATATAGTCTCTTAAAATAACTTAAGAGTGGAAACTCCCCGATGTGGTACTAATAGTTTTTTCATTCACAAAAGAAAACAACAATTTATTTATTTTCTTAAAACCTTAAAATTCATATTTTATAAATTGTTTTCCAACAATCCCTCACATGAATGAAAAACCTCATTAAAACATGAAAAAAATATATAGATCTTGGTAAATTAACACCCCAATTCCATGACCGTGCGTGTTGAAGTCATACTAGCCATTCCAACTTACTCTCCTTCACACAAAAGTGTGTTGACTGTAAGACCTAATCATGTATATTCTATCACAATATGAACATACAGAATTAGAAGCGGAAGCAAAAGAAGAGATTGATAAATACCTCCAGCCATTGCTTGTAATCTTAATCCTTTGAATTTGCCATAATTTCTTGGTTGCTATGAACTTTGGTTCCAAACCCTCCTTCTCACTTTTAGATGGTGTGTACGGGATTAGAATGGTTTTTGGTGACCTTCTGTTCAGTTTTTCTATCTTTCTGTAAAACTAACCCTAGCCATCATAGAGCAGTTACCGATAGATATAGAGTGAGGTGGTTTTCTAAAGGTGAGAGAGAGTAGTGGGGCTAATGGGGGCTAATGGATCACATATCCTTTTTCCCCTTATTTTAGCCCATATGGGAAAAAGGCTAACATTCTCCCACTTGATCCATTTCACGAAAGATTCCATATACGGATCATGGCGATTAACCCTCTTTAAGAGCAAGAATTAATCTTCCATGTATCACAATATACTTAGTCTTTCACCACTCACACTTAACTTAATGAATAAACCATATGTTTCGTCTAGGTCAAACTGTAATGATATTTCTCAACAAAATAACTAAAGTAAGTACGTACATAAATTCCAAATGAGAAATAATCCAACTAAAATAAAAGCTTCAGAAAACCATAAAGAATGTACTACATTATAGGACCCAGTCCCATCCTTACTACATGATCCTTGAATCCTTTAATATGCATGCCTTTAGTCAAGGGATCAGCTATCATCAATTCAGTGCTAATGTGTTCAATGATCACTTTCTTTTCCTGTACACGTTCTTTTACGGCTAGATACTTTATGTCGATGTGTTTACTTCGACTCTTATTACTCTTAGCCATAAAACAGCAATTGAATTGCCACAATACATTCTTAATGGTCGGCTAATAGAGTCAACAACTCTTAGCCCAGAAATAAAGCCTTTCAGCCATACACCATGTGAGGCAGTCTCAAAACAAGAAACGAACTTAGCCTACTACTTCAAGACTATTTGTTCGTTTTTATATAAGCATGTTATCCTTAGTACCCTTAAGGTATCTCAATACTTTCTTCACAGCCTTACAGTGATCGATTCCTGGGTTACTCTGCTGTCTTACTGATACTCCAACGGCATATGAAATGTCGGGTCTAGTATAGACCTGAGCATATATAATGCTACCAACAGCTGAAGCATATGGAACATTTTTCATTTGTTCCCTTTCAATGCCATTCCTGGGCATTGGTCCAAACTGTACCAATCATCTTTTACAATGGGTGCTACACTTAAGGTATATACATTGATCTATCACTTAAGGTCTCCCACTGACCTTAAGGTATATACATTGATCCATAAGTCTGAATCTGTAGAATTTATGGCTTGTGAAAATAACATAAGATCATTATCGGCTCAAATATTACAATCCGAATCTCGCAGATACACTAAATAGTCACTAGAAATAGTTGACAATCAACTTATCATATGAAACAGTAGGTGGAAGTTGATCATTATCCTTTTAGGAACATTATCCTGAAATGATCACTCCCACTAATCAAGTCATTCTCAAGAAATTTAGCATTTCTTGATTCCAAAATTCTAGTGCTATGAAGAAATCTACTATAGTACTCTCCACCTCTATCTGATCTCACAATCTTAATGTGCTTACCACATTGTTTCTCTACTTTAACCTTAAACAATTTAAAGGCATCTAAAACTTCGTCTTTAGAACGAAACAAGTAAAGATACATATATTGTGAATAATCATCTATGAAGGTGATAAAGTATTTCGGATTATTAGCGTTCATGTCCGGACAACAAATGTCCGTGTGTATGATCTCTAATAGGTTTGAACTTCTCTTGGCATCAATTTTGTGTTTGTTAGTTTGCTTTTCCTTAATGCAACCAACACAAGTATCAAAATCGGTAAAGTCTAAAGTACTAAGTACCCCATCCTTTACCAATCTCTTAACTCTCTCAATGGAGATATGTCTCAATCTCCGGTGCCACAAAATAGAGGAGTCCTCATTCATAATACATCTTTTTAACCCAATATTAACATGCATAGAACTATGAGTGATATGATTTTGCAATTAAAGACGATAGACAAAATACCATAACCAATAACTTCAGATTTCTGAGAATACTGAAACAAAAATCTGAAAAATTAAAGGAAATCCATAAAGGTACATGTCTTGAAACTGAAAACAAGTTTCTAGTGAAACCTGGTACATAAAATGTCTTTTCTAAATGCAAAATAAAACCACTTCTTAAAATAAAACTGCATGTCCCAACAGCTTCCACATGTGAACTCATCTGACTGCCTGAATAGATGTAATGTTCACTTCTCGTTGGTTTCCTTAGGTTTGTCATACCCTGCAAGGTATTCGAAACATGGATTGTAGTACCAGAGTCAATCCACCATGTATTATGATTAATATTAACCATATTAAATTCATAAACAAAACGCTAGAAAATTACCTTTCTTCTCAAGCCAAGTCTTAAACTTAATGCAGTCCTTCTTCATGTGTCCCTTCTTTTTACAAAAAAAACACGGAGACTCCTTCTTTATACCTTGGTTAACTGAAAGCTTTCCTCTTTCCTTATTGTGATCCCTTTTCTTCTTTGAAGAAGAAGCAATAGTAAGGTTCACCTTTTCGCCCTCTTCCATCCACAATCTCCCCTCCTCTTGAACACACATGGTCATAAGTTCATTAATTGACCATTTATCCTTATGTGTGTTATAAGATATCTTAAAGGGGCCATATTGTGGAGGAAGAGTGCACAAAATGAAATGAACTAGGAAAGAATCAGACATGGTAACTTCCAAATCCTTAAGTTGGGCCGCAATATCCCTCATGCTCATGATATAATCACGTACATTCTTAAACCCATTGTGCCTCATGGATGAAAACTTCATAATTAAGGTGTTAGCAAGAGCTTTGTCAGAACTTACAAATTGTTCATCAATGGCTTTAAGGAGATCTTTAACCTTAGTATGCTTATCGACAGAACCCCGAATACTAGCACAAATTTTGGTCTTTATGAACATAACTGAGAGACGATTAGATCGATCCCATTTTTCATAAAGATCAACTGCATCTAGAGTACTAGTCTCAGTTATGCTAGGTGGTTCGTCTTTCCGAATAGCATAGTCGATATCCATCCACCCCAATTGTAAAAGTACTTTTTCTTTCCACACCTTATAGTTATCACCCTTTAATTCAGGAATGTCACAATTGACATCAGAAATGTTTCCAGTTAAAATTGCTGCAAAGAAAAATATATATACATGCTTATAAACAAAAAATTTAAGACTTAAACTTAATCATGATTTACCAATGCAAGTCATGTATAAAATATATGAATCTAGTGACATAAAACTTGCCTGTGGGCTAAAGTCCTACTCAAAATTAGATTCATAACTACATGATGAAACTATTAAACCATATTCATTCCTTAATTCCTGTGGGTAGATTAAGGAACATAATTCAATATTTCACCCCAATTAATCATACAAATATAATAAAATTTCCTGTGGGCATATTTCATCATATTACGTATGATTAATTACAAATTTATGTCTAGTTTCCGCATGCGATTTCTTAAGAAAATTTTAAATAACTAGAGATGCTGTGGCTACTCTCTAATTACTAAAATTATTAAATCACTTGACATATTTCTTTAATCTTTGTTCATGTACAATCCTAATGGTCATAATATACATATTTAACTAATTATTTATAACCATTGCACATGTCACAAATAATAAACACCTGATTAAACAGAAATCACAAATGTTGTAATGGTCATAACCTCAGAACCGGTTAAATCCACTAGTGCCTTGGCAGGGCGGACCACCAAATATTATATCAACAGTTCCAGATAGCGATAGCATATGGGATTAAAAAAAAATAATAATAAAAAATCAGACCATACATGTCATGCCAAATAACCGAATATTATGATCAGTTGTGATGGTCGTCAGACCATACATGTGGGGGCACCATATACTGCAAATACTATCTGTGATGGGGCTGATTAACCACCTTGCCTTACTCTCTAAATGACTAAGTACACCGTATGACAATGGACATGGTATCATTTCACGTGAACATAATTTTGTTTGCAGACACTATAGGACATGGTAAGAATACTAAGAAACAGATCAGTAAAGGATACAGGAAGCATTTCACACTTCTGTTCTAGAAGATGAAACCAAAACTTAAGTTGATGCTAAGTTAGATATGGAAATTTATCACTGTAGTAATATTCCATTATATGTATATTCATAATAATCAGTTTTTTAAACATCAAGAAGGTTGCATACTATAAACCATAACAATGGTTTTCACCGGTAGAACACAAAAGTTATAGCATTCGACCAAGTAAAACTTGATTCTTATGCTAAACTAGTTTTGAAGTTCTTATGTTGACTGAAACTTGTCATATTCAAATTAAGTACATCTAGAAACAATACTCAACAACAACGTAAAGCATTAATCGAGAAATCGATTACTACTACCAGTATTCAATTAATCGTTTGCAACAGACATCCTACTATGTTAAGATGTCAATACACAACATTTCTGGATATGAATTTACACATTTTAAGATATTTAATTCACATGTTAGCAATCAATTTCATGATCAACATGTTATGTATATTATATACCCATACATCTCATCATTTCCTATCACCATAAAAATTGTTACAATCCTAATATGCTATGGATTGTAAAACTGGATTTTACTATATACATATATTTTATTTTATTTTTAACCAGTCTTCTCAATGTCCTAATGTCGTTGTATACTACCAAACATTTTATGATAATCGATTCATATCAATAATCTTTGAACTCATGGACGGTGGGTCTCTCGCAGACTTCCTAACAAAAGTTAAAAGAATTCCGGAGCGGTACCTTGCTGCCATTAGTGAGCAGGCAAGTTTTTCATGGTACAGAAACTTCTTTGTCAGACACGAGAAATTGAATAATGTAGACTAATGTAGGTTTCTTATGTTAGAAACCCATGTATCAACATGTGAAATTTCTGTTTGCTCACTCCCGAAAACGACTTCATATATATGCATGTTCATGTGGGATTTGAGTACTCATTTGAATATTCTTTGCATACCGTAATGATTAAATATGCCGTAATTTTTCAAGCAATGCATAGGTGATTATAAGGCTCTGATACCAAATGTAAGACCTAATCATGTATATTCTATCACAATATGAACATACAGAATTAGAAGCGGAAGCAAAAAAAGAGATTGATAAATACCTCCAGCCATTGCTTGTAATCTTAATCCTATGAATTTGTCCTAATTTCTTGGTTGCTATGAAATTTGGTTCCAAACCCTCCTTCTCACTTTTAGATGGTGTATACGGGATGAGAATGGTTTTTGGTGACCTTCTGTTCAGTTTTTCTATCTTTCTGTAAAACTAACCCTAGCCATCATAGAGCAGTTACCGATAGATATAGAGTGAGGTGGTTTTCTAAAGGTGAGAGAGAGTAGTGGGGCTAATGGGGGCTAATGGATCACATATCCTTTTTCCCCTTATTTTAGCCCATATGGGAAAAAGGCTAACATTGACCCCATGGTCATACTATTGATTGCATAAATCATAATAGTATATAGAGCTTTCATCTTTAGTTTTTCATATATAGTGGGACTAAAGGTTCGGTTCACCAAAGTGAAAATTATCCAGTGATCCCTCAGTGACCCTTGGGTCCTAAGTATCAGTAATACAAAAAAAAAAACTCATTTTCTCAAAATGAATCAAATCTCGATAAAAAAACGAAAATCACATAAAACGCAGGAAATACCATTTTAGACAGAGGTGTCCATGAGGTCTTGAACCTTTTCTTAGTGAAAGATTATCGGAACTACTTGCTAGAGACATTGAACGCGATGTCTTGAACTGCTAGCGTTTGGTGTAATTCGCGATAACAACCACGCATGATATCTCCAAGGTTGCTTCCAAACTCGTGTCGTTGTGTTTATTTTGGCCTTGAGCAAATATCCCGTTTCTCAGAATGCTCTAGAGAATCAGCTCATATTCTCGTAGGAAGCGGCCCACTTCCTCATTCAGATAGGTGAGTTATATCAAGAGTGTTACTGTTACACCCTATTTCAATTTTAAACTGAAACTATAGAATTCATTAATACTTCTTAAAATTCATCCTTCACATGCAATCACATTATCACAACAATGCACCATCGGGAGGGACAGAGAATATAATTATCTTGATAGTGCATACCTTTAATTACCATATTAGTTGTCTCATTGAACCTTGATCTTGGGATCTCCAGTCACTAAGGTTGAGTGTCCTTCATGGAAATTTTATTTCTTGAGCTTAAGTCCCATCCCCCTTGATGCAATAAAAAACCATCACTTTAGATTATCCTTTCGTCAAAGGATCCACTGATTTTTCTCTTGACTTCACTAAGTATATAAAAATAACTTCATTAAAGAGTAGTTGTCTTACTGAATTAGCCTTCTCCGAGTTTGTCTAGACTTTTCCATTGCTCATTTACTTTAGACTAATGATAGACACATTTTAGTGTCTAGATTGCACCTTAATTTCTAGTGAGTTAGTATTCGATTTTGTGTCTATTACGTGTTTTTATGCTTTTGTAGGTACCTTAGAAGAATAAAGATTTGTGGAAAAATTGGCTCAAAAAGTGTTAAAGGCACCCCGGGAAAATGGATCAAGGCACCCACACTTTGGATTGGGGCACCCTTGGATCGGGCTGAGCTGGATCGGGCCAACTCAGCGGGTCATCTCAGCCCAGTCAACTCGGTCAAAGCCAGTTGACCGAGTCAAACCTTCATCGGGGCAGAGTTTCATCGGCAGCAAATTCTTGATTTTCAATCCAGATTTTTTTAGCGATTTCAGCGCAAATTGGGAGTTACCCAATCTAATTCAAGGTCCGTATAATCGATTAGAAGCTCTAGAAGCCGAAGATAGGGGCCAGATGAGCATGAATCTGTTCGGAAACAGGAGTACATCCCTGTTTTGGATTGCTATCAAATTCTCGTCAAACTACCGAGTTATAAGGGGTCTAGCACATCCTAGAAGATTCCAAAGGCCTATATAAAGAGTTTACAAGCTTCAGAAAAGAGTTACGCAGCTCCAGGATCACTTTTGCTATTTTTCGGCATACTCCGTCACCGCTGCTACACCGGTCGTCACCGGTGTTCATCCTTGCCTTCACCGAAGAAGACAGCTCACCCACACTTGTATTTGTTACAAAATTTGAAATCTCTGTTGCCTATTTCTCACTGTTATATTCTCGGTTGAGTGGTGCTGTAACGGTTGGGGTGATTCTGTAACGCGTCTGCTGCGTTACTGATTGGCTGTTACAGTCTTAATCAATCTTGTAATCTTTATTTTGAGCAATGAAATCAACTTTTGAGCAATCTTTTTCCACCATGAGCTAAGTCTATTTACTGGGATGATGGATAAGGTAATTTTCTCAATTTTATGTGATTTAATTATTTCTAATAATTATTTATAATTCTTTTGTTATTAGAATTGCATAGTTTTAAATAGTGAAAACGGTTTTCTTTCAACAGTTGTGTTTTTGCTTGATGGATTGTGCTTGGTTAATTAATTTTGATAGTCCATGCTTGTGATTTACCTCTGTTTGTTAGCATAACAAAACCAATTTTGGCAATTACTTGTGCTTCAATTAATTTAAAAAGAATTATCTGATTAATCACATAGGTTGTTAGAATTACCTGATTCCTGATTCCTGGTCCTTTTAAAATTATTCAAAAATCATCTTTAGGTTATTTAGTCTTTTTCATACTCCTGGAATTTTCTAGAGTTAATTAAAATCATTATTTTCTAAAATCATTACCTTTACAAGTTCGAGAAACGAACCTTTATTTACCACTTTAAAAACTACATCAACTAACATAGTCAATTGAGCTTCAGCAGTGGTGTCCACATGCTTCGGTCACAGAGGAATATCCAACAAAAAGTTTTTAGCAATTCAGCTTCCTCTTATGCTTTAATTTAAGCAAACAAACTCTGATTTTATCTCAGTCGAGCTCCTCAGTGTAATATGTATCATGCACATACACAATTTAAAATGTACCTCAGTAACTGTAAATTTCTGATCAGATCATCCCACTAATTCTTCTGGGATCACAAGTGTATTTTGTACACCCAATTCACTGCACATTTACAACGCACATTAAACACATCTAGTTTGACAAAGACCATTTCCGTCAGAATATCTTCTGGTTCCAATGAACTTTTAGATCATGCTTGTCTACAACAATTTAGTCTTTCAATCAATCATAAACATCACATGTTTTCTAGTGGTCGTAAAGCATATAAAGGCATATACAAGATACATGTACTACTTACTAATACAGTCATTACATCTTCCTCCAAAGGTTGGCGCAATATATATCACATATTTGAAATTAAATATGTACCTCAAACATCCCAATTCTATGGTCCAGTGATCAGAGCAACCATGTAATTATCCAGGATAAAATGGGAAACATGCACACCTATTTTACAACACACATATGACAGAAACTATATCATCAAAATTTGATTTTGGTTCTTTCTGATCCTTTAGACCACTTCAACAACATATTAGTTTCCTGTCAAACTTTAAACAACAAAAAATTGTTAGTGGTTGTAAAACACATAACTAAGGCATGTTAAACATATGCATCTTCAATTGATTTAGTGTAAATACACTTATCAAATTCATTAGTGTCACATAAGTATTCATCATCATCACATAACAATTTTGCTATGTCATTGACTTACAACTTGGTTCAGGTCAAGCATATGTAGGTGTAATCAGTTTGTATCCCTAGCGCTAACCAAACCCTTATGGTTTGTACACCTTTAACTAAACATTTAAGTATAATGCCTCAACATCCATCTAATGTAGCATACTGACAACAATGACAAACAATGCATGATGTAGTAATTTTAGAGTCATGTGAGTATGTGCCAAAAGATTACTACTTTATTCTCTAAAAACAATTTCACAAAGTCAGGTCTCTGTCTGACTTATTCAATCTCGTGTGAGAACCCGACCTCAGAAAACTACTGTCGAGAACTCAACACCCTCAACAATAAAATTTATTTTATTCAAATGTTGTTAGCTTAGACCCCACACAATTGAGGTCTACAGTTCTGATGATCATATGCAATGACTTGCTAAAGAAGTTGACTCTTCATTTGCACCTTAGACCCCACACAATTGAGGTCTACAGGGTAGGACACATATAAGTTTAGGGTCTTCTATGAATCTTCTTAAGAAATCAAACAAACACTTGTTTCTATCTTATACCTCCACAATTGAGGCATAAGCCCCCCCACCCCCCCCACACACACACACACAATTATCAGGATTTCTCAACCTGAGAAACTACAATTATGTGTCTTTTAGGTTGCATCTAACTAAGACACACCATATAATGGTACTCTATACCAACATTATGATTTAACATGTTCATGTATTCATTCTCAATTCATTGACGATTTTCCCTTTTATCTACTGTTGTCCTGTTCTATTAAGCTAACGCTCAAAGCATCACAAAACCATATTTCCAAGTATAAAATTTCATAATAACTTAGGTAGATAGAATTTGGCACTAGTTTTAATTCTCAATGCACATAATAAGAATGATATCATAATCTGATTAATGTCCATACCTGACAAGCCTTACACATCATTTACCTATTTCCTCAATTATTTTGATAGTTGAATTGTTCATGAAAATGCTTTTGATCTTTTCCATTCTTGTAGAAGACAAAACATACCTTTTCTGGAGCACACGTTCCAGCACTTCTACCAACCAATTATTTTTATCATCTCCACTGAAAAGTAAAATTACTTAACACAATAAGAATGCCAATTGTTTCATTCAAATTTGAATATACAATTCTCTATTCCGAGGAGATAAGCACACAACTAAAAAACAAAAGTTACCACAGATTAACACTTAATCTATCATTCAAATTAAGATGATAAAACTTCTGACCAACTAGGATTCAAAAAATTGGTTGATACTTTCATTTGACATGGATAATATCAAATTATCAAGATATTATAAGTGCTCAATTTATCGAAATATTTATTACCAATACATAGTTGTCAAGTTACTTAAATCTCTCTTCACATTAGACTATCTCTATAATCAGTAAGTAACAAAACTTGGTAATAAAACCCCTAAACGATTTTTGTGTACATACGTAGCAATTCAAGCACATTTGATTGCTTAACCTTCTTGTTGCACTAGTTACTAAAAGATACTTTATACCTCGCTATCCATATGACTATGTTATACTAGTGTATTATGATTTTCATATTTTCAACACCAAGTAACATATTCGACATGATCTAGAAATCACCATAGAAATTGCTAATACACAATTATTAACCAATCATGTGATTCACGCCAATTGATACTACATATAGCACATATAATCAAAGTGATTTATAACACAATGCATAAATCATGCATAACTGATTCAACATATAATTATTTATTAGCAATGTGATGCTAATCTAACACATATAAAAGATTATCACTTTAAGTCGCAAAAATCAATTCGTTACTTGCTTTAAATTGTTTATGAGAAATATTTAACCTAAATTGAAATCTCAAATCTATTATGGATAAAAGCACCCACTAGTACCGGTTTTTCATGTTATATCCAAGGTGACAAAGTACCACTATAAATGGTTGCAAGATCTCACAGTAATCTAGAGCTTAGATACAATTATTGATATTCTGGACAAACATACGTTTTTACAAACACCATAATTCACTAACCACAATTCCGAATCGGAAAATAAAGAATGTGTTTTTAATATAACATCTAGATTTACAAAAAATTTTTGAATCACCATTTCAAAAAACTCATGGTTACCCCAGAAAAACTAATTTAGTCAACAATATTTTTCTACCCGTCAGAATTTTTCAGAAACATTTCTCCGTTTTTTAAAATAACTGTAAAATATTTTTACAACTTCAAAAATTCTGAAATTTGGTGTGGGTGACTATCCGAATGTCTACTATATTCGGTTAAGAGGATTTATCGAAATTCCTTCTAAGTTGAGAGATATACTCGAAACTCTACATCTAACCAAAAAACTCAATTTTATTTTTCTACTTCACTATTAAACATCTTTTATTTTCCAATATAATATCAACGTCAATGATTCACAAATCGATCATTCATTTATGATTATTACTAAACCTAATGTCTTAAGATTGTTGGGCGCAATAATAAAAAAAATAAATCAAATAAACAATAGTTATTGATACTTAGCTCCTTAATGAAAGTGATTTGTCGAAACGGAGCTCCTCGTATCTCCACAACAACAACATGGTATGCAGCAAAACTTTAGAAAAACAGAGTGAGTCACGTGTTCAACACGCTGTCCTTAAGACATTAGCGCTCGGCTACACTCAAGAGTGATGCTATAGCCTCCACGGGGCGGATATCTCTAGGATAAAACACTCTACTACACCTACTACTAGCATATGTAGTAGATGCTCAACTTGAGCTTGACAACTCCGAAAAAACCCTTAAAAAAATCTCGAAAACTTGAAAAAGATAATAAAAAATTATTATTCATGTGGTCTCTCCAAAAATATGGAGAAACCTTTTTTCCTTTTTTATTATCTCAAAATAGGTTGAGAAAAATTCGTTTATATAAATAACCTAGTACAACTTAAGAAGAGGGATTTTCCCGATGTGAGACTAATAAGTTTATATAATCTCTTAAAATAACTTAAGATTGAAAACTCCCCGATGTGATACTAATAGTTTTTTCACTAACAAAAAAAAATATTTATTTATTTAAAACCTTAAAATTCATATTTTATATATTATTTTTCCAACACAGTCTAGTAGCCAGTAAACGTCTTAAATATAATGAACTGATTATAATTATGACGACGTTAATGATTTGTGTTCTCATACCGGTAATCTGACATTCTCCTCCCTATTCGAATCATGTTCCTCATCTTTTCTAACATCAACTCCCGAAAACCAAATCCGGCCACCAAATAAAGAGAATGCTTTGGATTGAATCCTAACATTCCAGTCATAAAAAAATGACGCCGATGATGATGTGGTACATGTTACTGACGATAATAAATAGCAGTTATAGTAGCCAAGAAATGCACAGATGGGATAAGAAATCCAAGAGCACGAGTGAGGAAGACAAAATGAAGCGAAGATAGCTACAACGAAAGATAACAATATCAACCGAAAGAACTTAAGTGTGATAGGTAAGAAATAAGAAGACAATTAAGAGGAGAATTGGAATCGTCATAAGCCATGGATGATTCTCAAATAGATTATTATTAGTGTTTCCTTGTTGGTACTTCAAAACCATCAAATCCATCATCACTGGAATCCCAAATTTCTCGATTGCCTTGCTAGTCATACCACCTTTACTCTTGCTGATTTTCAATCTATGTTGTTGCCCATCCATGTGTTTCTGATAACTTCCAAGGAAGTAGTTGCTGTCTCTTGATTTGCGACGTCGACATAATGGGCGAATTATTAGCTTACTCATGCTCCTTTTTTCTTAATTTTTCGGTGAATCCCCAAACTGTTGGAACCTTGAGTTTTTATAGAGTACTAACCGCTTAATTTCTTTTTGTTTTTCTTTTGGCGCTGCAGCCATCAATTAGTTATTTCAAAGTTACCAAATTGGATATAAAAATCACCACTTAAGCAAACATGCTCAAGAACTGACTGGACGCACCAGTATTGCTGCTGCAGACATTTAGATGACTGACGCATGGTCAATGATGTATGGTATACCAGTCATACCACATACCACTAATGGTGGATCAGTAGAGTCTAGAGGAAAGATACTGGGAAAATTCTGAGGCCAGGATGAGGAATATTTTTAATTTAATGTTTTTTCTTTCTTTTGGTATGATTTGATCTGTTTGCACTCTGTGTGTTTTATTGCAACTTGGGTACTTAGTGATGATTTTTAATCTTTATACTACTAGGAGAGTTTAACTATGAAAAACAATCCACGCTAAAGAATGCATAATTCTTTTTCAGGTCTTAAAGCCGAAAATTGCGAATCCTCAAAAGCCAGTAAACAACAAAATTGCTCTGTATTTTATCGTAATCCAACTACAACAAATAGATTATACAAATACCCAACCAACTACTCTCCACGTGAAATCAATCTCTTTGTCGTTCTCAAGACAACACCACTAGAAGCTAATCAATAATGAAATTCTCACATAAAGTAGGAAGATCGCAAACACGGCTACAAACTATCGACAAGTTCCTTTGAAATTGGTTCATTCCAAGCCAATGTGATAGAAGATTTTATTCTTTTTAAAGAATTGACGAGGCACTCAAAAAATGGCAACCACTAGGTCGGTTTATGCAGATGAATGTACCCCGAATAATTAATACAGAAGATTTAAGTCAACAAATCAAATCGGATCTTGTTAATTTTGCACCAAACTCAACCATCCATCCATTTAGATATAAAAAATTATGTCATTTAATACTCCTATGTCCAAGTTATATAGGAATAGAAAAGGTTTTTACCTGTCCATCCAGATAGGTAGAGTTATAATTTCAAAGCTATTTCTCTATTAATGTTATATGGATATCACACCATAATATTAATTTTCTTCGTAATAAGTGGGGATAACTACTCAAATTTAACACTTAAATCTATTTTATGAAAAATATATATTCTATCTTGGTTAATTCTTTAATACCCCAAGATTATATTGGAATAGATTAAAGGGTAAAATATATAAAAATCTGAATTTTTATAAATTTTATGTTTTTTTTTAATCTAAAATATTCTTCTTCTTTACCTATATAAAGTCAACAAAAAAATACATCCCTATTAAAGACCAGTTGTTAGACAAAGCAGTAGTATGTCCATAGGTAGCATTCTAATCAATCACCAGAGATTTGGCTTCAACACCAAGATCGGAATCTGTTTTGAACAAATGTATGTCTTCGAAGATATGAGAATTTCGATCTTTTCATATTACCCAGCAAACGGCAGCAGGAATGAAATCCCAAAACTCCTTGCCAGAACTAGAAAAGGTATTGTTATGCCAACAATGTGCAAAGTCATAAATAGTTTTCGGGAAAGGCCAAAACCAACCAAAAGAGGGGAGGAGAACGAAGCAAACCTTGTGTACGACTTTGCAAATGCAATAGTAGATGTTTTGCAGTTTCATTAGAATTATCACACAAAAACAATCGGCCATAAAAACAAAGAACATATGCCGATTCTTGGTTGATGTTCTTCATAGATCAAGAACATCAAGAACAATCAGCCATAGTGTAAGTGTCTTATTGGTCCATTGTTCTTGAACCCAAAAAATTTTAAAAAAAAATAATCTGAAAAAAAATAATAATTAATTTTTGATTGTTTTTGAGGGAAATAGAAATAGATTGGAAATATTGTGGATAAGAATAGAAATGTAATTTTTGCTAGTGAGGTAATTTAGTAGTTTTATCTTTTTTAGACACTTCTTATCTCTCATCTAAATGGGAACAAAATCGGATATACCTAAAATAAAATAGGTAGACTTAAAATTAACCAGACTTTTAAAGCCGTTTATATTTTTTATTGTCCACCTAAAATAGTTTCTTGAAAGTATGATATTATAATATTAGTATGAGCAGTAACATATGCTTCAAAAAGAAAAAGTAAGTAGTAACCATGTTAATGTGATGATTTTGCTTTATAAAATAGTAATTTAGTCAAAGTATTATAATTATTTTGAACCTCAATTGGAAAATATTCTTATAAATTAGGGATACTAAAAAAATAAAAAAGTAAAATTATGAAGTAATTTGAAGAACTCCTTATCCAAATAATTCTGACAATGACTAAATTGTCCATAAATATCTAGTTAAGATTAAATTTATATTTTGACTTTATCTTCTTTATCTTTTTAAATGTTAGTTATAGAAGAAGAAAAATTTTAGAAGATTTAAATGATATGAAAGATTCTAGTGAGTACCAATGTAGTCCGTATCGAATTTCGGTTCGTACCAGTCGATACGCTGGTACGCCTTTGTACCGGGGAAATTTTGGTTTCAAATACCGGTAAAATATCGGTCCATATATTTTATACCTATAATTATTATATCAAACTTTTTTCCATATTGGATCTATTAAGATATAAACTAGTAGTCTAGTACTCATTTTTCTAAAATACCATAAAAGACATGAGTAACAATTGAAAACCCTAGAACAATGATAAGGAATTTTTTTATTGGAATTTTTTTTTAAATTGAAAACCGGCCGTACCAGTCCATATCTGCCATTTCGGTCAACTCGTACCGGTTAATATCGACCGACTTTTTCGGTCAAATACCGTACCGCCGGTATGGTGTGTTTCGTTTCGGTTGATGCCCGATACCGGTCAAATACCGTACCGTCGGTATGGTGTGTTTCGTGCCGGCCGGTATGGACTACACTGGTTGTTACATTTTCCCCTAAAAACAGAATTTGATTGGGTCACTCATCGATCTCACTGATGTCATTTGAGGGAGATTGAAGGATTATCCTTAATTTAGTTATAATAATTGCATTTAGAAAATTTGTAAAACCAGTGCCAACTGTAACAATCGGTATTGCATTCATAATCTAACTAATACCAACTGTTGTTCAAAACCCCCAATTTTAACCTAATTTTTTATCATTAGAAAAATATTTTCTTAGCCAAAATCTAGTCCTATATAACCGTGAGTATCTCCTAATTTATGAGAGTATTTCTCAATTAAGAGTTTTTTATTTTCAGTCCAGTAACTATTTTAACGAGGTTTTTACTGAAAACATAGACCACTTGGTTCCTTAAAAACCGTGGCTATCTTACTATGCTTTAATACAAATGAAACAAGGCCATAACCCGGGATACAGTTCGAATTTTGCTGGATATGATACTACGCCTCAAATGGCAAAATGTCATCAATACATGTAACTAAACCGGCAACCTGACATTGTTGTTGTTGGACCCATTGGTATCTTCTGCCTGAATGTTTTTTGTGTTATATCCAAGAAACCAACATCGGCTGCCAATTAAAGAGAGAGCCTTGGAATGAATCCAAACACTACACTCATGAAAAAATGACCACCATGATGATGAGGTAGATGTTATTGACAACAGTAAATAGCCGTTGTAATAACCTAAAAAGGCACAAATTGGATAAGATATCCAGTAACACGAGTGAGGAAGACAAAAAGAGGTCAAGAGGCCCAAGATAGCCCCAACAAAAGATAGCGATATCAACCGAATGAATTTCATCGTGATGGGCAAGAAGGGTAAGATAAGTAGGATGAGAATTGAGATTGACAATTTGACATAAGCCATTCATGATTCTCGTATGGACTACCACTACTTCCTTGTTGATACTTTAAGACCATCAAATCTACCATTACTGGAATTCCAAATTTCTCGATTTCCATACCACCACCATTTCTACTGAGTTTTATTAGTCCCTGGTGATCTTGTTCCTGTTCCACATAGTAGTAGTATCAGTTTCTTGAACTTCAACGTCGGTATAATTGGCGAACTTTCTTACTCATGATAAAACTGGTATCACAGACAACGTTTCTCAATCAATCGATATATAAAAAAATAAAAACTGGTATAAGAGCTTATTTATACAATTGATTAACAAAAAAATAAAAGAAAATACTAGAAAAAAGAAACTAGATAAAGACTAATAAAAGAGAATTACTATGAAAGGGAAACTAGATAAAAACTAATAAATAAGAATTATAATCCTTGGTAACCAAATAACACTAATAAGGTAATAATTTTAACACCCTCTCTCAAACAAGGTGGCTTGAGTTTGCATATGGAACATCTGATCTCTGAAACACTGAACACGGATAACGCTGAACTCTGAAACACTAATCACAGATAATACTGAACTCTAAAACACTGAACAATCGGAACATGGAACACTGAACTCTCTAAATACGGATATCTAAACACTGAAAACCTGAACGCAGAACACTGAAAACTGAAATCACGATAATCAACATCGATTATGGCCTCTCCCAACTTGATTCTGTCTCTTGAGATACCAAGGGCACTGAAAGAGTAGAAGCAACTGGAGAAGTGTTACCAATAGAAAGAGCTTGTTTAATCATCTCTTCCACTTGAGCAGTTGTGATTGTACTATATAATGAAGATGATGCGTATGCTGCAGTAATTGGTGTCGAAGTGTTTGTAGCAGAATGTTTCTTTGATAACATATTTCTCAACCATGGAGAAGGATAAAACTTAGCCATGTGTCCAAAATCTTTGCAATAATAACATTGAACTTTAGAGAAAGCACGGTATGGTGTAGAATTACTTTGGTGAGAATTTTTGTTGAACAGAGGGGATGCTGCAAATACCGAAGAAATATCGGGGTTAATTCGTTTACGAGTCTCTTCAATGATAAGTTCAGACATGCAACTTCGACTTTTGGAAGAGGTGAACGATGAAGAATAGATGCTCTAACTGTTTCAAATTCATCCCGTAGAGCCATCAACAGTTGAACCAATCGCAATTCTTCCCTAAACTTTTCCCATATTACTGCATCGACTGTCCACTTGGGTTCCATGAGAGATAATTGATCCCAAAGTACAGACATTTCAGAGTAAAGGTCGGATACTGATTGACCATGTTGTTGTTTCAAAGATCGGATATCCTTTTCAAGCTTGTACCTCTGAGCAAAGTTAGTTTGGGTATATCTTTCAGATAGAAATCACACTTCCTTGGCAAGTTCAAATCTTCCAAGTTGCATACTGATAGAAGGGGCAACATTATTTGCGATCCATGTAACAATCTTGTTACTGTTGATTTCCCAATCATCAGATTTTGCATTTGTGCTGTCAGGACACTTTTATTCACCGGTAACATATTTTCATAAACCTTTATCTTTGAGAAAACTCTGCATAAGAAAAGACTAATGACTATAATTTGTTCCATCAAACTTAATGGCAATAAGATGATTATCTTCTCGCGACATGATTGAGGAGAAAAACAAATTAATGCTCACAGACAATATATGTATGCTTACGCTAAAGTATGAAGTAATCAAGGTAAACAAACTAAAAACAATAAAAAGAAAGAAAGAACATGAAAGATAAAACCTTGATAAAGAAAACACGGTAGTCAGTGGATCTGGTTTGCAGTGGAAGCCTATCGTTGGATCGTCGCTGGCTCTGGTACCATGATAAAATTGGTATCAGGGACGACGTTTCTCAATCAATCAATGTATCATTGAAATGAAACAAGGGCTTATTTATACAATTAATAGCAAAAATGTAATAAAAAATACTAGAAAAAGGAAACTAGATAAAAGCTAATAAAAGAGAATTACTATGAAAGGGAAACTAGATAAAAACTAATAAATGAGAACTATAATCCTTGGTAACCAAATAACACTAATAAGGTAAGAACTTTAACAACTCATAGTTGAAAATTTCCTTTTATGGTGAGATCCCTAATCTGAGTCAGACAGTGGCAGGTTTTATAGAGATCTTTATCGACCATAATACCATATAACTCCTCTCTTTTCCTTGGTGTTTCCGTTAAGCGTTGGTCTCTTTTCTTTTTCTTTATTCATTTGATAATTGACATCCCACTATTTACTTCTTTCTCTTTTTCTTTGTGGAACACACCGCGAACACAACTCACTCTCCAGCAAGGTTTGAAAAACGTGTTACATGTCAAGTTACGGCCTATGACCGTGAACAAAAGATTTTATTAAATAAGATTGATGTTCAAATACACCTGACTTTCTAAAATACTTGGAGGTTCATCATACCAACTATTGGTAATGTTATACCTTCTACTGTATTTTGCAAGCATATTTGCTGCATTATTACAAAAAAATTTTTTGCAAAACTAACTTTCCAATTCGGAATTGAGTTTAATCACACTAAAACATCTAGAAGAATGTTCTCGCGTTCCAAGGTGATAGTACACTCAGAGCTATTGATGTAGTCTGTAATGTTCTTCAGGTCCGTTTCAAAGATAACATATGACAGATGTATTTCACTGCTCCACTTTACGGCATCCAGGAAAGCAATACATTCTGCCTGCTCAGCGCTTAACACTTTTCCTAAGATCATAGCTCTGTATCCCCTCCAAATACCTGAAAAATCATATAAGATTAGTCCAACTCCTCCAGAGCTATCTCTTTTAAGAAAAGAAACATCACAGTTAATTTTAAGAAAAGGCTGGGGAGGTGGAGTCCAAGTTGGTTCATTTGGTACGGTTACTGGCAGATTAGTGGATATGTCTGCATCATTTTGTAATATTATTCTGTTGAGGTAGTCTGCAAAAGAAACAACTCCAGATGCTATTCTTCTAGGGTCAGCAGACTTGTTTTGAAAAACAAAGTCGCATATGGCATTCCATATGCTCCAACACACAATCATAGATAGGTTAACCCATTCACCATTCTGCTGCATTTGCTTATCTTGATCAACCCATTCTTATAGAAGAGAACCTATGCTACTGCAAGAACTGTTTAGTACTCTACTACCTCCTGGAATGCACATCCAAACAGCTTCAGAGAGAGGGAAGTTAACAAGAATATGCATTGTATCCTCAACTGTCTGATTACACATCTGACATGTATGATTAATGTAGCCAGAGACCCTAGACAATCTTTCCTTTGTTGAGAGAATATCAGATAGAGATTTCCACAAAAAATGCTTGACTCTAGGCCAAGTGCACAATCCCCCGAAATCCTTCCACTGCATTGATGTACCCTGCACTTCTGTAGCAACTTGAACACTGCCTAGACTTAGTTCATAAAGCTTGTTATATGCTGATTTTAGAGTGAAACCTCCATGCCTTGTAAGCTTCCATATAAGTCTGTCTGGAGCACTACGAGGCAACTGCATTTGAAGGATTAATGTTGTTGTGTTACTGTCAAAGAGAGACCGCACCATCTGCTCATTCCATTCACCACCTTTGGGCTTGATAAGTTCACTGACCCAAATGTAGTCCTCATCATTGGCAACTTATGTGTGTTGTTGGAGGGGGGGGTGGGGTGGATGATCAAGTCCATGTACCCATTTATCCAACCATATGCAGATCTTTGAGCCTTACCAACTCTCCAAAAACTATTTTCACGAACAAAAGTAGTATTCCGCTGAATATTCTTCCAAGCCCATGAAGAATTCACAACTTCGGTAGAGTGTAACATACCTTTTCCGAAAAAATATTTGGATTGTATTGCTTTCACCCATTCCTTATCTATGTGTATACAAAGCCTCCAAGCAGCTCTTACCAACAAGGCTTGATTCAGGATTTTGAGATCCCTAAATCCCTGCCCTCCAACATTTTTGTGGTTTATCCCAAGAAGTAAGACAAACACCTTTCTTTTCTTCGAAACCCCACCAAATTACTTTGTAATGAGTTTATTTAGTTAATAGTTTCATTAGGTATTTTCACACAACTCATGGAATAAACTGGAATAATAGTTTCATTAGGTATTTTCACACAACTCATGGAATAAACCGGAATAGCATTTGTAACATGTCTTACCATAGTAGATATACCACATCGCGACATTGTTTTCCCCCTCATTTTATCCACTAAATGTGAGAAACATACCTTTTTATTCTTACCAATTAAAAGCGGTATGCCTAGGTATTTCTTATCATCCTTCATTCTCTGCATCTTAAGTCTTCTCAACAGCATCCTGCAGAATCTATCCGGGAGGTAAGCACTGAAATGCACACTTGACTTTGAGAAGTTCACAAGCTGGCCTGATGCATCCCTAAATTGTTGTTTACTTGAAGAATATTGTTTACGTTGTGTAGATCAGCTTCCATGAATAGGAGACAGTCGTCTGCAGAAAATAAATGTGAAATCGAATGAGCACTATTACCAATCTTGATACCATGGATTAAGTGTTGTTCTTCTTCCTGAATCAGTTGTCTTGACAACACCTGAGACAATCTAATTCCTCTATATGGTTGGTAAGAATGACACAGAGCCCCATTGAGAAGTACTGAAATCTTAGTCGTGTTGATGCATTGACTGATCATATTAATCCATCTTAAAAGATGTGGAACTAGGGTTTCATTTCATTAGATGATTCTAGATCAATAACAGACGGTAGGGTTCCCTTTATATATAGGGTTACAAAAGAGAAATATAAATTAAACCTACACTCTAGTTACACTCCAATACCCCCCTCAAACTCATGCTATAGTGTTGAAATGCATTAGTTTGGCATTGATTTCTGATAGCCTTTTTGCTGAAAGGCTTTTGGTGAAGATGTCAGCCAGCTGATTTTCCGAAGATATAAATTCAACCACTATTGCTCCTGAATTTAAAAGTTCTTGGATTGAATGGTAGTCGATTTCAATATGTTTTGTGCGAGCATGAAAACTTGCATTTGACACTAAAAATTTTGCTCCCAAATTGTCGCAGTACAGTGTAACAGGCCGCTTTGGTTGTATTTGTAGTTCGACGAGAAGTTGAGTTAGCCACTGAATTTCTGAGGATAAGAGACTAACAGCTTTGTATTCCGCCTCGGTTGATGATTTAGCAAATGTTGGTTGCTTCTTAGATGACCAGCTAATTAGGCTAGAGCCAAGAAAGACACAATATCCAGATGTGGATCTTCTAGTGTCCGGGCATCCAGCCCAATCTGAGTCAGAATACCCACTTATACAAGTCAAACATATTTGCTCTAACTAGAAGATCTACTGTATACTTCTTTTGAGTAAGAAGTATTGATTCAGGGTTGGATAGTGTGGCAGCTTCCATTCCTAGGAAATAGTGTAAATTTCCTAGATCCTTCATTGTAAAAACAGTGTTAAGTTTTGATAACAAAGTTGAAATAGAATTTTCAGAGTTACCTGCTAGAATGATATCATCGACATAAAGAAGAATGACAACTGTTGTAGTTGAAGAAGTATGTATGAATAAAGAGTGATCCATTGCTGCTTTGACAAAACCATTTGAACAGAGGAACCCACTGAATTTTTCATACCAAGCACGTGGTGCTTGTTTTAGTCCATACAGAGCCTTTTTGTGAAGGCAAACAGCTGTTGGATTTGCTGGGTTGACATAACCAGGAGGGTGTTCCATATAGACAGTCTCATTGAGTTCACCGTGCAGAAATGCATTTGACACGTCTAGTTGTTTGATAATCCATTGATTTTTGAGAGCAACAGCTAGTACAACCCGGATAGTAGTTGGCTTCACAACTGGACTAAACACTTCATCATAATCAAGACCATCTTGCTGAAGATATCCCTTTGCAACAAGTCGATCCTTATATTTATCAACACTTCCATCAGCTTTTAATTTTAATCGATATACCCATTTGTAGGCAATCACATACATATTTGGTTCATAAGGCACATGAATCCAAGTACCATTTTGCTGCAGTGCTTCATATTCAGTATCCATTGTAGTTACCCATTTTTCATTCTTAACAGCAACTTTATATGTTTTGGGTTCAGTAGGAAGTGAAGCAATCAGGGTTATGTGCATAGCATGTGGAGCAGAGTAATGAGTGACATAGTCAGGCAAGTATCTTGTTTTGGTATTTCCAGTTCTGGATCTGGTTACCATTGAATGAGAGACATCTGTTTCTTATTGTGGTACAGTAGTTACTAAAGTGGTTGGTTGTTGATTGTTTCTGTTTCTGTTTGAGTGGGAGTAAGTGGAACTGTTTGAGGAATAGGTAGTTGAACAGTTAATGGATGGATTGTTGTAGGAATTGAACAGACACAAAATGGAAAGACAGATTCATCAAATACAACATGACGAGAAATGTATATTTTCTTAGTAGTGTTATCATAGCACCGATAACCTTTGTGATGTGGACTATACCCTATGAAGCTGCACTGTGTAGATTTAGGGCTGAGTTTATCTTTCCTGTAAGCTCCTAAATAGGGGTAGCAAGCACATCCAAAGATTTTTAAGAAATAATAATCAGGAGATCTTGAAAATAAAATTTCAAATGGAGAAGCATAGGGTAGAGACTTAGCCGGTGTTCTGTTGATTAAATAAGTTGTTGTTAAGAATGAATCGAACCAAAACTTCTTTGGAAGACAAGCTTTTGACGAGATGGTGATGCCTACTTCTGTAATGTGACGATGTTTTCTTTCTGCAGCTCCATTTTGTTGTGGCGTGCGCGGACATGAAGCAAGAAAAGTGATTCCTGAACTGTCTAGAAAAGTTCTGAATTTCCCTTTTTCCAATTCCAGAGCTCCATCCGATTGAAAAATTTTGATATTAAAAGATAACAAGTTTTCACTTAGAGTTTTGAAATGTTGAAAACATGTTAAACTTTCTGTTCTATTTTTCATCGGATAAATCCAGTGGAATCGACTAAAATCGTCTATAAACAGAATATAGTAACGATAGTCCATGATTGAAAACTCAGGTGAAGGACCCCATATGTCACAGTGAATGTGAAATAGGGGAGTAGTAGCAGTTACTGGAGATCTGGAGAAAGGAAGGCGTTTTCTTTTTCCTTGTTGACATGGAGTACAGACAGTTTCTGGATTTGGTGTGGTAAGAGCTATTTTATCAGATGGATGGCCTAGTCTGTTGTGCCAAATAGGAAATGGAGCAGATACCAAATGGAAAGCTACATGGGTATTAGCAGAAGGAGATGATATAGGATAAAGATTATCAGTCTTTAATCCTTCTGCAAGAATGTGTCCAGTGTGAATATCTTTAATCTCATAACCCCATGGGGAGAAGGAGAAGGCACAGTTATGTTCCTCAGTGAACTGGCCAACAGAAATAAGGTTCTGTTTTATATTAGGTACATAACAGACATTAGAAAGAGCAAATGAAGCAGTAGAAGTGTACAAGATTGAATCTCCAACAAGAGTAATGGGAAGGCATTTTCCATTACCAACCATAACTTGTGAAGATCCAGTGTTCTTTGATGTATTAGTAAGGATTGTAGAGTCGTTTGTGAAATGATGAGAGGCACCTGAGTTAGGGAGCCACTGAGTTGCAGCTGGAAAACTCGATAACTCAGTGAAAGAGGCTGCCGGAACCTGAACACAATTGTTTGCATGTGGTGGTTTTTGAGCAGGGTCTTTCATTGAAGTTTGACCATATCTGGAAGGAGCATAACGAAACCTACATGTTGTAGCAGAATGACCCATTTATCTACAGATCTGACAATCAATACGAGTATAATCAACAAATTTATTTTGTTGTTTATTTCGAAAATCAGATCTATATGGAGGGTTGTTTCGTTTTGTGAAATGAACAGAAGGATTTGAATGATCTAACAAAGCTTGAGTTTCTGACTGTTGGTTTTGTAACCATTGTTCATGGTTGATAAGACGTGATTTTAGATCTGCAAATGAAAGTTCAGTGTCTCTAGTTTGAACGGCAACAATAAAGTCATTGTACACAGAGCCTAAACCATTTAGGATGTGCATGTTCATATCACTAGTTGAGAATGGTTCATTTATCGCAGCCAACGAATCAGTGATTGACTTAATGTCTTGAAGAAACTCACTGATCGTTTTAGACCCACGTTTGATGTTAAACAGATGATTTCTAAGAAGAGATTTTCTTGCTGAAAAAGTGTTTTGAAAATTTTTGGACAAATAAGACCATACCTCAGCAGAAGTAGCACAACCCAGGACATCGGTAGAGATAGTGTTGGTGAAAGTTGCATTCAAGCAACTGTTCAAAAATCTGTCCCATTTCAACCATTTCTGGTACATGGGATTTGATTTAACAACACCATCAATAGAGATTGTGATGGGTGGAGCAGTAACAGAACCATCGACATAGCCGAATAAGTCTGTGCTGAGTAGTATTGATTGGATCTGAGATTTCCATACTAAAAATTTGTCTCATCAAGTTTGATTGAGATGAAGTTTGCAATATTTGTAAAGGGGAGAGTATTTGTGGACTCATAATGGGGTTGTGAATCATTTGTAGGATCCATTGAAAACAAAACAGTAAAAGAAGATGATTTAGAAAATAAGAACAACACACCCAGTAATGAAAATCAGCACACACAGAGAAAGATCGAATAAAAAAGAAAAAACAGATATAAAGAAGACTGAGAGATGATGTCTAGAAATGAAAAACAGAGACAAATAGTAGAAGACAGTGAAGAGACAAACCAGGAAGTAGAAACGAAAAATGGAGAAAAACTTAAGACAGTGAAGAGAGAAAACTGTGAGATGAAAAGAGAAAATGAGAAAACCTAAAGCTGGCGGCTGATACCATAAAAGATGTGGAACTAGGGTTTCATTTCATTAGATGATTCTAGATCAATAACAGACGGTAGGGTTCCCTTTATATATAGGATTACAAAAGAGAAATATAAATTAAACCTACACTCTAGTTACATTCCAATACATCTATCACAAAAAACCATTTGCTTCATAACATCAAGAAGGAATGATCACTCTAATCTATCGAACGCCTTATACATGTCCAACTTCAAAGCAAGAAATCCTTTACCCTCTGTCTTCAACTTCATAGTGTGAATTATTTCTTGAGCGAATTGAATATTATCTGAAATCTGTGTGCTCTGTACATATGTCGCATGTAGTGGAGAGATTATCTTATGCATGACCTTTTTCATCCTAATAGACAAAATCTTTGAGATTATCTTGTACGTTGAATTTCATAAAGCAACAGGCCTCAGGTCAGCAGGGGATTGCTTCAATTTAGTCTTTAGAATTAGAGATATATTAGTTTCATTAATCTTCTTTAGAATGAAGCTTGAGGTGAAGAAAGATTTAACCATATAACAATTTTAGGACCTACCACATCCCAGTGAGAATGGAAAAAACCCGACAGAAAGCCATCGGGACCCGGTGCTTTCCATGACTTCATACTCTTTAGATCTTTAAAAATCTCATTTGCATACGGTACTCTTGTAAGCATAATATTATCACTGTTTGCAATGGATGTGGGTATAGAACGAATAATGTTATCATCCCTTGTTGGATTATTATTTGTATGAATTGCTTGGAATTGTGATACCAGAAGATTCTCCAACTCTGTCCTTGATGAGCACCATTTCCCCTTCTGAATTCTTAAGCGTGGAGTTGTTGTTTCTTGTTCTTCTTCTGTTTTCTTTGGTGTGATGATTCTTTGTGTTTCTGTCCATTTCTAGGAAATACTAATCTCTAGATTTTTGTCCCTAAAACTCACTCTCAATCTGATGTCAGTGCTCTAATTGTTGCTCCACTTCAAACACTTTATTATTTGTTTCTGACCCACTTGGAAGTTGCTGATAAACCTCCAATTGTTGATGAAGAAGATTAATATTTGAATCTGTGTTACCAAATTTCTCCCTGTTCCATTTAACAAGGATAGTTCGAGTTGTAATTAGCTTCCTTGATACCTAAAAAGCAGCAAAGCCATCCCGGGTCTGAACACGTTTCGGACAAAAAACGCTTTGTTTAGGGGAAAAATGGGTTTTTTTGACGTTTTTTTTAAATAACGGGTGTGATAACCGTTAAAGAGAAAAAATAAATAGATTATGATCTGAATTTCCTATCTAACGGTTTTAACATGTGTGAAAACGGTTATAACGTGTCTGAATAACGTTGTTAATACATTTTTTGAGTTTATTCATTTATTTTAATTTTTTTAATTGTAATTATTATTATTTTTGAAATAAAAAATTGGCTAGAAAAATATTATTATTTTTTTCTAGAAAATGGGTATAACATGTGTGAAAACGGAAAAGACGGTCTAAAAAACTTATGTTAAAATGTTATTTAGAAGAAAAAAACGTAAAAATCAATTTTAGAAAAACGGTTATCACATGCTTGAAAACGGTTATAACGGGTCCAAATAACGCCGTTTTTTTCTATATATCGGGGTTATTTAGACACGGATTTTGGTGACCCTCATGGAAACGCTACATAGACGTAACCGTTTTAACGGTCGTTTTCTCGGAAAAAAACTGCCATTTTTCAAACCTTGCTCTCTCATCTCCAATTTTGGAGTATTCCACTTCGATTATCAAATATTATCATGTTAATTAAATCAAAAATAATTAGATACAAGTTTGAATGTTAAAATCAAAGTGTTTTAGTGCGAATTCTTCCAAGGGAAAATTGGGAATATGTCCCGTCTCCACTAATTGAGTAGGGGATCTGTCCCATAACGGAAAATATTTAGGAACTTGTCCTGGAGAGCGAAAAAAACATTAAATGATTAATATCCGCATGTGTGGGTTTACACATGTGCCTAAATTTAGGCTTCTACCCTTAACTAGATCCTACTGTCAGATTAGATTTTGGAGATACGTGTTAGATCCTACGGTCTGATAACATTATAGAGACATGTGTTAAGATGAAACACGTTTCTATAGATCGTGTTTATGGTGTATCTTCTCTGTAAAGAAGACAAATCGAGAGAAAGAAAAAAAAATAGAGAGAGATGCCGAGAGACAGAGAAGAAATGAGAGAAAGAGATTGTTTATGCATGTGTTGTTGGAGATGATTAAGTGAAGGGAAATCGTGAAATCAAGCTTGTTTATGTGTTGTTGGTGTATTATTAAAGTAAGAAGAACTCGATTTTCATCCACGTTTAGCTTTTATCATCATCAAAGTTTCTCAAATCAAGATTATGGTTACTGAAAACAGGTTAATTCATCAAACCAAATTCCTTTTTTTCGTTGTATCTCATATTTATTGTGTTCAATTTTCGTTTAATAGCAACTATAAATTTAGGGTTTATGTGATTTTTTTTTGGGTTTTCTTATTTGAGGATTTCGTGTTAAACATGAAATTTGTTGATTAAATGACATGTATTATTATCAGTTAATGTTTATTTATTGGTTATATAACATTTATGGTGTTTAATTTTTGTTTAATCACAACTATAAATTTAGGGTTTATGTAAAATTGATTTTAAGGTTTCCTGAATTGGGGATTTTGTTTGAAACATGACATTTGTTGGTTAAAAAACATGTATTACTGTTTGTTTTGGTGTTTAGTTTACTGAATGAAAGTTGTATATTAAATTTGGTTGTTTTTTTTTAAACTGATTGAATTAGTAAAATGATTGAAAGTTGTCTGTTAAATTTGGGTGTATTTGTTTTTGAAACAGATTCCATTAGTAAACTGATTTAATTGGTATTGATCGATAATTGAATTAGTAAACTGATTTAATTGGTGTTTAGTAATTGAATTGAATTACTGTTAATTGATATTTCAGGAAATTGAAAGAAAGAAATTTTAGGATAGCTATTCTCAATCAGATTGCTGGTATTGAGGCTGGTAAAGTTTTTTATGTGATGAATGTTGTTGCAAATGATATTAGTTATGATAAGTTTATAGACATTATAAGGGCTAGGTTACATTTGTCTGTTGATTTCAAGATTAAATTGCTCTCCAACTGTGACATAATATATGATGGATGTGATTTTTTTGATGTATGGAAATATGCTGAGGAATATGAGGATGGTTTTGTAGCATTAGAACCAACTTTAAGGGTCCTAAGTTGATGAATCTTGTCTGGAATGCAGCTAAAGCTTATAAGAAATCTCATTGGAAGGTGCAAATGTGAACTCATCTAAATGTTTGGGAACTATTAAATGATTTTTGCTTACTAACAACAATAACTAACTTATGTAAATTGTTGTAAAATGTTAAATATCAACAACAAATGGATGCATTAAAGAAGGTTGATGAAGTTGCATGGGAGTACTTAATGAAGGAAGAACCATCATGTTGGGATAGATCTCACTTCCCACATGATTGTGCATTTGAACATATTAACAATGACTTCTCTAAGTCCTTTAATGCATTGTGTGGCAAGATCAGGGACAAGCCAGTGTGTAAGTTGCTGACCATGTACACCCAAATGGTAATGGGTTTGTTTACCAAGAGAATTACATTAGCTGCCAAATGGAATAGTGGTGAACTAGTCCCTGCTGCAGTTAAACTTATTAAGAAGTTGACTGAAAATATAGGTCATTTTAGGACTGGTCCTTCACAAGTAGCAAAACTATATGAGGTTACTAACAGAGCCACGTCTAAAGTTTTTGCAGTTGATATTGTTGAAAAAACTTACAGTTGTGTCCAATGGTAGCTGAGGGACTTCCCCTGTCAGCATATTGTGTGTGTCTTAGTCACTATTAGACCACATTGGCCTTAGTAAGATGTTTATACTCATCTATTGGTTTAAAGATTTATTTCACCACTTGTACTTGTCAGTTTGTTGAAACTATAAATTATGTGTTGTTGTGATATTGCAGGTACTGTAGTAAATACTATACAGTTGATTTTTATATGACCACCTATTCCATGGCAATTACACCACTAGGGGACATTGAAGACTGGCTAGGGGTTTGTTTATTGTACACTTTTTACTTTAAGAACCAGGTAGGCCTTGTGTCAATAAGAAGAGGTGCTGGACAGAGATGGACACAGAGAAGAAAGCTAGAAAGTTACGTAAATGTGGTGGTTTGAATCACAACAACAGAACATGCAAAGGTGGAGAAATAGGATCCAACCCCAAGAAGAAGAAAGCTAGAGTTGAATGTGAGGTGAACGGTAGTTCTTTTGTTACTTCTATATCAACACCAAAAATAATGCCCACTGGAACCAAGATCAGGAGGACCAAAGCAAGTTTTTCTGGAAAAATGTCAACTCCAAAGACTGCTACTTCATCATCTGCCACTACTAAGCGAAAAGGGAGACAAGCCAAGCCTAAGACAACCAAATCTGAGGTGAGTGTTTATATTGAAAACATCAAAAAGGGCCATGTCAAGCAGACCATTAACAATTTCAACTATAATGGTGGATCAAAAAGGCAAAGGAAGCCTAAAGTTCATTTTGATGTGTAAGTTTGGTGTTTTATGAATTATGAACTTTAGTTTTCTTTGTTTAAATGTCATACAATACTACTCTTTTAATTCCTTTTACGTTAAGACAATTGTTGTCTCATAATTTTCTTTCATTTGCAACATTTTAGACAGTTGAAGGAAGAAAAAGATGTGTTTTTAACTGTCATTTTTTTTGTTGTAATTTTTCCAAGTTTGATGGGCAATAATGCCATCTCGACTCTATTAGGGTTTACTATACTATAAATATGTGCCAACCAGACGTGCCTGATCTCTGTGGATCAGTTGACACGTGTATCCGGATTAGATTATAATGAAACAAATATGACCGTAGGATCTAGTGAACATGTGTCTCCAGATTAAGTTGTGTAAAAAAAAGCTAACAGTCGGATCTAGTGAACACGTGTTACTAGCTAAGGGTAGAAGTGTCAAATTAGGTACATGTGTAAACCCACACATGCGGATATTAACCATTTAACGTTTTTTTTCTCTTCTCGAGACAATTTTTTTAATATTTTCGTTATGGGACAGATCCCCTACTCAATTAGTGGAGACAGGATATATTTCTAATTTTTCCTAATTTTGGTATGTGTAAAGTATGATGGTTGGGTTTTTATTATCTACGGGTTTCACCACTAAAATTTATGGAGTTGGAAAAGGCATTGATCGGTGATGACATTTTTGTTGCAATTTTCCTCACTTTTGATTCCATAAAAAGCAGTGGTATATATAAGAGTTGGAGGGAAAGTGAAATTTTCACACTTCGCTCATTTGGAAGAAGGGAAAAAATTAAAATTGCAGTTGTACTAACTTTTAGATCTTAGGGAAAGGGAAGATTTTAATCACAAATGGATCATTCATGGATACAGTAACGCTACAATAGGGAAATAAAATCTATAAAGAGATAACACCTTGTTTATTTGGATATAACTCATCGTCTAACTCAACCTGGATCAGATGTCGGGTTGTTCATGTTTTTATTTTTCTGACGTCTAACTCGGTGTCGGATTCAACTCATCCTGATTCAGACTTATTTGAATCAGTTACCGTTTTCTACATGATTCGTCAGACACATATTTAAAACTAGATTTAAAAGTTATTCATAACTTTACTATTTTTAAGAAATTTAAAATTTTGAGTCAAATATAATGAGTCGAATTTAGAGGAGTCAGTTTAGATAGAAAAACACAGACAACTTGTAAGACGACATTTGTTTTAAGATGTGAGGATAAAAAATCCATAAGAGAATGATATGGCAACAATTAGTAGAAATTACATTGTTCACTTCACTTGATAAATTTTGTAAAAACTAAACACGATGGCAAAAACCTATTTTTAGAGAGAAAAAGAAAGCCATGATTATAGAGGATCTCCTGATTGTGACTTCCTAAAACAAAGTATTAACCAGACAATTGAGGTGTTTTTCAGTTCGCATTTGCCGATTGTAGCATTATTACCAATTCTACTATGTGTGTAATATTTAATCTTGTAGACCTCACAATCTGAATATATCTTTCTGGGATCTTCATTAGATGCATATGTTTTATATATCAAATGTTATTTTCTTGTTTTGTTAAAACCATGTTGTGGTTTAGGCCTTAAAAGAAGAGAGACTTGGAAATTGTTATTAAAAGAAGTTTTGAGAATACTTCGTGTTAGATCTAAGTAATGCAGTTATTGTATTTCATTTGGTATGAGATTCTACCTTCCAAGTTAAAAATCTTTTGTAGAATTATTAGTTCTAAGTGTCTTCTCCCAGACAGCAGAAGGAAAAAAAGGTCACTGGCACCAATCTCCACAATAGCTTCTTGTACGCTAGTATGTTAAATTGATACCTAAAACAGTCAATTAATTAACAAAAACGAAAAATCAATAACCATTTGAAAAAAAAAATTAAAACCCAAAACTGACTGAATTAATGTTCGATTAAAACTCAGGAAATAAAGTTTAACAAAGATGTGAGCTTTACCTGTGTATGTGTCTCATACTACAGTTCCTCAAATGAATGTAACCATACACTGTATTAAATAACTTACTTCCTGCTTAGAGCAAATAAGAAAAGATTATCAACTTCTAGAAAGAAATTTCCATAATAAGAATAGAGAAAGTGAAAATCCCATGAAACAAAAATTCCATATTAAGAAAAGAAAATGAGGGAGATTTAATAGATCTCTCGGTTTTAATAAGTTTTAACCTGATCTCTACATAACACTTTACTCACCCCATCAGACGGCTATACCAAAAAAAAAAAACCTAATCAGCTCAAGAAATGTCCATTTTTCTTACTAAAACAGAGAAGATTAAAGAAAAAAAAAGAAAATCAGAGGAAAAATGCCCAAAAACCTAAATCAAACCAATTGAATTAGAAACACACCGAGAACCTTTGGAAGATATCTTCTTTTGAGGTTTATGGTAATTAGCGTAAGTCAATTTTCACCAGATACGAAGTGCACTCTAACAATTACGACTTTTGTTAGAAGTTCATCTTAAAGATTGAACATCACTGGATCAGAAAGTGGACAAACTGCAACAATACATTTTTAGTTGTGAAGTAGCTCTAAGTGAACACTTACCCCATTAGGAGGACCATATGTCCATAAAATCAAAAATTTGTCAAAATTTTACCAAACAAAGAAAGATCCATCCAAGTTCATTTCCAAACAGTTAGCAAAAGCCCAATTTGCAGCATCAAAATAACAATTGAAATCCCAAATCGCCCAGAGACATGTGAGTGGGTTTATAAGATTCCATTCCACTGAAAAGAAGAACAAACAGTCTTTCTGGAAGCTTATGAGCTTCAACTCAATTGAGTATGAGATTTAATTCAATTTATTCGAGAACATGAAACGACTCCGATTTTTTTTTCGAGCCTTCATAGAGGGAACTTAGGGCAACAAATCCTGACCACTCTTTACACATCCACACATCCCATGAATATATCCTGGCCCTCCTCTATCCCCCTCAAAACACATCACAAACTCTTTTTATCTATCCTCAAATGAAATCCTGACCACTCTTTTAACTACGTTCCACCCTAAAAACGGATCCTTCAATCCTGACC
>JAJJMC010030282.1:3325974-3343866 GCA_023531435.1 Papaver californicum
CCCCTCAGAACCCATTCCAGCCCCTCTTTATCCTTCCCAGACGATACGTTGTGCTTTATATTCTTGATGAACCAAAGTCCTCTAAAAACATGATTTTTTTACTATTATAAAACCCTAACTAGCAATAGATCAAAGTTACTAATGTCTATTGCCGATCTTAAAAAATCTACACCCATATGAATGATGTCACTTAGATTTTAAACATAACTAAAAAGAAAAAAGAAAAAAGAAAAATTCATTATATTATTTATTGAAATAGATTCTAAATAATGAATTTATCGAAGAGAATGTCAAAAGATGCAGAGACTAAGTGTTTTGGAATGACGAAATCGATTTATGTATATAAATTAACGGACTTAACCATTTAGGTTTTTACTTTGTATAGTAGAAAGTTTGATACTAATTCGGGCCAAACATAAGATGTTTTATTGGGCCAAAATAATTAAGACTTGGACCTACTGATAAAAAACTCTAAAATTGTATAGAAATTAGAATATATAGAAATAATTTCTTCTTTCTTTTCTCTGATGTACGAGTACACAAATATCAAGAGAAAAAAAAAAAAAGGGCCCTTCTAATGTAGCCTAAGCATAAGGTACGGGCTTGCTACTTTGGTTGCCAGGAAAAACAATTTTTAGTTTCACATATCAATAAATTTTCTCACTTTTATCTAAAAAATCAAAAAATATAATAATAAAAAAAAGAAACATCTGAATATCTGATGAATCGCATCGTGCATTGGGCCATTGGCATCGGCCTGGCCCAAACTCAATATTGCGTCAATACGGTCGAAGTCAAACTTTTAAAGTCGTAGACCACATCTTTCCGTGTATGTATGAGATTTGTCATGCCAACAGGACGCGTGGACGGCAGGTAAATTTCTTAAAGATTGTCAAAATATAGAGACCCCCTATCTTGACCAAGCATGCCTCTGCTACAGACTTATAGTCTTTGAGGATGTTGTGCTCGGTAATTGGCTATTGTATTTGAATGTGATAAGTATTTAATACTACCTTCGTTTCAGGAAAAGAGTTACTTTCTCTTTAAATTTTTGTTTCAACAAAAGAGTTACTTTCATTTTCAATATAACAAACTTTTAAAACTACCCTTATTATTTTAAGAAATGTTATTATTTCATTATAAAAATATATGTAGTATTAAATTTTTTGTTAGGATAAATCTGAAAATAAATTACAAAAGTTATTTTCTCTCATCTTGCCTTAACAATTATGCAAATAGAAAAAGTAACTCTTTTCCTGAAACGGAGGGAGTATCATCTTTTGTAAAGTCATTGGACGTGATATTAATAATCTGTGATATTAGTAATTTGTGTTCAAAACCCGTAAGTATCAATTTTTTTACAAAAAAAAATAACATTTTCTAGTTAATAGCATAATAGTTGGTATAACTTGGTACAAAGTCGGCAAGAGACCAAAATCTCAGATATTTATCGATTCTACAAAGTCCACTGTCTGTATTATTCATTCCTTCAAACCATATCGAAAGTCTTGCCAAAAAAATATCTGAAAATTCTTTAATTTCCCAGCTTCAAACAGTTCAATCACTATTCAGTGACCTTCATTTTAAAGTACAAGTAGTTAGTAAGCACAGTATATATATAAAAAAAAGGAAGTTAGTATACATCTATTCTAAAGACTCCAAACTAACTACCAAGAAATAATAATGAACCACATTGTCGTTAGCACTCAATAGTAGTACTAGATTTCAATCAGGAACAACAAAAAAAATAATCTTTCATTAACAAATTAGAATTACTCAATTAATAGTAATTTTGGAACCCTAACAAATTACTCCACCTGATTAATTCACTACTATTAAAATCTCAATTAAATTCAATTTATTATAAATTTTAGTAAATGGGACCTTAATTAGTTTTTCTCCTTCCCTAACATTAATCGAAAGTAACCTCTGACTGACCCAATAGCTGTTGGTTTTGTTGTTTGTTGGTACAGCAATTTAATGCTTATCCTTTCTTCTCTTCCTCTTCTTCTTCATCCACCATCTTATCATCATCATCATCTTCATCATCACCACCACCACCACCACCGGCCTTTATCATACCAAATTGTGGGACCACCTATCACAAAAAAAATGAAATGAAATTTAATCCAACGGATAATATTCAAAGGGATGATATCTCATTCATTATCCTTTCATGTGCATTATTGTTGAATACTGTTACAATGCTTTACGTGAACATATAACTTCATCTGATGTTACAAATTCTCAGCCACTCGATCTAATCTACAAGCATAAATACACAACTCAAACATCAAGGTGGTGGTGGAAATGCCATCTTGATCATCATAAAACCATTTGAGAATCTTTATGTGTATTATCATATTCAGCAAATGTATGTTGGAGATGCTACCATATGCCTCCAAACCTTAGCTAACCAAATAAAAAGGCCTATGGGGATTGGGTTTGTTTATACCTGATCATTTGATGATGACGATGCAGATAAATCGAAGGGTCTTAAAGATAGACACGTCATTTCCTCCTCCTCTCTTGCAGAAGTCGCTGTATTTGGATCCGCATCTACTACTGCAAAAACAAAAAAGCAGAAAGAAAGAAAAATGATACTATTAATTTAACAACTCACTTATTCTGCTGCTATAACTTTTACAAAAATATCTCAAGGTTACTTTCGTCATTAAAAATAATTTCAGGCCTTAGCTAACCATGTAACTAACTCTAACATGCGCCATCTACATGATCATGATCATCATCAGCATCTCATTCTCTTTTGCAACAAGAGTTAATGAAATCATAAATACAGATATAGAACATGCGAGATATATATATATATATATATACAATTAAAAAAATTAAACCCTAAGAGATCTCATTTGTGTAGATATATGTACCTGAATATTTAGTGGTGGTAGTAGTGATTTTGTGGTGGTGCCGTCTTAAATCCCGAGTAGACTCAGAACTATCAGGAAGAAATCTATCCAGAGGTAGAAGTTGGTGTGTACGAGAATCATTATTATTTCTATTATTATTTCTAGTATTATTATTGGCACGATGATCAAGCATTGTTCTAACAAAAGAATCTTCCATCCAGTTTAAAAAATTAACATGTTTCTCATTTGTCCATAACCCACACAGATGATCCTCCATTGATCTCCTCCTTCCTGGTTGTTGTTGCTGCATCTCCATGTCGATCCAATAATATCAAACCCTAATGAATGAAAGAAGAAAAAATATCTCAAAGTTTTTGGAGAATTCTTTTTGTTGTTGTTGAGATAGTTTTGGGTTGTAACAATAGAGATATTCTTATACTACAACCCTAGGGGAAAAGAGAGAAGGTGGTGCTGGTTTTGATTTTGATTTTGATTTTGAGATGCTCAAGATTTATTCCGTGGGCTAGCCGAAGATATTTTTGAACAGATATTCTTATAATACAGCTATGTCATATTATAATATATACACCCTTAACTACTATTACTTGCCACGTACTTCTTATTATCATAAGAACTGATATTTTTTGGGTTTTCCACCGTACATCGTGTAATATCTGGTTTTGTTCATGTGTACGTATAATATTTTGACACGTTAGAGTTTCGTGATTGAGGCCCACATTTAATCAGATTGATTATATTGATAAACGGTCCTTAAATAGCTGTCCACTACTTTATTTTGGTCTTTTGGTAATGTATTGGGCGAATAACAATATGGCACGTGTTTGATGATGTGACTGTTTGAAGCTAAACAACGGTTTTGGATTTATTTTCCATCGAAGCTTCTAATTAATAAGCCTCGTATAGGGGCTTCCCATTCCAATAGAGAAGTTTTTCATGTAAAGATATAATAGGGACACTATATATGAATTTTAAAAACTTTTTGCCCATTATATTTTTATAATGGCTAAACTATCCATGTCTAGTTAATATTAGTAAAACTACTTAGCTAATAGATTAGTGTTACATAGACTAATGATATCTTCTAGTTACGTTGGTGTCTTGGATGATAAGGATCTAAAGAACAACAACAAAGAAGAATACATGCTCTTGTTAGAATCAACTGAAATATTTTACACAGATATCATAACAATTGTAGAAATATTCATTTGCCTTTACCCCATCTGTGATACACATATGGGGATGATGAGGATCTAAAGAACATGCCACATTTCAGTCCTCGACTCATTTGTGGCAAAAAAACTGAAATCCGTAAGCATACAAATGCCATGGTTCCCATACAGAAGTCAACAATTATGAATCAAAGATTCAAAATATCCATTTGCCTTCACCCCATCTGTGATACACATATTAGTACAATAGTCATACTGTATACCTAGAATGATAAAGACCCCAAATTGCACAGAGGCATGCTTTTAAAACTAAACCCCAACTGTAATGAGCAGTTACTTTCAGAACTAAGGAAAATTACTACAAAAAGCTCTAATTTCACAAACATTAATTTCAAATTAGGGAAAAGTTATTTATCAAATTAAACCTTCTGAGCATCACAATCACTCAGAACTAATGAACCCCATAATCAATTGCTACTCAATCATGTAATTATACAAACATAAATTTCAATTAGGGCAAAAAAAAAATTAAAGCAAATACAGATACAGTACCTGATAGAGATTCGAGAAGAAACAAGGTGGTGGTGATGATTCTTGTAGACAATATTGTGTCGCGGTGGTGGTGGTGGTGTGCTCTGTCTCTCGCCCTTCGGCCCTTCGCTTTGTACTCGAGAAGAAAAAAAAAACTGAATGAGCTGCCTGTATGAGAGTCGAAGAAGGAAGATTGAAGAAGATAGAAAATGAATGGCGGGTTGGGCGAGTGGGTCGGGTGAGAGGAGGTATCAACCGCACCCGACCTGTTCATCGGCGGGCCGGGTGCGGGTCGGGTTGGCAGGTTGGGTCGGGTATGTGCAGCCCTATTTTTGGATTTATTTTCTATTGAAGCTTATAATTTTAGAAGCAGAAGATATTTGTGTTGAGGTGAGCAATGTTTGAAAACGGGTTATGGTTCAGGTCACGAGTATTGGACGTAACTGTTATAACACGTTTTGATGGCTGTCAGTTCATTTTGGGTAAAAAAACGTTATTTAGGAAAAAAACGTGTTTTTTGTATGTTTTCTTAAAATAATGGGCGTTATAACGGTTAAATAGAAAATAAAAAATAATTATGATATGAAATTCTTATCTAACAGTTATAACGTGCATGAAAACGTTATAACGAGTCTAAAAAACGTTGTTACTAAGTTGTTGTTTTTTTAAGAAAATAGTATTTTTAGTTTTTTACTATACAAATTTACGAAAGTTTGATAACACTCGTGACAGTGAATTATAGTCATTAAAGTTTTGTCAGTAGCAATTATGCAATACATGCATAAGTAATGTGAAGGAAGAATCAAACGATCATCAATTCAACTTACAATAATGTTGCAAAAGAAATGCGTGCAATTTTATCGTCAACATAAGAAAGTACATAACCTAGCTAGGTAGACTTGTCCCTTTATTTTGTCTCATTTTAAGTTTTAATAAAGCTGTGGACTTGATTCACTTGAAATTCAAGTTGATACAATTAAGGGAGATAACGAACAACATGTCGCATCCTTTTGTTACTTTTTCTTTTTATTTTCCCTTTTTTAGAAAACAAAATTACTATTATATCATTATTTTTTCCTTTCTCTTCTTTATGTTCGTCGTTGAAAAACACAAGAAAGTGTACTGATGTAGTAGACGAGCATTGGATAGCTCTTCTTCTTCCATGGAGAAATTATTTTCTTTCTCCGAGTTTTGAAATTTTCGAATTTCAATGCAAGTTTAAGAGGTAATTTTAAGATTTTTATTAGAATTTTCATTTAAAATAAGTATTTACCGCTAAATTTATTGTATGTTGATATGTTGTTTACTTATTATGATGTTGAAATTCAACATTTAAGTTATGGAGTAGTTCTCTTCATGATACCGGATGATGATGCTGATGTCGAATTTATCTTTGAACTATACATGTACTTTCTTATTTCAACATTTAAGTTATGGAGTAGTTGTTCATATATTCTTTTGTAATGTTTTCGTCATCTTTTCCATGTTGTTCATATATATATATATATATATTGTAATTTAGGATGTTGCCATAACTTTATAATAAAGTTTATAGGAAATAACAAAAGTTCAAATCAAGATCAGAGGAAAAAAAAATCAAGATACATATGAAGTTAATCAATAAATCATATGCAATAAAAAAAGAATAAAACTAATGTAATTACAATTCATATGCATAAGCTTTTAGTTTAACACTTTAACTTTCATAATGATGAAATAAATTAGCATGATGACATGATGAAATAAGTTAGCATGTTGTTAGTGGTTATGATAATTAAATATAACTCCATACATGCATGTTAAAAATTCTGAAATTTAATTCACAAGATGTTAAATGTTCATGTTAATTAAGAAAATATTAAACAATAACTAATACAGTTAAATTTGGTTAAATAATTGTTACTTTATAGAATACGATGGAAGGATATACATTGATACAATCTGTTCAGCGAGATCCTTTTCATGCATATTGCACTGTAATGAGTGATGGTAAAAAATTAAAGTGTAATTTCTGTGAAAAGGAAATATCTTCAGGTATTTTGCGCTTCAAATTTCATTTAGCACAACAAAGAGGTACAGTTGCCCCGTGCATGCAAGTGCCGCCAGAGGTGATTTTTTTCTTCCTAAAGTTGTAGTGGAAGAGAAAAGAAAAGCAAAAAGGAAACGAAGATCAAGGATCTCAATTCAAAACTGCAGGTAACTATTAATAATTATTACTAACTACTATTTATGTATATACATATTGAGAATATATTTATCATTAAGTTCTTTCTATTTTTGTTTGAATTTGAATAGGTAAGAGATTGCCATCAGAATATGGCATATTTTTCTGGGTACCTTGTGCTGCTCATGTGGTGGACTTAATGTTGGAAGATTCAGAAAAATTCCCCTTTGTTGGAGGTGTGATTGTATAAGCAAGAAAAATCAGCAAATTTATTTACAATTATGTTTGGGTTCTTGCTAGATTTAGACAACATTCTGAGGGACACAATCTATTGCGCCCTGGATTAACAAGATTTGGAACGAATTTTATTGCAATCAAAAGTATCATTGATCAACGTAATACTATTGAGAGCCTGTTTGTTGACAAATAATTTCTGAAATCGGTAGAAGGGAAAACTCGTCAAGCTAGAGATGTGAAGAATATTATTTCAAATGAGATATTTTGGACCACGTGTCAAAATGCGTGCATAATGGTTGGTCCTTTATTGAAAATGGTATGTTTCTTAGACTCAGACAAACCCACCATGGGTTATTTGTTTCATGCACTTGCTACATGTGTGGAAACTATACAAATGGGTTTGGGATCAAATTGAAATGGTTCTATTGTAGGTGTGATAAACAAAAGGTGGAAAAATCAGTTGAGTTCTCCTCTTCATGATGCAACGTATTTTATCAATCCTTATTACACCTTCAACCCAATAGCTAATCTCATCAATAATAAAATTTCTGAGCCCCAAATTTATCTTACTGAAGTCATATCAAAAATGGTTAGTGGCCCGCAAGAACAAGAAAAATGCATGCTAGAGGTACAAAATTACTAATATTATCTTAAAGTATATTTAATTAGGTAATTTGAATTTCCAGTGACAATTGTACCATTTTTTCTAGGCGGGCAGAATACGAATGATGCAGGGTCAATTTTCATCACCATCAGAACGTATTGCGGCTCAACATGGTGATCCTGTAAGTTGGTGTTTATCTTATGGTGTTGAGTATCCATCACTCTAAAAGGTTGCAATAAAGATATTAAGTCAAACGAACATATCATCTGGATCAGAGAGGAATTGGAGTGTGTTTGAAAGAATCCACACCAAACTAAGCAATCGTGTACTTTCATCTAGAATAAATGATCTGGTATATGTTCAGTACAATTTGAAATTGGAGCAACAAAGAATCCAAGGTAAACCAAGGCGACGACGTTCATAGTCTATTAAGGGATGACAATATGCTTGACTAGATAGGGGGACGTCGAAACACTGGTTTTGCCTCAAGAAGAACAATGGTTAAACATGCTGGAAGAGGAAGCCGCTAATAATCCAGAGACTGTCCCTCTACCATACAACTGACATGATCCGAAAGTTGATATCCTATACGAAAGGTTACCGGTGAGTGACTTTTTTTATAACTTTGGTAATCTTTCATTTGGAGATGATAATCAAGGTTATGAGAATGTGCATCCCATAAACGATTCTCATTACAATGTCGATCGTTCACACCATGATATCTAACATGTGAACGAAGAATATAATTCTAATATTGATAACAATAATAAAGTAGGTAACAACGACGATGAAAATGAAGGAGATTATGATGATGATAATGATATTGAAGGCGATTATGATGATGATACTTATGCTAATGAAGACAATCCGTACCAACACGGCGATGACTATGGTAATAGGGAAAGGAATCTCCGACAAAATAATAAATACATAAATAAGTTGAAGAAAGGTAGTGGTAGTAACTGGTTCGTGTAACTTTTTAAATGATGAACACTAGTTTAATAATCTTATGTCTTTTAAATTTGAAGTTTTTAATCGTGTAGGTTCCTTGTATTATTTTAAAATTTAATTATAAGTTTTAAGTTTTCATTCTAGAAAAAAAAACACAAAAAAAAATATTGTAAGAAAGTTATTTACACGATTACAACGTGCGTGAAAACAGGAAACAATTCTAAAATTCGCACGTTAAAAAGTTATTCAGAAAAAAAAAAACATTCAAACTAAATTTTTAAAAAATGCTATAATGGATGTGAAAACGGAAAAACGGTCTTAAAAACTGCTATCATTTCCTATTTATCGGTGTTATATAGATAATTCAAGAACCCTCACGGATATGATATATGGATATAACCGTTTTAACGGTCGTTTAATAATTAAAAAACAGGTGTTTTTGAAACCTTGTAGGTGAGCAAAACTATAGCTATTAGCTATTGATGGTGGTGGTGGGGAGGAATTTCTTTTTTTGAATAATGTAAAAATTATCCTAGATATGAGACATGAATAATATTTTGTTAATATAAAGGGGTAAAGATATTCTCCTTTCCGTTTGAGAAATCTTAAATTTAAGCTATAAAATTTAGTCCGAGTCATTTTGGTTTTCAAATAAAACAGTAAAGTATATTATAGAGAATAAGAAAACCAGCTCATTTCCATGGTTACCGGGCAGATCTTTTGCTTCCAAGATATCTTTGGATGACTAATATGTTGTTTCTTCCCACCACATTACCTAGTGGTGGGATACACATCCAGTGGGGTGGCTAGAGATAATTTTTTTATTTTCGTCCAATGGGGTTAGCTAGAGATAATTTTTTTTATTTTGATGTGATTAGCCTATTTGCAACACTGGTACAACTTGGTTTTTGGCAGTATTTCAATGTAGCTTCAATGCGGTGATTAATTTCGAAAATTCGCCAATACGGAACATTAGAAAGTAAACCCCAATGTGGTAATCATGGCATAATACCATTAATCTGCTGGCGTAAACACGTCCACATAAGCAAGTCAAGATCCTCAATGCACCGACACATAAGAACACGTCAATAAACAAGCTTGGACTAGAATATCAACCACTAAAAGTAGCAAAACATCTTGATGGCATAAAAATTATAAAAGTAAAAGGAAACACACCATCTGGTTAGCTGTAAAATGTTTTTTAAATATCTATTTTCTTAGTATATACTTCTTCCGTTTTAGAAAAAAAGTTATTATCATTTTTTTATTATAACCTATTTTTAAATTAAAATGAAAAAATGATAGTAAGTTAAAATAAAAAAATGATAGTAACTCTTTTCTTGAAACGAAAATAATATTTCATATTCGTTTTCTAATATAATATTTACTCAAAGAATAATTACCTTCATACTATCATGGTTAACACTCAATTCTTAAAGCGTTAACAATGTTATATGCTAAGATGGTATGGTAAAAATTAAATATACCATACGTGTAAACTAAAATGAGATTTATTTTATATTTGACAAGCAGAGCTTTAAACATATCCAGATAAGTACATGTGAAGTATGAAACACCTTTCAACTTTTCAGGCGGTGTTTGAAACACTTCCTAATTATAGGGTGAGTTTTAAATCCCGTCTAATAATACTTCGTCTATTATATTTAGCCTATGCTAAATCTATAGGTTATACATACCATTTGCGTTTACTGCGTATGGTAAATATAACTTTTTAGCCTCCTCACTACCACTCTCTATATAGTATAGATATCATTTTACCATACGAAAATGATATTTCGAGGATATCTCCAAAGGGAAATCCCAATAAAGAGATAATGGAGGATTCACTTTGCCCAACCCATATTCCAATGTTCAGGGTTGTCCAAACATCATTGGATCCTCTTCTGGATTTTTCACCGGATTAAACCCGGTAAGTTTAGAATCAGCTTTTACCATATTGGTTGCTCTTAGTTACCATTTTATATATGTCAGTCTTTTATGGGCAAGAGTCGAACTATCTTTTTTTTGTTTTTTTTCCTTTCGTAGCTCAGCTGTACAAAAGGGGAAAATATCTCGTTCTTTGGGTAAGGGTTTGGTATTGACAAGTGAAAACGACTAAGGTATGGTGGGGCAGATATTTTTTCCCAAAAGACCTTCTTCTAGTTAATTATTTACAGCTTCACCACCCAAAGAATGTCAAAAGTCAAAAAAGGAAAGTTCTGCATTATAAAAGGGCCTGCCAGATATTTGTGTTCTTATAAATATCGTAGGTTTGATTGGTTCATAGTCATACGTAACCAGCGCCCAGCAACATGCAATAAGTAAGTACAGATGGATGGTATCAAAATTGAAATGAAGCACCAAATTTTTTTGGAATCAGTAGGTCGACTGTAAATGTTTGGTTTAAAGATATTTTTTTTCAAAGGGAATACTCAATGTATTTATTACTTCTAATACGTTACAAAGGGATGACCGTGTCCATAAAATTGCATGTACTAAGAAATGTATCAAATTGCAGTATGAATACAGTGTACGACTACGAAATGTAGTAGTTCATGGTTTTTTATTCAATCCATTATTTCCAAGAAAAATTTATCATTCTCAAAATTAAGGTTTAGATTGGTGACACTTAAATGGGGGACTCTTACAAAATTCATCATTCTGAAATTTAAGGTTTAGACTTAGATTGGTGACACTTAAACTGAGGGACAATTTGCAGAAAAAAATTGAGAACACCAAGTAAAGTCGGACTAGAACATTGCAATGTTGTAATTTTCATTAATGGCTCATACAGCATTTAGTGTCAAAAATGTGAGACAATGATAATTTAATTCATCTTTGTTTCCCTAGTGGTAAAAGTTTGGCTATAATGGTATAGACTAAAGGATTAAGTTGTACAAGCCGTTTAGGCTAATATCACACTTGATTAAAATTTTCGACCATCTATAGTGCGCAATGCATTAAACTGCACTATGTAAAGTTTCTTATTCGCCTAACTGCCGTAAGAAGGCTTTCCACGCTCGACAACGTGTGATATCGTAACGGTAACATTTCCCTCTCTCTATTGACCGCGACCGTCTTCCTTTGACCAATCCTGTGATTAGGGTTATCGCCATTCTCATCTCCATGGAGGTCATACCTCCAGACCCTTATCTATTCTCAAATATCGCCACTTTTCTCACTTCTAATCTCTCTCAAATCATCCACTCCTGCTAATGATTCAACATCAATCACATATGAGAACAATAGAAAAATTGAAATCCCAAACACCCATAATTTCAAATGCAAAGGAATTGATAGAAGCACAATGAACATAGAGAAGCCAAGTTCCACAGATCAATCGCCTCAAGCAGGTAATTCCTTTCATCCCTCTCAGTCTCCTTTAGTTACCAGAATTGTTGCCCTAGTTCACCCAATTCTGTTATTGAAGAACTAGAAAATAAGGGCAACACAGATTCTGTTAGGCTTAATTGGAATGGTGCAACAAGTAGACCCAAGAGTATTATGCAGAGATCATCAGCTGATCTCTGTTTCAAACCTCCAGTAATAGTTGATGGAGAGCTTGTTGCTAGAGTCAGTGAACCTGCTATTGCAGACCAGAAGAGGGACTGTGAGCAACTGGTGGTTGGAGGGTTTGCAGGCAGAAGACTCCCCTACCATTTGGTTAAAAATGCCATTGAGAAAGCTTGGAATATCAAATGAGCTCTTTCTATGATAGTTCATGGAGACAGAGCATACATACTCAAATTTGCTTTGGAGGAAGACAAAACAACATCACTAGAACATGGTTCAGTCTTCATATCCCATACACTATTCTTTGTCAGAGGGTGGGCTCCTTTCATTGAGAAGGAGATGGATAACTTGCAATCTGTACCTATGTGGATGACCATCAAACATGTACTTATTCATCTCTTCAATCCTGTTAGTTTAATCTTTATAACATCTGGGTGAGAGGAACAAAAGAATTTTTACTCAGAAGACTCTCCCAACTGACCAGATTTCTATAAAATAGTTAAGGATGTTAAGCTCAAGATGGCGTCTAGCTCCCATTCCTTGCCTGATAACAATGATAACAGAGTTTTATCCTCAGTGTGGAATCTGACAGTTGACTTCATGAACTCTATTTACATCCCCTGCACCTGGCACAAACCAGAGGATGGGGAAGTAGCTATCAATACAGATGGGTCTCTAAATGATACCTCTGCCGGGTATGGGGCCATCATTAGAGACTCGAATGGTGTCCCTCTGGATGCTGTTGCAGGGAGCACAAATCCCCTGGATATTACGTTGATGAGCTTCAAGGAGTGGAAGCAGGTCTCAAGGCAGCTGCCAACAATAACTACCCAAGGATTTCCATCAGATCTGATTCTATGTATGTCACCAACCTTCTCTCGAATGAGTCTGCGAATGCTCCTTGGAACTGCCATCACGTCTAGGAGTCGATCAAACGCCTTATGTCCAAGTTCCCAACTTGTAAGGTTCAACACACTTACAGAGAAGACAACAGAGCAACCGATCATCTAGCTAGCCTGAAGCCTGATGGGAACTCTGTGGTTATTGACCTTAACTCTCTTGATGAATATTTTAAGAAAATTTTGACTGAAGATGCCGCATGAAAAATTTATTACCGCAAGACCATGAACAACACAGGGATTCCTGGTTGAGTTCTGTTGTTGGCCATTTTATGCTAGGGTCTGTTGTTTTTTTTTTGTTTAGTTTTTTAGTTTTTGTTTTTTTCGTTCTTGTTCCTTTTTTCTGTTGGTTGGGGTCCCCTTAACCCCCTCTCATTTCAAAAAAAAAACAAAACAAAAAAACAAAACAAAACAAAAAAAAAAAAAAAACGATTGATATCGTGGCAGTAGTCAAAGTTTGAATCCTAATCTTTATTCGAGTTTCTCTAATGAAATATGTGTGAATAAAAAAATCTTTCATGTACATGGGATCTACTTTCATTTATCCTAAAATCTTTCTTCAACCTTAATTTCTTTAACTAAAATACAAATGACATAGCATGAATTTTGATAGACATCCTCTTGGTCAACTTCTTGTTTCAGCGGTTTATGAAGATGATTTGTATCTATTCTAGTCAGATTTTTATAAATTAAAAATAATTTTTAACCTAAATATAAAAACAACTTTAACCAATTTTTACTTTATCCTTCGTGAAAAACTTTACTTCCTTATTTTCTCATCCAGAGCATCATATTATCTCGGTTGTACTAGGAATCAATCAATCAGGTAATAATATTTACTTCTTTATCAACAAATATATATAATCATCTTATTGTTAGCATTTCTTCGAGTAGTTTAAAACTGTAATGTTTGCTACTTCTTTGGATATTTAACAAAACTTTAAATATAGGTTGATTACATCTCATCCAAGCTAGACAAAAGCAGGATAATAAATAATTTCACCATGATTTACAGAATTCCTTAGCTATGAAACATGGTAATCAAAAAAGAAAAAACTAAAACCAAAAAGAAAGCATTCAATTCTCACCAGAACTTTCTAGCGGAGTTTTATAAAATATTAAATAACAAATAAACGATGAACAAGTTATGCAGTTTCTCTTCCTTTTATATGAAAATATGGATAACTCATAACCTAATTATGGAGGGAATTTTGGTTATCAAATTAATTCCCCGCCATATGAATAATGGAGTTTCTCGCTGCAGAAAGTTAAGTTAAGTTTTCGGTCAAATATTTAGATAATTTTTTTTATTCGATGTAAAAATATTATACAAATAGGCAATGAATAGGTAAAAATGCATGTTGGGGAGAAGGTTGTTTTTCTTCCTTGTAGTTAGGAAAATTTGTTGCAAAACAAGATAAAGGATGTCTTTCCACAATGCCACAAATGAAAATGACCACATGACCATTGGAGAAGCTCTTACCTAGTGCAAGGCCAAGCAGGAATGCTCTGCTCGCATCCTACTTACTCGTATTGATGCGGTCAAAGTTTGGAACTATTTTCTCATTAACCAACGAGAACCTATTCAAACTTCCTTGTTGGAGCTTCTGAAGAAGAACTGGACATCCGGTGGGTTTACAGACATGGTGAAGGAGCTTTGGTCTAGACTCCCACAAGTATCACCCGATGGGTTGCATGATTGTGAACTGGGCAAACAAATTTTATGACCAACATTAGTTTGCCTTCTTCTCTTTTTATTTTTTTCTGTAGAGATTCTGATGGGTATCTAGATTGCTTTTTTTATTTGCTAGGCCTTTTTTGAGATAAATTTTCTTTGTACATTTGTGCATCTATCAAGCAGATCTTCAATGTCTTTATCCAACAATTTTTTTAAAACCTTACTTAAATATTCATTTAATAGAGTCGTAAAATCACTGTAATTTTTTTTAACATTACCGACTTCTCAGTTACAAAAAGAAAAAGTTGAACTCATCTTATCAGGTGAGAGGAGCCTAGAGAGTAGTATTGGTAGGATCCCTTCACATGCCAAGAGAAGCACTATCTTCATATTCTACCACTATTGATATTGTGTCTGTGACAATAGAAAGCTTGAAAATAAAATGTTAAACAGAATTACAGAAATTAAGAATTGAATCACTGGTTTCAAATAACACACAAGGACAGAGCCACCTGCTCAGCAAATTGTTCTTGACATAATAGTTCACGAGTACTTCTCAAGAATGAAAGATGCTATACCCCCACATCGGAGATGTTTCCAGGATATAACTGCCCGTTATGACTAGTATAAGCACAATACTAGTCACCCATTCATACAAACTCAACAACAAGATATGAAGGAAAGAAATAAACATTCAAAGCGTAAACAAAGCAAGAAGAGGGAAAAAAAGCTAGGGATAGTAGCCTGCTCTGGGATGAATTAAAATGAAGAACTCAATTTTCTTTTATAGTCAGAGAAAAAAGAAGAGCATTAATGGTAATTGATTGCCAATCAATTAAAAAACCGACAAAATCAATTCCTTGCATGATGCATGGAATTAGAATAAAACGAGAAAAATAATTGGCCATTATTGCAAGAAATAATTTTCTGGTAAGTTAAAAATATTAGATTTTGGTTGGCATGTGCATAAGCTTGTGCACAGGACAAGAAGCTAAGTGCATGTCCATATGCAGGAAACTGAAGTGCACAAGTCTTGTGTGTTGGACGCATGTGCATGTCCATATGCAGGAACCTGATCCACACAACTCTTTTGCACAAAAGCTTGGGCATAAGAAAGCCCAAGTATCATTTGTAGGAACCTGAAGTGCACAAGTCTTGAGTACAGGATGAGAATCAAGTGCATGTCCATATGCAGGTGTAGATGGTGGATTTTTAACAAAGGATAAAATAGTAAAATTATCTCCACACAGCAGTAGAATCAAAGAAATAATAGAACTCTGTATATGCTACTGACCCGGTATCAAAAGCATAAAATTTATATTTTATATTTCGCAAGAGAATTGAAATATCGAACGCTCACTACATGCATCTCGTACTGACCATGTACTCTCTCAAAAAATATACAATATGATATTAGAGCCTCGCCTGACTGAGCTCTCAATATTCTACATACAACACTAGTACTGCGCAATTCAGTGCTTACTCCTCTATAGTAATATGACAACTCCTAAATGAATTAATCACATGTAAAGAGCATCATTGTCCTCAAAGTATCACTGGTGCTGATTACGATCCTTTCCCAGATAATCTCTCATTATACATAATAAACATCCAGAACACTTCACAACCACCATCTTTTATTATTTTATTAGCTATTGTGAATAATCGACAATCATATTAGCTTATTATGATTCCACATAATTCTCAAAATGTATGCATATACTGAAAAATTCAAAATTTACTGGTACAAGTGGCCACGAGCGTTATAATTTCCTCATCTTCAAACGAGGAGATATTAATTTTGAGAATGTGAATTGTGTTATGATAAACTCTTTCAGAGCACTTGTAGCATGTACTAAAATGCTACATGCTTGCTAGATGATTTTCCTTTTCAAACGACATAAGCTTATGGAAAATATAAATGAGATATTTTCATGCCTATTTTATGGCAACCTTTTTCGATATGATCATGATGGGAGAGAAAATGATGTAACATTTAAGTTAATTAACACCAGCGTCTGGTAGTGCAAAGTCTCCCCCTGATTATGGCGGAAATATTTTCATCTCATATATGAAAAAAAAGTTTTGTAAAGTATTATCCGATTAATTCAAAGACATATACTCTTAATAATTTCAGTATTTTAACAACACCATGTTGGACCGTAAATAATGACTTCAAGAGTCATAAAAAATTATCCTAAGATTGTAGTCTATTTGACATACAAATTGAACATCAACCATGGATCTTATTGGTTACAACCAAAAACATATACAATATGCAAATAAATCTCCAAAAAAATAAAAATTGTGACCTATAGGGACAACGAGATGATGATTCAGAATGAAATTATGGACACTTTTTTTTTCAAAATAAAATTATACCAAAACCAATCTAGTCTCTTAAGGACTAATGATATAGGCTAACTATCCAGATGCGCACCCATTGATCACATGTGTCCAATTGTATTCCAATTTCAAGTTGAACTATTCCAAATTATGGAGATTAATACCAGGTGGAAAAACGAATAGGGAAATGTGAATACCATAATAACGACACTTTATCCCTCTAAGATCGATAGAGAAAACCAAATCTAATTGGCCTATACGTTTCTTTTTAAGAAAAATAAAGATTCTTCATCGTTATTCTTTATAGAGAAATATCCGCCTAGTGGTTGATGAACAGTTTCTTTAAAGGAATAAAAACTAGTGGTTTATTATTAGATAAAACCATATTTATAGATAAAGTTTTCTTGTAACCTATGATCTGCGTCAATCTTTCAGAATCAATGAAAAAAATCAAACCATATTGGCCAAAAAATAAATAAATTAGAATGCCAATTTACTGACATCTCATCTCTAAAATCGGTGGAGAAAACCAATATCAATTGGTTGGTCCAGTTTACCAAAATCGGATCTACAAATTAAAATTAAAAAATATTTTTTAATCATCGTATATGAAAAATCCACCTTGTGATCGGCGGATGGTTTTTTATAAATAAATAGACACCAAATATAAAAATCAGATGATCTTCATCTAAAGGACGAAGATATCAAACTTAATTGGTCGGAGGATTATGAACCATGCATGCGATTAGTTACCATAAAGGTAATCAAATTACGATAATACGAATTTTGGTGATTACAGTTTAATTAAAGGGATAAAAGCTATAAATCATCTTCCGATAGGTTTTTTTTTTCATCTATGAAAAAGAACTAGAGAAGAAGGATAATAACTTATTTGACAAAGTATTAACACTG
>JAJJMC010030282.1:3343876-3372106 GCA_023531435.1 Papaver californicum
GATAATAACTTATTTGACAAAGTATTAACACTGCATATATATATATAATGGAAAAAGAAAAAGAAATATCAATCATGTGATATAAAGGGAAAAAGACATTAAAATTTTACTATAGAGGGAGTCAAATACGTGCTTGTTCCTATATAATCCATATATCACCGAGATACGTAATCTTTCCTATAGTTACTGTATAAACACTAAACAAATAGTTATGCGTTAAAAAAATTATTCCTCCGTTTTAATAAAAATGTTACTGTCACTTTTAGTCTAATAATTGATATAAAGCAAGATATATAATTTGTGTCAAAGATATATAATTAAAAGAAAACCTATTTCACCCTTCTGAATATTCAAACTTTCGAAAGCATATTCATAGTTGGTAGACAAATAATAGCCTGATGTGGTGGACGATTATACAGTATATAATAGGAGTTAAATATATTTTTCTGAAACACAATAGGATTAATGATGATGTGTTGTTTTCTTTCTTTTTTATGCACGACCTTTTTAGTCAGATTTCCAAAATAAAAAAATAAATAAAAGTTCTGGATGGTTAAATATCCGAGCATACCCATTAAATCAAAATACTCCCTTCGTTTTAGTAAAAGTGTTACTATCACTTTTGTTGGAACGGAGGTAATATTTTTTTAATATATCTTATGGTATTGGTTATTAGTTAACCAAACCAATCAACATATATAATACCGATCATCTCGTTTACCAAGCCAAACTAACCAATATACAAAAGTATATGTTGATGTTTGAGCTCATGAAAACTCATAGATAAAAAATAAAACCCGTAAAAATTTAGGGTTTAGTTTCTATCAAAACACTGTAAGAAAATAAAATGATCGATTAAAAACAAAACTCTAAACTGTTCAGCGATTAGAGCGTGTTGATAACGTATTGTGAAAGATAAAAAAATATAAGAGTAGAAAGAAAAGAAGAAGAAATTTTTATTTTTGATGTGTCATTACAAAGGAAATGTTCTCTATTTATAAGAAGAAGATGAACATTTACAATAAAATTAAGTGTATGTAATCATTACTATCCATTACTATTAATGGTGGTGGTTACAAAGTAATGGGGAAAATAAAAAAGAGATGAAAAGATGATGGTGTAAATATGATATAAACACACTAAATATTTATTTGGTAACATAAAAAAGATAGTATAGAATTAGAATTGATAAGGAAATTAAAAATTTATAAAAGACAGCTACGGATGAGTGACGAATCAGGTTGTGATGGTGATAATTGTTGGGACGTTGTTAAGCGCTATGGAAATTTTCAGTCATCTTATTCGCTTATCTTTATTCTCTACCTATATAAAACAATCTAGGTGCAATTTATAAAACAATAACATAGCCTAATCAAAAATCTGACCGCTTCCCAAAAAGAAAAAAAATCAAAAATCTGACAGTTGACTTTTTTATCAAAATGTCAAAAGGCCTATTGTGGCACAACATGGATCTTACGATATCTCTAGTTTTGGTAAACTCTTTGGAATTTTCGCATACACGTTCTCGAGAATACGTATAGTTTTTGATTCAGTTTATTACCAAGAATTTTTTCTTTTAGCATAGCACAATGGTCTCTAAACTACTACCTAGGCACTAGCATAGGATTTATGCTTACTACATAGGTTTGATCTGCAACCTTTCCTATGAGAGGAAATTTGGGAATCACTGGACCACTTGATGGTTCTTTCTTACCAACCAAGAATCTAGCTACTAGTTAAAAGGACATTTTTCACAAATGTTCTAAACATATGTTGAATTTTTATTATGTTATTTATATTTTTATGTGGCATCCATTTAAGTCTTGGATATAGAAATGTTAACCTTTTGAAAAAAGGTTGGATCTTATCCTAAACACCATTGATTAGTAGAATAATGATACATAGGTGGGGTATTTTTTGGGGCAAAAAACCAAGTTCGGGATTCACAGTCCCAAAAACCCCTAAATTAACCCGTAATTGGTTGACACAAGTCTATGTTTCTAACTACCCTAAATCAGATTTTAGTGAACAAAAATGGTTAAGATTTTGTAAGAGAAAAAAAAACAATTTTTTTCCTCCCTTAGTTATCTCCCTTTCATCCATAGCAGCATAGAATACTCCCTAGTAGCAGAGAATGTCAACTGCTCAATAAATCATCAAGCATATTGTTACGTAACACAACTGTCATTTTTGTTCTGCGCTAATAAAATTTAGTACTAAATCACCAAGAATACTACTTTCTCAGTTTCAACAAAAGTGTTACTATCACTTTTATATTTTAATTTAAAAATAGATCAAAATAAAAAAGTGATAATAACACTTTTGTTGAAACGGAGATAATATTATATTTAATATCATTGAATTTTTTAGTTGAGAGGCAAGAGGCTGAGAAGAAGAGATGTGAACAATGCTAAATGCATCTAGCGTATAAGATTTGATTTACAGTTAATGAGAAGATCAAGAAAATCTATCATTTGATTTACCATGAAAAGCCGTCATATGGAGGTTGTCGATCGGATACGGATCTTTATGGAAGCAATTGCAAGTAAGATTTATATGTTTGAATAGTGGAAAACGAATGACTGAAAATCGTGATCGGCGGGGAAAGGGGTACATGGGTTTTCCTGGGATAGATATGAGCCATCAATTGCAAAAGCAGCTTAAATTCATTAATTTGGGAAGCCCAACTGCACATTTGTCCAGAAAACTTAGTACAATCCTGGATGGAGATATATTTGTCTCCAACAATCCGAAATAGCAAAGGGTACAATCTCCCTCCTCTTTAAGGTGAGCAATCCAAATTAAGTTTGTTAACCAATTCTAACTGAATTTAGTTAACTAAACGAAATAGAGAATAAACACCGAACTGAATAAGGACAAAAAACACAAAATATTAAATAAAAATGGAATTTTTTTGTAATATCTTATTTTTATATGGACTTAACTACAAAAATATGAGGGATTGAAATTTGCTATTAGATAAGTGAGAGATGTAGGACTAATACTTACTTTTTATAAGGATTTAAGTAAAATATTTTAAAATCAATTATTTACCAAAATACAATTTTTATAAAAATGGAAACAATTCGTGGGTTATAAACTCAAACATGTCATTATCCAACAATAAAAAATCCAACAAAATAAAATGTTCACAAAAGCCTCATTTGAAATCAACTGTCTAAACTACCCTTCCTTAAACCACTCTTATTTATTTATTCTCATTCAATTTGTAAGGACATTTTTTCCCCCTTCAACCACTTCCCCAATTTCACCCCATCCCGATAAATCAAAATCATCAGAACCAGCTCCTGAATCAATATCATCATCATCATCACCACCACCAGTACCTTCAGAATCAAAATCAAATCTGAATTTCTAATATGAAGCTGTTGTTCATCATCATCAGTAGCTTTACTCCCTTTCCCACCTCCTCCTCATACTATTAACTCAGATATGTTTATTCTATCCACCGTGCATCAATGATTTTTGGTTTCACAATTTTGGTTTCATCAATGAATTTACGTAATTAGGTTTTATTTCTTATCATTTGTTTATATCATAAAAAAAGTTTAGGTTTCATCTATTTCGAAATCACTGGTTTCAATTACATTTGTTTTCACCTTATTTATTCACGATTCAATTATGTTGAGTTTTGGTTTCATCATTTTCACTGTATGGTTGAAACCAACTCTATTGTGTTTTTTTACTTAATGGCTATTTTGATGGAACCAAAATTGGTTTCATCATTTTCACTGTATGGTTGAAACCAACTTTTGTTGGTGTTTTTTTACTTAATGACTATTTTGATGGAACCAAAATTGGTTTCATCATTTTCACTGTATGGTTGAAACCAATACTTAATGACTATTTTGATGGAACGAAATTGGTTTCATCATTTTCACTGTATGTTTGAACCAACTTTGTTGGTGTTTTTTTTACTTAATGGCTATTTTGATAGAGCCGAAATTGGTTTCATCATTTTCATTGTATGGTTGAAACCAACTTTTGTTGGTATTTTTTTACTTAATGGCTATTTTGATGGAACTGAAATTGGTTTCATCATTTTCACTGTATGGTTGAAACCAACTATGTTGGTGCTTATGGTTTACTTCTGTTTAACAACAAGGAAAAAAATAGAACCGTATAGATGCTCGTTGCATCATTTGTGTGCGGAGGCACATGCAATAATAACTTTAATACAAAAAAAAGAACAACACATGAAGGCACTTGTTGCTTGTCCATTTTGGCATTTCTTCAAACCGTTCTACGAAGGTACATTACAAGAAGAAAAATTAAAGAAAAGGACGAAAGCAATTCAGATGATCTTAGGGTCATATTATAAGAGTGTGAAGCGTGTGAAACCAGATTGTTTTAAGTTAATGAGAGCAAATAACATGATATTGCAGACCACACCGGAACAATTCGCTGTGATATTTGGTCTACAAATGACGAAGGATGTAGATATAGCCAAAGATGATGAGCTGAAGAAAAAGGTAAACATGTTTGCCGTTGAGTACTTTAAGGGAGATAAAAAGATGAGGAAAACTGATATTGTGAGAGCTATGATGGAAACTGCAGCGGATGAAACCAATGTTGAAGACTTCGTCAAGTTATTCGTCCTCTGTCTCTTGGTATCAATATTTGTCCCAAATAAAGGTGGGTAGAATCTGACATCAAAATACTTATACCAAGTATTTGAGATGAATAAGGTGTGTTGGCCAGATATTTTCCATGTGTATTTAATTGAGTCTATAATAAAATCCAAACAAGTTGATGATGTATCTGATTGCGTAATTTACCCATCGTTAAGTTAATTTTTGTTTCTTTTGAATCATAATTTGTTTCTTTTTTATTTTTCCCGAGTTTGTTTACTAATTTGAATGTTGTGTATTCTTTTTTTTAGTATTGGTTTGCCGAGATGTCAAACATCACCTTAAGAAAGGATGGGAACGACATGTACGCAAGGTTCGCTACATGGAACCTAGATGAAATATGCAAGGAAGTAGTGAATAATTTCGACGATCTTAGCAAAAACCCAGAAATTTTCTCAAATGTAAAAACAACAATAGTTCTTGTTTGTTTATACTTTTTAATGTCTGAGACTTAAAAATTTCCATCATTTATTTGGTTCCACCTTATTCCAGATGAAAAAAAAATGATGAAATCAAAAAAAGTTCCATCATTTTTCTTGTGTTTTGCAGATGAATGTGGGTCACCGTTAGGAATCGTTCTTGCTTCCATATAATGAACAAGAAATACGCTTGGTCCAGCGTACAAAGGACGAAGATTTCATATTGAAGAGTATATTGATCGTGAACTGCAGGTTGGTGATGGCAATGACGAGCGTACTGCAAGTGAAGAAAATGTTAGTGCTAGAAATGAAGAGCCTGCACAAAATGAAGAGAATGTTGGAACTGGAAATGAAGATAACCCCTTACAAGGCTAAATATAAGTGGGCAAGAATTTTTATTGAAAAACTTACAACCGTTGGTAACAATGGGCTTTCTGAAGAAGATCAATCAATACTGGCCAAATATGATGTTGAGGAGAGGTTACAACCAATGAAGGAGACTTACGTGAGACAAAAACGTAAAAGAGCTGAAAAAGAAACGGTTTTGAACCGTGAAGAACATGTGGAGGTGATATGTTAAATCTTAGATTGTTAAATATGATCTTGTTTATTTGTGTGTGTTGGGTTAGTGATAGTTCCATTTGAATAGATTGGTATGAATTTCTTTTTTAATGAAACCAGAAAAGTTTCATTTGAGAATTATATTAAGTTAGATATGTTAATATTGCAGGATATGATAAGCAAACCTATAAATATTGTGGATATCATGATAGAAAAAGAAAGGGTTTTGCGGCAAGAAGAAACACAACAAGATGCTGACGATGTTGTGATTGAACCAGAAAAGAAAAAGTATGACAATGTTGTTTTTGAAGACAATGTTGAGGTGATAGTTTACTTTGATTTGATTTGTTTGTTGTCAATGAATCAGATTTTTTTAAACTCAATAAATCTTGCAGATAATGAATCTGCCTGAAGAAACACAACAAGATGATGTAATGGAACCATAAAAGGTTTCATCATATGAAGTTCAGAATCAAGGTTTGATTAAAGATTTTGAAGGTTGTTTGTTGGAACCAGAAAAGGTTTCATCATCTAAAGGCAAAATTCAGGAGCAACAAGTGATGGAACCAGAAAAGGTTTCATCATCTGAAGGCAAAGTTCAGCGGCTGATTGAAGAGGTTTCAGAGTTAACCCCGAACACAATTGAAGAATTGAAGGTGGTTGAGCAAGTTGAATATGAAATCAACAAAGCAAAGAAAGCGACAGATAATGTAATAGAATAAGTTTTGGAGATAACTCCAAACACAACTGAAGATATCAAAGTGGCTGAACAAGTAGAATCTTCTTTGTCGAAGACTAAATTGAAGAGTGTAATAGAAGAAGTTTCTGAATTGACTCCAAATACAATAGAAGATCAAGGTGGCTGAGCAGGTAGAAGTGGAATCCAAGAAAAGTTCTTCGTCAGAGCCAGAGATCGACATTGAAGTGTCAACTCAGGGTTCAATTGATGAAAGTGTTCTTCAGCAAATGAAAGATGAATATGCAAAGAAGGGTTCTACATCAAAGCTAGAAAGTAAAGGAACATGCTACTACTCATTTATACACATGGAAAAAGATATAATTGATTTAGAAGATGATATGCCTCATTTCAGTTTGGGATTGACGCAAAACGACAATGACAAAGAAGATAGTGAGCATGAAGACGTCAGTCCCGAACAAAAGGTGAGTAACATAATATCAAGAATGAGGAAAAAAAGGAATATGCAAGCACTTGTTAAGATGCAGGATTATACACATGAGGAAATTAAGAAGAAAAAAAGAAACAAGAGTCGTTGTGTTAGCAGAAAGCACTCTAAAAAGTCGTTGAAGAAACAAACGGAAAAAAAGAAGGTGAAGTTGAAAGCAGTTGACAACTTGAAGATTATGTAGGTACTCGATTCAAATCAAAAACCGCTCGTGTGCAGATATTTAAAAATACATAATGAAAGGTAAGTGGCATTCATACTTTTAAGTTTTTTGGTTTCATAATTTCAGTGTTGAAACCAAAATGAGAATACATTTCTTTCAGTTTTTTTCTTCTTCTTTAATCATTAATTTGTTTTTCAACAATTTAACAACAATGATATGGCATGGGAGAAAAAAGAGCTTGGATTGTACATAACGGGAAGGAATATGAATAACTTGATAAGAAAGGGTGACGTCGTCGGAGATATGATTGAATTCTACATGATGAAAATGCAAAAGAACATATCAAAGAAAAAGTTGAAACCAGATGGTACTCTTAAGTACAAAATAGCAGTTTTTCTAAGCATATATGTCTATATAAGTTTCCTCTAAATTCTCTTATACAAGTGTTTTTCTGAAACCAAATTAGAACTTGATTTTTGATTTTTTACTTAATTTCAGACATTACTCAGTCAGGAAAAATTTTCGCTCTACAATTGAAGCTCTCATCGACAACATGTATTACAGTCCAGAATTTATATTCGTCCAATCGCTCACAAAACTTAGTGAAAAGTTGTACCACTGGACATTGCTAGCTTTTGATAATGAGACCGGAGAATTCTCTCACTACAACTCCATAGCTGAAACTGAAGATGAATGTAGCAAAAGTGCTGAAAACATGAAAAAAAGAATGGTGTCAACATTCAAACAACATGTTGCAAAGCTCTCACTAGACCCGACAAGTCAATCAAAAGAATTCATTTTGAACACTCCTTTGTGTTGTCAACAAGATGTGTAAGTGCTTTAAAAGAAGTTGTGTTTAGAGATCTTCTCTTGACTATCTTCATTTCACTCCTTTTTTGTTTTGTTCAATTTAAAGATCTTGTTTGTTAATTTCAGGAATGATTACGGCCTTCATATTTGCTATTACATGTAGAGCCTCTTGAAAGGAAATTTTTCGTCTGAAGCGCATATAACATAAAAGGTGCAGAATATGAGGCCAAAGCTGGCTTACAAGATCCTCCTTGACAAAGGTGCAGATTATGAGGCCAAAGTTGCAACTTAAAGTTAACAGTTATAGTTTTCAATAAAAAAAATTACAGTTTTAGTTTTATTTTAAAGTACTTGTATAATGATTTTAGTTTTTGTTTAAAATACTTGGAAATTTTATAAAAAAATCTCAGTTTGTATAATTATAAAGATCTCAGTTGATAAAACAAAAAATTTAAAACCCAAAAGTGTTTCAACATATTACAGAAAAGCTAAAACCTTAGGCATTGAACAAACATATCACAGACGGACGTAAACAAAAATGATGGAACCAAAAAATATTCAATCATTTTTTTGGTTTCATCTTATTCCAGATGAAAAAAGATGATGGAACCAGAAAAAGTTCCATCATCTTTTTGGTTTCATCTTATTCCAGATGAAAAAAATGATGGAATCAAAAAAAGTTCCATTATATTACAGATGAAAAAAATATTGTAGAATGTGATAAACTATGAAAACTATTTTGGTTCCAACAAATTATTAAAGCCTGCAACTCTGACAAACTTAATCTAAAAATAAACAAACATGAAACACCTGCAGCAAATTAACATGTTTAACTGTAAAAAATATATAAAAAAGAATAAATCAGAAAATGTAGATTAAAACATATAGTAGTCTAAACGAAAAATGAAAATGAAATTCGATGAATTGTAGTCAAAATGACTTCAAATCTGATGCGCAGGGCATGTCCTTTAGTTATGGGTAGTCAAAACATGGCATCTACCACAAGTTCTCATCTTCTTATTGGGAACTGAACTTGTATTAGAAATTCTCTTCTTCTTCCTTGGAGGACCTGATTGTGGTAGAGCATCAGGACCAAGAAAAATATATTTTGGTGACACAATCATAAGCTTTTCAATTGTGGGGACAAGATTAATTGATCTTGCATAGGATTCACGGTACTGTAAAGTAGAATTCGACATACTTATACATATCTTCTTCATTTATCATGATACAACAGATAGCGTGGGCACAAGGGAAACCGTTGATGCGCCGGCGGTTGCAAGGACATGTTCTTCTTTGCAAATCGACCTTTTGTGTTAATGTCGAATGAACTTCAAACACATATTGCGACGACTTGGTGACACCGTATTCACGGGTGTGCATCTTGTTGTTGTAGAGCTCAATTTCAAATTATGGACATAAAATTTCTCGCCACTTCAATAAGGTTCCACATTCCTCGCGACGTACACACATTTGATTCATAAGATTCACTCTGATCTCATCAACCATGATGGCTATAGGCTTCTCTCTGTCTTCAAGGATCCAACTATTGAAACTCTGAGTGATATTCGAACACGACCTACCATAACGACGACCGGGGAAATAAACACTTGCCCATTTATTAACCGGACCTCTACTCAGATAATCTTGTAACTTCTGATTTTTAACATGCAGCAACTTCTTCCAGTTCTCTGAAAATTATGTATGTGTATTAGCATATACACATTTTTCAAACAATCCCAGCACATAATTGTTATAAACCTTATTGGCCTTCGACAAGTATGTATTGATATTGTTCTTCATATGCCAATAACACCAACTATGAACAGCATCAGGGAATACAACAGGAATTTGATTCACCAAACCACTACCTCGATCACTCACAAAAGTAAGCTTTTTGCGCAAGGAGAAAAGACTCTATTCAAATTATCCAAAAACCATTTCTAGTCGCGTCATTCTCCGATGAAACCACAACATAAGCTAAAGGATAAATTTCTGAAATAGAACAGGAAAAAATGTCTCAGTATATAAAAAATGATGAAACCAAGATAAACAAATAGAATGTTTAAGAAACTAACCGTCATTCCCGGTTAGACCTGTTGTTGTTATGATATGACCAAGGTATTTGTTCTTCAAATGGGCAGCATCAAGTAATAATAAAGGACGAAAATAATTGAATCCACGAATGCATGCTCCGAAAGAGATAAACAATCTCCGGAATTTTTGAGTCCCATTTTCAACTTCCAAAAAAACACGAGATCCGGGAATGGTTTCAGTCAATTTGTTGGCATACTATTTCAAGTAGATAAATAATTTCTCGTTCTCTCCCCATGTAATATTCAATGCATGCCTCTTCCCTGCATATGCATAATAACGACTAATGTCAAAGCCAAACTCTCTTGTAAACTGATTCATAATATCATTTGTCTTTTTTTTTTATTCCGTTTAATCTCTTCGAGAATCAAGCTATTAATTAGTTTCTTCGACACATGTGGTCTGTTTACAACTGTAGCACAAAAAGTATGTTTCTTATTTAACTCCTTGATAATAAAAGGATTACCTTCAACACCATCAATAGAAACAACATATATATGCTATTCACATTTTTCTTCTTGTTTCTTAGAAAAACATGCATCAATCCTCAACTTCTCATTCCTTGTCGTCTTGAATGAATACCCAGATGCTGCTTGATATTTCAACAAATCAGAACGAACTTGTTGAACACCTCCCGTAAACACCTGATTGACACCCAGAAAAATGCCTAACCAAAGCACAGAATTCAACTGTTCTTTAACTTTATTACATACATCATAATCAACTAAATTTGTAAGTCATGCATGCTCAAAAGGTATAGTTCCTAAACTTCGTGGCTGCTCAAAAGGTATGATTCCTGAACTTCCTGAACTAGAACTAGAAGACTCATCTCTATGCCTTACATGTAACTCAAGAGATGGAAGCTTATTAAACAAAGTAAATAGAGCAAACGATTGGAGATCAAAATCACAGTTGATAAACTTTTGCTGATCACCGACTATGTGGAAAATTTCCATAGAAAGAAAAGAGAATTGATATCAACTTGAACATATACTACCCTTCAAATTAAAAACAGATGCTTGTAGACCAATACAAGACGATAATGTTTCCTCTTTGTGAGATATAACCGCGAGAACAGATTCCATAATCTACAGGACAAAGTATGAAACCAAAAAAAGTTTCACTAGATATGAATGTCAAAAACAACAACAACAAAATTTGAATAAGAACATCAACAACATAAAAAATTTTATTCCAATATATTTGAATAAGAACATCAACAACATAACCAAAGAAATCGTAAAAACAAATGGATCTGAGTTTCATAATCAACATAAACTCAAAAAATAAAAAAATAAAAAAAAAATCGATTACCTGAAACTTGAATTTCAGTCTCCGATGAATGATTGAACTAAAACAATAGCTTGAGCCGAATGAGAATATGATCAAATTGGAAGGATAAACTGTAACTTCAGTTAGATTCTTCAAACCAATATCTAATCTCATTGATGAATGATTCGAAGAACAAACTGAAAATTTTCATTATCAATATCAACTCGAAAATTAAAATACAATCAAAATCATAATAACAAAAATCAAAATCAAGTAAAATCAAAATCAAAATTACCTGATGAATGATTTGAGTACTTGTAACTTGTCTTCTCTTCTTCAATTAAACTAAAACGAAAACGAGATCTGAAGCTGAGACTTAGTTCAATCGATTTATTTGGAGAAGATCTGTTTGAATTGAAACCTTAGAATCTAAGAAGAAACGAAGATTTTAAGAGAGAAATTGTTTTTTCTTCCTGAATCTGATTGGGTTATATTTGGAGAAGATTTGATTTTCTCTCACTAAAGATTTGATTTCCGCCGATATTTCCTTTTGAAACACATTCATTATATAGGGAAGGGCAGCTTGGGTATTTTAAAATTAACTAAAACCTAAAATTACACATTATTAGAGGAAATAGGGTTTTTGTATCATTTATATTTCAAATGGTTTTTATTTAAAGAAAATAATATGGGAGGATTTTTTGTATGCTAAGTATGGTCACCTTGGTTTTTTACTACAAATTATGTATTTTAAAACTTCATATCTTTCAAACTCTAAGTTGGATTTTGAAGAATTTATATATTTAGAAATTTCTTTAAATTATCTACCCAACGAACATAAATAATAACGTCGAATTTTTAATTTTTATATCTCTCTAAAAAATTAGATATAATTTGAAGATAAATTGAAAGAACCTATAAGTTTGTATGTTTTTAGATGGTGTTAAAATAATTTAATTCATAAGTACATAATTAAAATGATGAATTAAATTTCGGATGATAAAATATAACATTAAGTGTAATGTCCTTAGTAGGATAAAAATAACTTTACCGACATGCAACGTACGTGCGTTAGACTTGTTGTCCTTAGAGCAACTGCAACGGTTGGACTAGAGTAAAGAGCAAATCCCAAATTTTGTCTGGTCTTTTAAAAAAAAAAACGCAGCGGTTTTAGGACCAAATTAGGCTCGGACGCCTTTATAACGAGACGTTTGTTACTGGGCGCTCTCATAAATGGACGTCACATGACACGGACGCTTGTTTAACGTAACATATGTTATTGGACGCTTATTCTGGTGAGCGTATAATAGGTCTGGAACCATACGCTATTGTTACTGAACGTCTATATTGATACGCTCCTTTAAGAAAACGTATGGACGCTTTTTTGAGTGACCGTTTCATTAGACGTCGTTCAGCAACGACGTCCGTATTTCAATACGTTCTCTTAGGAGGACGTTTAGGTATTACGCTGTACCAGAAGAGCGCCTGACTATATATATGTTTGGTCCGGCTACTGGACCAAGTTTTCTCCCATGCTATACATTTGCTCGCCAAAATTCTATTTTTACTCGTCCGTTGGGCCTGATTATTGGCGACCAAAAAGTAAAAATGGGGTTTACTCTTTGGTCTAGTAGTCCGTTGCAGTTGCCCTTAATGGGTCTAGAGTGTAACTAATTATCGTACAAAATAAGGGTATTAGTCTCAGAGTGCAGCTGCCACCTTGAATTAGACGCGACAACACTGGGAGTCATAGAATAACACGCCAGTGGGAAATATTATAGAGAGCAAGTACCACACTGCCACTGCAGGTTTCCAAAGTGAATATTCTTTGCCATCATACTTTTCATTTATACTAGTAATTATGAACCATAAATTAGTTTTCTTATCCTGGTTAATTTAAGGCTTATTTATTTTATTTCAGGTCAATCTAATTTTGTTTTCATCTAGATGAAAGGATAAGAGGTATCTAAAAATGATAAAATTATTAAATTATCATCACTAGTTAAAATTATATTTTTATCTTTATCCCTAATACTTTCAACCTATTTATATTTCCCTCAAAATCAATCAAAAATTAGAATCTTTTTCTCAAATTAATTTTTTTATTTGAATTTTTTTTAAAATTTTGGATTTTTTTTAGTTCAAGAACAATCGACTAATAAGATACTCACACGATGGCGGATTGTTCTTGATCCACGAAGAACATCAACCTATAATCGTCATATGTTCTTCATTTTAATAGATGATTGTTCTTGATGTTTTTGATCCATGATGAACATCAATCCGAAATAGGCATACATTCTTCATTTTTATGGCCGATCGATCACAATCGACGGATACAATCCTCTAAAAGTGTCGATTGTTAAGAAAAAACTCAAAAACGATAGTTTTTTTTCATAAAAATACGTCCACAATTGGTGGATAAGGTTCCCCACGTGTGCCGATTATAAATAACTCAAATTCAAAAAAAAAAAATTACAATTTTTTTTGCCTAGAATCGGTGAATATAAATGCACTTATCCACTGATTGTAAACTTGACATTTTCTTCAACTGTTTTGCTCATAACTTCGTCCGACGTCGAATGACCTTATTCTTTTGGATTTGAACTAGTCTTTTCATTCTTTACAAGATAGACATAAGAATTCTTGGATTTGGACAAGTTCCATTGGTCTTTGATCCATCCATTGATAGACACGTTTTCGTGTCTTAATTGTTCTCATATTTAGATTGTTTTTCCCCAATTTATGTACTAATATTATCATTCTGTGTGTTTTTAGGTATTTTTGGAAGAATAAATAATTGCACAAATTTGGCAGAAAAAGTGCTAAAGGCACCCAAAAAAGTTATAAATACACCCCCGATGAAAATTGATAAAGGCACCCATGATGTGATAAAGTCACCCACTCCTTACAAATTCAAATATGAAAAGTGGCGGGCAAAATTTTCTTCTCCAATACAACGTGAATCATCTAAGTGGTATTAGGAAATATTTGAGGGATTTAAGAAAAGAATCATTCTTGCATTATTCTTAGTAAGTATACTAGCTATCAAGACACAAAAATCAAAACAAAATATCGTGGAGATTTGCTCATCGCAAATAACAAGAAGAAGATTTGATTACGTGAAATATGAAATTTTCTTTCCTATTTCACGTGATTCTGTTTTTATCTTAATCAATATCTTCTGAGATAGCTAGGACAACATTATGAAGATAAAATCACCAAGATTTGATGATCACTCTGCTGAGATTATTCCCATTTAAAAAGTATGAAAAATTTAGAAGTTTTTTGGAAGATTCTCGAGTTGTTGGGTTGTTTAGATGAAGAAATCGTTGCTAAAAGGTTAAAGATTCCGTGACCAAAAGGTTGAAGATTATGTTGCTAAAGCTTTTTATCTTTGCAACATTTATCTTCAGTTTACAACACTTACTTTGTAACAACGAGTCGGTAACGCCAATACACCGTTGCAAACTCACTGCTTTTATTATTTTTTCTTCTTTTCATCTTTCTAACACTTTTTGAGCCATATCAATATTTTGAGGGTGTTTTGAGCGTGATGAGTTAAACCCTATCATTGGGACAACGGAGGAAGCTATTTTTCACAATTGTTTGGTAACTATACTTAACTTTTTTATGATTTTTGCATTAATTTAAATTGAATTATGATTTTTACTAATTAGGTGTGATTTTGTTTGATGGTGTATGCTGAGTTTAAAGTACTTTTGATGCACCATGCTTATGATTTACATCTAATGTTTTAGGAATCTACTTTTGGCAAAGAATCAGAGTCAATATTTCTATTATTTGAGCTTTAATTGTCTAAAATTAATATTTGAACACATGAATATGAAAAATGGTGAAATCCTATGTCTCAGTTATCCGTAATATTGTTATCATCTTTTGTATATAGTTGATAGTATTAGGAATTAAATCTAAATTTGAGTCTTCACAAGTCCGAGTGAATGATACTTTTCTTACCACTGTCTACAATCACATCATCCATCTTTGTATGTAGTTCTACAAGAGATCCAAGGAAGTAATACATCAAGTGGAACTTGTATGAATCCAGGAATTCTTAGCTCTATCTTGTAAAAAATGAAAAGACGAGTTCATCACAAAAAAGAATTAAGTTATTCCGACATCGGATGAAGAAGTTATGAGCAAAGTAGTCAAAGAAAATGTCAAGTTCACACTCGGTGGATAAGAGCATTTATATCCACAGATTATGGGCAAAAGAATTTGCAGAAAAACTTATAAATTTGAGTTTTTACGAATTGACACACGTGAGGAACCTTATCCACCAATTGTTGACGTAAATTTATGAAAATAAACTATCATTTTTGACTTTTTTTTAACAATCGCATTTATGGAGGATTGTATCCGCCGATTGTGATCAATTGTCTATAAAAATGAATAACGTATGCCGATTTCGGATCAATGTTCTTCATGGATCAAAACATCAAGAACAATCGACCAAAAAATAAAGAACGTATGCCGATTCCGGATTGATGTTTTTCATGGATCAAGAACATCAAGAACGATCGGCTATTGTGTGAACACCTTATTAGCCAATTGTTTTTGAACTCGAACTTTTTCTAAAATTTCAAAATTTTATAATTTTCATGTTCTGATGATCAATCAACACTACTTAATTTCACAACTAACACGATTAAACAACTACTAATTAAATCAATTAACATTAATTAACCAAGGAAAAATTAGCTATTAATAAAAATAGTTGGATAAGGGTTTTTTATTTTACTTCAAACTATTTTTTCTTTTAACTTTTATTGGTAGACCTGAAATAAAATGAATATACCTTAAATTAGCCATGTTTTCATGTCCCAAACCTCCAGCACCATTGTATTTATATTAGATTAAAAAGGTTCAATTAGTTTTATACTCCTGACAGTTCGCCCATGAATCTTGTTGGACATGTGTGCACAGCCGTATCCTCGCATTCGAGGACAAGACTTATATACTCTCTTTTACGGATTGTGTTTGCTGTTTACTAATTATGGGTAAAAAGTTAGGCTTATCCTAAGATCTGAAAGCTAGCACATTCATAATCCAGTATTCTTAAATTGTAGTAGTTGTGTTTTTGTTCACTATGCTTTTACTTTTGGGATCGGTTGAATGGTTAAAATTCATTCCAAAGCTTCGAAGAAGCAGTCATGACCAGTGAGCGACACGACAAAAACCCGAATTGAAAACAATATCTTGTTTGTGGAAAATGAAAAGAAACATATATTCAATATCAAAAAACCTATCAACATACAATTTTGGGCAGTTTGATGACATTTCCTAGCAATTTCACCTACTTTTTGCTGATTTATTAAAATATTTTCTTCCGCACTAGAAACTTGATTTGGAGTTCCAAAATGGTGCCTACTCTACTTTACAGTTTTTACTTGGGTGGCTTACTAATGCACCCACGCATTTGAGACTAGAGATGTGAGGACGTCAAAAGAAGAAAGATAAGAAAAGAAAATAGAATGCTCCGAAGTCTACAAAAAAGGTGTATTTGTATGGAGTACTTTTTAATTTGGAAGCCATTCTTGTCAGTGATTAGGTTGTAATGTTTTTTTCACTTTTTTCTCCAACTTTCTGATTCATCTATCTTTTTCATCACAGACAGAAACAAAAAGTGTATGATCCATGGTTGCTGCATCTGCTGGCACGGCACTACGTATGTGTATCGCTTGACACCGATCGAAGATTTTTGGCTCATCTATAGTTTAGGATACGAATATATCATCTGACTTGTATAGATATGATACTGACTCATACGAAGTAGAAGGCGCATATGAACTTTAGAATTTGCACATTTTCCTTGAGTAACTTAAAAACCATAAAATGATAAGCCAAATCCAATACAACGATTTATTTAAATAATATTTCCTTCGTTTTTAAAAAAATGTTATTATCGTTTTTTTATTTTAATTTAAAAATAGGTTAATTTAAAAAAATGATAGTAATTTTTTTTTTAAAAGGAAGATAGTAATATCTTTCGAATGCGACAACAGTCAACTCTATCAATTTATGTATTTAAACGAAAATGCATTTAAATACTAAATCTTTACAAATTTAATACGACAAGTGATGATAATAATTTGATAGAAAACTTTAGTATAGACCAATAAGGTTAATATCAGTCGATACCACCGATACCATTATCCATGAAGACCGATACGATATCTATACCCAATAGGCAAACCATGATTCAGTATATCTGGTCCCATTAGAAAAGTTAATGAAAAAAGAATTGTTTGGTCGAGAGAAATCTATAAAACCTGCTGCCCACGGTTTGGGAATTAGGGGCCGAACAAGAAAAAAAAGTGTAATCATGAGTAAGAAAGTTCGCCAATTTTATCGACGTAGAAGTTCAAGGAACCAATACTACTTCGTCGAACAGAAACAACAACACTGGGGATCAATGAAAATTAATAGCAATGGTACTTGTGATGGTATGACTGGTGAAGCAATCCAGAGATTCGGGGTTCCAGTAATGATAGATTTGATGGTTTTAAAGTATCAGCAAGGAAGTAGTACAAGTAGCAGTGGAAGTCCATTTGAGAATCATGAATGCCTTATGACAATCTCAATTCTCATCCTACTTATCTTACCCTTCTTGCCCATCGCAATGAAATTCGTTCGGTTGATATTGCTGTCTTTTGTTGTAGCTATCTTTGCCTCTTTTTGCCTTCCCCACTCGTGTTACTGGATATCTTATCCTATTTGTGCTATTCTTGGTTATTACAATGGCTATTTGTTGTCGTCAATAACATCTACTTCATCATCACCATCATGGTCGTCATTTTTTCAGGAATGTAATGTTTGGATTCACTCCAAAGCACTCTTTTTAATTGGCGGTAGATGTTGGGCAGAAGATGCAAATGAGTCCAACGACAACAACGTCAGGTTGCCCGTATAGTACCGCATATTAATGATATCGCAAATTGGTGATAGCTTGTTGTATATTCCCTTCGTCTCAACAAAAAAGATACCATCATTTATTTTATTTTAATTAATTTTTAAATTAAAATAAAAAATAATACTATTTTTTTTTTGGGACGAAAATAATATTTTATAGCATTAGATTACAGCCGAGTTTGTTTTGAATTAATGCACTATAAGATAGTAATAAGCGGTTTCGTAACTGGGAATATTATCACTAAATTATATTCTCCAACTTAAAAAATTTCTTCAGAATATCTGGACTACTATATGCCGTAGGTGATTATAATGTATTTATCATTTATATGATTAGTAGGTGATGCGCTGATGTTTGCAGTGTCGATCCATGGTTTGATTTTGCTGCCTTTGTGTACATACGATATATTGTTGTCGTAAGGGTTTTGGTTTTGTGACATCCCTCTTTTACAGTTTCTTTTGATTCTTTTGCATATATGCAATCTGTTTTCGCTATTTTCTTGCCTTGTTGTGCGCCCGGCACCGGCTATCACAGCTACACTTTGCATTTAGTCACTTTTGAATGACAAAGATAACATTTCAGTGACTAATAATGTTTTAGTTTTTTACTTGATCAGTGTAGTGGTAAAATATCCTGGCCATTTTAAGGGCGATCAAAAACCAATTTGGAGCGACTAATAAAACAAAATAAGGTCATTGTGAAGTAATATCAATACATCCCTTATCCATATATTTCATATAATGACTAATCTATCCTTGTTTAATTAGTGTTAATTTTGATTAACTAGGCAATCAATTTGGTTATAGTTAGTGTTAGATGATGAAATTTGAGTTTTAGTTTTGGAATAGAAATAAAGAGTGTTTTAGATTGATTTAGTTGAGTTATAGTTTTGTACAATCGGTAGGCTCGTGATTTTTATTCCTACCGATTGTACAAAACTCCCAGATTATTTTCTTTTTGGATTTTGATTTCATAATCGGTAGTTTAATGGAGTACCATAACTACCGATTATAGGTGTCGCCCCAAATTGAATTTCTCAAAACTTCCAAAATTTCTAACTCTTCATCTTTCACAATCGGTAGGAATTGAAAATTTATATCTACCGATTGTAGCCTGAATTGAATTAAACTTTAAAATTTTAAACTTTGTAATCGGTAGTTTAAAGATCAATTTTATCTACCGATTATAATGTTTTGTCCAGGACTTTTCTTGCCATAATTGGTAGCACGAGAAATTAATAACTACCGATTGTATGTAATCGGTAGTTCAGAAACATAGTCGTCCAGAAAATAGAAGTAACATTTAATTACAGGATAATCACGAAATAAACTACAACTACAACTATAACAGTCGCGGCAAAAAAACACACAAAGCAATCGCAACTACAACTTCTACATCCCAATAACGCGAAGAATTCAGATTAATTTAGCAGTACAAGGGATATCTTGATCAAGTTTCCAATGTGTCTCATTAGCTTCCATGAGAATGCGCTCAGCAATATTTAGTTCATCATTAGCCAAGATGTATATACATAATGTCGCCTCGTAAACACTAGTGGCCAAATCACCAATAGTGAATGCCCGATGGATAAGATCCGTCTTATACCATCGGTCGGCCACTTCGTTGCGAGCGACGTACGCGGCTTCCCATTGCACTTCAGCGTCAATTGTATCATTAATCAAGCAATGTAATTTTTGTTCCAAACCATGAATGAGAGAAGCTGCTGCAGGGTAAGACATCAGGGAAAACTAACAAAATAAAAACAACACGAAAACTATTTATAAACAGACAACCACCACCATAATAAAAATACCTGGAATTCATGTGCTACTAATAACACACAATCAAAATAAATGTCGAAGAGTAAAACAACCACTTAAGACAGTTAGAATACCATAGTAAAAGTCATCAAAATCCCAAATAAGTTTTCCAAAAAAAAAGATGAAGAAGGAAGCAACCAAGTCAAAAAAAAGAAAGAGAGAAAGCACAAACATATTACAAACACTCGATACCAAGGAGAATAAATAAATTTACACTTCCTCGAAAGCAGACATATCCCATTTTTTCTTCTCAAGGTTCTCAGGCGCCTGGGTCACAACAACTTTGGTTTTACAAGCCTCCTGCATAGCTGTTGAAACATCAGCGAGAAGCTTGTTCAAAACAGTCCTCTTTTCTTGAGCCACTTTAGTCATACCCTTTAGACTTTGCTCTAGTTCATCAATTTGAACCGGAAGGTTCGAACGCGAATCAAACTTGTTCTTCACCGTGCCCAGCATTTGGCCCAGCCACGCTATGGGAAACTTGAGATCTATGCCAGTTTGAATGGAAGAATCTCATTCCTTCAGCTTACCAACATCAGGAGGAGCATCACGTACTCGGGAAAGCCCTTCCGCAGCTTCAAGCAAACCTTTATTCATAAATACTAAAGTATTTATATCCTTAATCATACCCTCGTTCACCATATGACCACTGCATTCGACAATCATCCTATAAGTGGCGGCTAAGTTCGAAGGAACCCAAAATCTATGCACTAATCTATGGTTCTCAGTCGCTCTGGCTTCGTCGGCACTCATGAATGAAGGATAACAGAGGGTAGGATCATTCAACTTAGCTAATAGGACAGCCGTGTCCACTTCTTCTTGAGTAGCCTGGAAAAAATCATTTACTACAAGTCGCGCACGTTTAACATTGCTTGTGATGTTGGAGGCATCATTCTTAAACACGGAATTGCTACCTCTCTTCTTTATAATTTTTTTTTTTAATGAAGGGTGAGAATAAGAATAGTATCTCTAAAAAAATGATGATGATGATGAATGAAAATAGATGAATGAAACTAACCTCAGAAGGCTAGGATAAGGGGACGACGCGCGAGTGGGAGAACGCTCGTAAGAAATGGAAGGAAGACGAGAGGAATCCGAAGATGACTTCGAACCACTAGCAGAACCTAAAAAAAATAATAGATAATAAACAAAACAAAAAACAAGAAACAAACATACAATAAAGCAGTAGAACGGACGTATAAATAGAAAAACAAAATATATATGTCTTATCAAAAAGGACAAACACGAAATAAAGAAGACGACATGTGGGGAGGAAAAAAGACAATAATTACAAGAAGGAAATGGGTTTTCGTCAGAAGGCACATGGTCCTGAGATACACCATGATGAGAATAAGATGAACCGCCCCGACTACATGAACCAAGCAGGATGGTAGGCATCTCCTGAGGCTGGGTCTGAGAACGGGTAGTGGAGGCCACAAGAGGATTAATGGAAACAACATGTAAACGTGAAAAGAAGACACCACCACCCCTGGTCAAGTCAATACCCAAACTATGTATACGATCCACAAAAGAGGAAGAAGTCAGACTTGTGATAACCCGAGTTTTGGCATGTAAAGGAGACGTAAGAGAAGCAGCAACCAAGACAGACTGGCGAATACGCAGAATGGGTAGAATCGACAAGGTGACCAATCATGTTCAGGAATATTAAGATATTCCTCTACCATGAAGGAGCGGAGCTTGTATCCAACAGAATCGACAAGGAGATCCCCCTAATGACACGCGTTTTTTTTTTGATAATAGGGGAAGAAATGAAAGGCTCTAAGCACAAAATATACCTAATCAGAAGAACCCGAAGCCAGCTGAGGAGTTTGGACCTTGCTTATTTTCTTCCTTGGCAGAGGAGGGAGCATCTTCCCTTTTTTAACTTCCTTCTTCAACGACTCATGATCAGCCGGAGGAGTCCAACTAGTGGTCAAGGGAACCAAGGGGTGACCCTTAGAGTTAGACAAAAGTCCTTGCTCAATGGCTACTGACTCATCCAAATTGATACGACCCGACGCGTGCATCAACTTAAGATCATCCGAGGATAATACAGGTAAAAAAATTAGGTCGCATTGGAGAAAATTCAGAGCTTGCTTATGAATTTATGTATGGAATGAATACCAGTTGGGAGAAACATAAAGCTCCCGCTTCGGAGAAGGTTAAAGGAAAAAAACGAACTGATTGGTCTACCAAACGCGTCTCTCCTTTAAACACAAAGAGGTCGAAACTAGCTCTGATATCAGCCTCCTCAGTAGAATACGAACCTGGATAAGAGAATGAGACTTCTTGGTCAAACCTCAGCTGCCGAGCCACGTGATCAGAGTTATAGGGCATTTCTATGAACCTACCTGAATTGAAACCAGGGAGATAACCAGGCAATACAGCCATAACAGAGTCAATATCATCGTTTGCCAAAACGTGCTCAGAATTCAGAGTCAGTCCTCGACCTCAATAGTGAAATTGTAGGGGAGGGAAACAAAACGACCATTATGGTAAGGAAAAGGTTTGAACTCACAGGCTATATCCATATGCTTCTTGAGAGTATTCTTTGAAGATCTCTCTTTCCTGCGCCACAGGGCCATGCGAGGATAATAGTAAGAGGTTGGAACCACATCAAAAGTGTCGTCTTCTTTCTCGACCTTTTCCTCACGATGGATAACTAAATCGTTAATCGAAGGAGCATAGTTAGGGAAATGTTCCCAGGCTTGAAGAAATTTCACCGCAACGAAGGTTTCAACGATGTGACGAGCATCTACCCAACGAATGTTTTTACAGAAAAGATCCAGTTGGTGATGTAGACCACCTAAAAACATAGGCGCTAGAGGAAATGATATACCCCGTGACATCAGCACAACCATCGGTACAAACTTATTTTTGATGGTGTCACGAGGGCTATGTTCGAAAATATCATGACCAAAGACAATATAGGAAAAATGATGATAGTTCAGCTCGAGCATTCTTTTCCTTTTGGACAGGAGAGTCGACCTCCCCGTCTACGGGATTTGGAGCCCAGTGCTTCACCCATAATGGGAAGGAAGCGCGCTTACTAACTTTTTTATCACGACCAGGAATGGATCCTCCGGTGCGGTGTAGCAACGAAGGAACTCTTCATGGCATCAGCCATCATTTTCCCACTGATAGGATGAGTTGTATCCTTTTTTTTCTTTGTCGTGGGGATCACCTTAGACTTTTCTTTGACCAATTTTCCCGAACCAATGACTCTTTCCTCCAAAGGGTGAGCGCCACTTACTCGGGGATCGTCCTTCCCCTTTGGGCGGGATTTACGAGACTCACCCTTATAATTAATCAAGTAAGTACATAGAGCCCTATCTGATTCATCCATGGCCTCGAAAATGGACACTTTGTGATAGAGATGAGATCCGTGAACCGGTAATCCCATTAAGGCCACAACGTCCTCCAATACCGGATCTTCCTCGCCCCAGATGAAAAAGAAAGTATGAACTCAAGAAATCCAACGCGAATAGAGTCTACCCATTGATAAGGAGAGTGATTTCTGCTAGGTGGGCTTGAACTCATAATTACCTTAGGAATTTCTGGGTTAAGCCCAATTACTAGGAGTATATCCATGGAAATATGAGGACATGAAAGGAATAAAAGGATAAGTTAAGAATAAGATTGAAAGATGGTATTTTGGTAATAATAAGGGGTTGAAGGGAAACATATGTCAAGAGAAGGTAAAGGGGGAAGTATATAAAAGAAAAAGAAATAGTACAAAGAAAGGATCCATTTTTCTCTCTCTACCCATAGAAGGAAAGGTGTAGTCCTTGATGTGATTAGGATTGGTCTCCCTTTATGAATTTACATTAAAACAACGTCCGCATGGGATGCTCTGGTTTTGGATTTTACTACCACATCGTCAACATAGCCTTCTACTTGCTTATGCATCATGTCATGAAAGATTGCTGTCATGGCTCTTTGGTAAGTAGAAACGCAGTTTTCTCAGCATCATACTCGTACATCTTTATTTGATTGTAGCCGTTATATCCATCCATGAACGAAAACATACCATGTCCACTGGTGGCATCCACAAGAATGTTGATGTTCGGGAGAGGAAAGTCATCCGTGGGACAGTTGTTCAGGTTCCTGAAGTCTACACATCATCTTATTTGACCATTCTTTTTCTTGACAGGGTCAACGTTAGACAACCATGTGGGGTGTTGGATAGGCTTGATGAAGCCTACTGCCAACAACTTCTGAATTTCAATCTTGATTTGCTCCTCGACTTCGTGCCTGAACTTTCTAGGTTGTTGTTTGACTGGTTTGGCGTCAGGGACAACGTGTAGGTGATGGGTGACCAGTTGGTAATCCAATCCTGGCATCTCTTCGTAGGTCTAAGCGAATACATCTTGGTATTCTTTAAGTAGATTGATAAACCTTATTTTTTTTCCCAGTGACAAGGTTGAGCTGATTGAAACGGGTCGTTGATTTTCTTTTGTTCCTAGGTTAATGATTTTGAGCGTGTCAGCGGTAGCATCTGTACCATCCTGTAATTTTCGTGGCGCATCTTGGACTTCTTCATGATATGTCTCTTCGTTGTGGTTGCATATTTGTGGGCGGGGAGACTCTTCGTGGGCTTCCCATGCTAATTTCTAACAGCGATGACAAAGGTAGACCACCCTTCCCTCGTTGTCATAACTAGTTACGAAGTTATAGCCTCTCTTAACATGTGAAGGGTTTGTGGCGGTGGAGGTCCCATAGTGGCGTCCAGAGGGTCTGCTGTTGGAAGTCGTTCCTGATGACCGAACTCTTATGTCAGGGGCTGATGGTTCATCTGCTATTGATGCCTAGTCAGGTAGTGGTGTGTTGTAGAGTTTGTTGGATAGTTTGACGGTGTCATCCTCTGGTTTGAAGAGCTCAACATCATATGTTAGAGTGTAGGGTGATGGCGATGATGTTATGCACACGATTTTCCCATTCTACACTGTTTTCATGCATTGATGATAGGTGGAAGGAACAACCTTGTTATCATGTAGCCATGGGCGCCCCAGTATCATATGGTATTCAGGCTCTTTTATAATGACGTGGAACTTCACCTTGGACATGATGGAACCAACTTGTAAGTTTAAATAAGCATGGCCATAGGAGTTAGTGCAGTTACCTTCGAAATCTTTCATCACTATGGGATGTTGTATGATCTTGTTTTGCGGGACTTGGGCATCCTTGAGCGTCCCAAGCGTAATGATGTTGGAAGCCGTTTCTATGTCGATAAGGGCCCTCTTGAACTCGAACTCCTTGACTTGAGCAGTGACATACAGGGCTAGATTGTGGCCTTCATCGGCCATCATGTCCTCTTCGGTGAAGGTGACGCTGTTTATATATAAACTGTCTAAAATGGTTGTTTCTGCCTTCATAGAGGATGGTTTTAGGCGCGTGTTAACGGCTATGCAGTTGAGAGCATTAAAGGTTTCGATACGTTTATCCTTGGAAAAGTGGAGAAGTTCGCACAAATTCTCAATTCGGAATGTGGCTTCCTGGTCCACCAGCTTTCAGTAGTGGTGAAACTCACAATATGATCACGTGGGGAAGTGCCAGTCGAGAAGTCTATCCCTGGTTTTGTGGATTCTGGGCCTTGTTCAAAATCACTACGACACCCTATTTCTTCTATTAGCTTGACAAAAGAAGAGAATAAAGCGCTTACCGTGTCCTCAAATCTTGCTAGAATTCTTTCTTGAGACTCTTGTCTTCGCATTAACTCATCCAGGGTGATTGGGGTTTCAACTTATTCGGTGGTACCGTTGGTGAGGCTCGAGTTGGTAGTGTCGTTGATTCTCGGAGAGGGGATATGAGCATCACCATTGATATTTACAAGGTAAATATTGGAATTGGTAGTAGTTGAATCTGATCTAAGGCCAACCATCTTGACCAGCGAGAGAACTGACTTTTGTGACCGAGAGATTGATCTCCCACTGTGATCGCCAATTGTTAGTAACTAAAAGTTACTCCTAGGCAAAACAATATACTGTAGAAGTACTTTCATTAGGTTTGAAGATCAAAATCATACAAAACGAGCCTAAACCAAGAAAATATTCGTTCACGTTTTGATTCTGTTACAAAGAGAAAAGATGGGTTGATCTTAGGGGGGTGAAGCAGAGAAAGTTGAGGAAATCATCGGTGATGAATTATGTGTAGAGGGTGTTGATTTATGGAAAATAATAGAGCTTGTGAGAATGATAAGCTTGTTCTCCTTTTCTAATAGGCTAAGTATCTTATTTATAGTAGTTAAGAATACACACTTCTTTCCTCGTAAGTAGTGGAGGTTTTGAGGAGATAGAGAGATGGAGATTGTGGAGGTAATGGTGTATCCACGCCTATTATGCTTGGGAAGTTTCTGGAAAATTCTAAGCCATTAATCCATTATCTTTTTAACTACTTCTAAACCATTACTCCACCAAACCAATACCCATGAAAAATCCCCCCATGTAATATGTTTTAATTTCTCGTAGGAGTTAGTGGAGTCATGGACTCAAGGCACGTGAGTAATTAGGAATTTGTCGTGAAGTAATGTTACCAATAAGTTTATGCCAATAAAATATGGCAATGCAATATTTGTGGCATGTTTGCAACATGCAAGTTGTGCTAGTAGCAATGGCGCATGCGAGTGCTATATGTACGATTGAGGTGTTGCTAGCACATGCTTGTGTCGTGGTTATGGCCTAGTTGCTACAAGCATTGATATCTAGACATGTTATCAAGGTGGCATCATTGGCAGGTGATGGCGCTGGCAGCGAAGGATACCGCTGGCACGAGCAGGAGAGAGATGGCGCTGGCACAAGCAGACGAGAAGGGCACTGGAAGCTCTAGCGCTGGTACTAGCGTTAGCACTAGTGCTGGCCTTGGCGCTGGTGCTGGCAGCGTTGCTATGACTGGCTAGCGTTGGCACTTTCTAGTGTCGTGATCATACCCTATGCGCTGCTAGCGCTGGCACTTGCCAGTGTTGTGGCCATAGCCATGGCCTGCTCAGGGCTTCTCAATCGCAAGAGATTTAGTGTTGGTATTATGCTTGGCTTTTATGCAATGCATGCAGAACATATTTAAAGAATTCTTCCGTAAAAGTTTTACGACTTGAGATGATGTTCAATGCGACTCTGCATTTAGATAGTATGCATCTAATTAGCGTCTTCATTCAGATATGGCATAGCATCCATTCTGAATGTTCATAATTTTGTATAATCTGCGTGTTCTGATTAATAAAGATAGTTTGCGACGCACATGAAATAGCGAGGGTTTAGCCGGGTAAAACCCTGAAATTTTACGGGCGCATACATATATATATAAAAGAGCTACAAGAATAATGTAGCCATGAGTTGAATGCACATTCTGAATTCTCTTGTGGAATATGAGGCAGAAGTTGTCGGGTAGCAAAGAATAAAGAAGATTTAAGTGATCAGTGTACACTTTAAACCCATCACTCATATAAATTTCAGTTTTTCTACTATTATTTGTACCTATAATACATTAAGATTAAAATTACATAAAACCCAATAATTTTTTATTAAAATTCAAAAATTTGATGGATGCAATTGAATCCACTTGCATCCCCTCCTTCTGTCCCTGAATATTAGGGTCAAATGTAAAAATATTATGTCACAAGAGTGAATTTAGGTTCGAAATGCAGATCATGGGTCATATGCAAAACATGGGAGATGGAACAAATATTGAACCGCAAAGCATATTTGGGCAAGAAGCCATTTTCAGTTAAGCAAATATTAGGTCACGCGTAAATCTTGAATCACGAGCTAAATTTTGGGTAACATTGGAAAAACTTGGGCCATTGACATATTTTGGGCCTACGATGGATTCGGAGCCACCGACGTTAGGGGCATGCAGCTAAAATTAATTGGAGTGCTTAGGGATGCACAGGAACCGACCCGAAAAACTGCACCCGCCCGAACCCGATAAAACCGCGGGTTTTAAAACCGAACTCGCACGCCACGGGTCGGTTTACGGGTTTAGTATAGCACCCGCCCGAACCCGCCCGTATAACCCGTTTACTTTGAGCCGTTGATTGAGTTTTAATCCTAGCCATCCATCTATCATAAGACTTAACCTAATTTTTCAAACCCTATTCTTCATTCTCTTCGGTCTTCTCCGCACTCTTCAGTCTTCTGAGGCGACTGCAACTTCAGTATACTCCGCTAGTGCTTGATGCAACTTCAGAGGCGACTGCAACTTCAGGATTCATCACGTTGTCTTCTTAGATCACCGAACAAGTTTTATAGTTCAGTAACTTCAGTATTCTCCGCCTCCTTCACTCTTCAACAGACAACAGGCGATCTCATTCTCTTCTCCCGTTCTCC
>JAJJMC010030282.1:3372116-3392146 GCA_023531435.1 Papaver californicum
GAGGTAGCAAATTCCCAAATGATTGACATAAATTAGTCCATGCTTAACAAACACTCAGACAGTAGGAGTTCAGGAGATGTGGTATATAAAACCAAAATCCATATACACTGAGATTTTATGCTACTACAAATCAACAGGAAAACTAGTTAAGAAAGCTAAGCCCTGTGGAGATGTGGATTTTCCGAACAAGGAACACCACTTGGAGTCTGTTTTTTCTGTTTTTTGCTGGCAGTTTTTTTTCTGTCTGGTTATACGGGTTAACCCGCGAAATAACCTGAACCCGCCTGATCCGTCTCGGGTCGGTTTCAACCCGACCCGCCTGTGGACGGGTTGGTATACTGTTTTGAATATCAAAACCCGCCTCTAGACGGGTTGGTAGTTGGTTTTACCCAAAACCGACCCGCCCGCCCTTTGTGCAGCCCTAGGAGTGCTCGGGTAGTTACTAGGGTATGGGTTAAATTTTGGAAGTGATAATTAATCAAGTTCTCAGTAACTACTAGGGTAGGTGCACTCTCGTTGGAATTTTCGGTCTCAGCATCCATACGAGACAATTCATGCAATCTCAGGGATTCGAGATTTTAACGGGAATCTCTGCTTTTGACCAAACTCGATCTAACTCACTGAGATTTTAAGAGGAAATCTCGGCCTAACTCAGTCTGTCGTGGCTTAAATCGTTATACACATAGTAGTAGGTATAAAATATAAAAAAATTGTTCGGAAAGTCATTACGAGATTTCACCGAGATAAAGTGTCTCTGTCCCAACCGTGACGAGGATATCAACTACATTGGTTTGGATTGGATGTACTATGAAAAGTTATTTTTTAACTTAATTAAATCGTAAAATGAGAAGTTAGTTTGGCGACATAATTTCAGAATAACTTCACGAAGCAAAAAAATTAACATTTTATAAAACAAATTTTTATCTAGCTTTTGATTGCTCTTGGTATCAAACATGTTATTAGTGTTTTACTAAAGTATATATCATGTGATGCACAACTTAAAATAATAAAGCTGCATCTAGGTTAATAGTTTGTTTGTATCTATTTAAAAAGTTACTTTTGACTTATGAGAATAAAAAAATTATAAATTAATTTAGATATATAATTTTAAAATGATTTTTAGAAATAAAAAAATTATTTTTTTAAAAATAAATGATTTTATTTCTAATTTCTAGGATCATTTATACTTCTGGTATCGAGACACCTTTGGGTAAAAACTAGAAGACATACCAAATCCGTTTTGCTACAATGCACGCCCAGGTCAAAATCCCAGTGGCACATTTATAATTATTTAAGAAATTCACGTAGAATTTCGTAATTATTCCAATTTCAGAAAGATGAGAGAATTTTAACTGTCAAAAGAAAAACCAGTGGAAGAGATAGTGAGGAAAAAAAACACAGCCATGGCTTCTCACTCAAATCTATCCTCCTTTCTCTCCCCTTCTCCTCCTCCTTCTTCTTCTTCTTCTTCACCAAAACCATACTTGCACCCTTTAAACCTCTCACAAACCCGGTTCCCACCAAATGGATACACAAGGACTAACTCCAATTCTCCCCCCCGTTTCATTTGCTCAGCCGCTGGTCAAACAGGGTTCTTTTCTAAACTAGGAAGGTTAATTAAAGAGAAAGCTAAAAGTGATGTTGAGAAAATCTTCTCTGGGTTTTCAAAAACTAGAGAAAATCTCTCTGTAATTGATGAACTTCTTATGATGTGGAATTTATCTGATACTGATCGAGTTCTAGATGAACTTGAAGAGGTTTAGTTTTTCTTTTCTTTGATTTAATTTCTTAAAGTTTTGATTTTTATAAGCTATGAATTGATGTTTGGATATAAAATGGGGTTTTCTTGAATTTTGTAATGCAGGCTTTACTTGTTTCTGATTTTGGTCCTAAAATCACAATTAAGATTGTTGATAGTTTAAGAGAGGATATCTTAAGTGGGAAGCTCAAATCTGGTACTGAGATTAAGGTAAGGTACATATGTTGTTTTTTTTTTCTTCGGTTGTTTAGTAGCAATTAGGATGATGATGAGTTTCGAACTCAAGTCAAGGGTGTCGACAACCGCTGATTGACCTCTCTACTAAAGAGGTATAGGTGCTGTTGGGTTTTTTGACTGAGCTGTTTGTTGTTTATAGGAAGCTTTGAAGAAATTCGTGCTTGATTTGTTAACAAGCAAACAAGGGAATAAGTCAGAACTTCAACTTGGGTTTAGGTTCGTTCTTTGCATATTGTGTTTAATTTTAAGATTTTGTCTTTGGTGCAATTAAATTTATAGTGCATATTTGGTTTTGGATTAGGAAACCGGCGGTAATTATGATCGTTGGTGTAAATGGAGGAGGAAAGACTACTTCTTTAGGTGATACATTCAACCGGTTGTCGATTCATTTCGTTTCTATTTTGCTATTTTTAGATAAGTGTACTAGACTATATCAATGTGCATGAAGCCTAAAGTATGACCATCACTTTTTCTTTTTGTTAAGCTGTTTAACTGGACATTTGCAGGAAAGCTTGCATTTAGATTAAAGAAAGAAGGGGTAAAGGTGAGACACTCGAATTCGGAAGTCTTTTACATTTTCTTGTACTGTTCTATTGTTGTCAAATGGCTCTTTTCTACGGGTTGTTCTCTAGTCTTTAGTGTTTTGGAGACCTATTTTTATCGGCTTAGTAAGTCCTTTGTGTTTCTTCCATAGCAAAAACCAAAAGTCAGTTGAGAAATTTATAAAACAATGTGTGGATAAGACATGTCTAGTACTAAGGATGTGTCTCAAACCTTGCAGTTGTAGTATACATCTTCTGGGTCTCTGCTGTATGGATTCAACTCTGTATGCTTGAACCTTCTTATTGCTATCACATATTTTTAATTTGGCGTTGTATACAGTATTTTCAACTTTTGCTCTCTTTAGATTTAAACCTTTCTTAGTTTATGGTTTGAGGTTGTGCCAGATATTAATGGCAGCTGGTGATACATTTAGAGCAGCTGCTGGTGATCAATTGGAAATTTGGGCCGAGAGGACAGGCTCAGAAATAGTTCTGCCTGAAAATGATAAAGCTAAAGCTTCAGCAGGTACACACCTAATTGAAGAATAAATTATTCTCTCTGTCAATGAAGAAACAATCTAATTCTCTCAATAACACATTTGTAAAAGTAGGATACTCATGTAATCTCTTTGTATAGTTCTTTCACAGGCTGTCAAAAGAGGAAAACAAGAGGGTTATGATCTAGTTTTGTGCGACACATCTGGACGTACGTACAGAGATTTTGTTTTTTTTAACTGATTATTTCATATCCATTTGGTTTCATTCTGATCCATAGTGTTGTTTGCCAGGACTGCACACTAACTTCGACCTGATGGAAGAGTTGATAACATGCAAGAAATCTGTCGGTAAAGTGGTTGCAGGTGCCCCAAATGTAATATACTAGTTAACTGTTATGGTTCTTTTAAATTCCAGCTTCGAGCCTATTAGAACCTTTTTAGTAGGCTTTTTACGGTCAAGAGTTTAATGAGTTTACTCTAAACCATCAATACTGATATGTCCTGAGAAGTAGCATAGAGAAATCTTACTGAATACAATAATGAACTGAGTTGGGAGTGAGTATAGATATTGATTGCAGGGTCTACTGTAATAACGTGTCAACATAAAGTTTGACATTCTTATCTGACATACATAGAAAAATTGGGTATTTACCGATCGATAACTATTATGCAAACTTTACAGGAAATCCTGCTTGTTCTTGACGGAACAACTGGTCTAAATATGCTCCCACAAGCGCGAGAGTTTAACGAAGTAACATTCATCTCCGAAAAACTATCAGCTTCTCTAGTCTTCAACATTTATACAGTAGCTTCTTGATTGTGCAATTATAGTTGGTTATTGTATACTTTATAAAAATTCCACAGGTGGTTGGTATTACAGGTTTAATATTGACGAAACTTGACGGTTCTGCTAGAGGTGGCTGTGTGGTAAGCTTAAACTTTTTCATGGTTCTTTCTGTGCTAGTTTTACTTCTAGGTTCCTGAATGGTTTCAACTATTCCAGCGTGCAAAAGCTTGGTGTTGTAATTGAAAATACTGCTTACAGGTCAGCGTCGTGGATGAACTTGGCATCCCAATAAAGTTTGTGGGTGTTGGTGAGGGAGTGGAAGACCTGCAACCGTTCGACGCCCAGGCCTTTGTTGATGCCATTTTCTCTTGAGATTTAAACGAAAAATGGTCAGTATGCCAGTAACATTTTGCCTATTTATTTGACATGTATTAACATGCTCCATTCCTGTGTCCTACTCCCTAATTGTTTCAAATTGTTGGAATTTCCATATTGTGCTGGTTAACCATATTCAATATTCGCTGTTCATATATGCTATCAAAGTCATTATATTCTTTGATTTCGTTTCATAACAATAAACAATAGTATACAGCTAATCCAGAACAAAAAGTGCTGTGTATATTAGATATATTACCCATTACTGTGCTCAAGTCCCTGGATTTATAAACTTTAGAGGTGATTCTTGTTTTGTAAAATTTCAAACCCCGAAATCTGTTTTTCAGTGTCACGCATGAGATCATATAAGAATAAGCGGATAATATTGATTAAACCAAAACTTTATGGGTGAATGGAACAATTTTTTCTAAACTGGACAAAGGAAAGAAGTTGATTGGTAATTATGATCAGCAGTATACCAAATTTAACTATACGGTGTTTTCCGTCCAAAGGTTCCTGGAATAAGTATCTCCTACACATTTGTTTGTCTTCTTTCAGAAACTTACATTATGATTAAGACTAAATCCCTGTCTGGTTTATTAAACAGGGGTGCCAAAGAGGACCTGAGAAAAGGAATTGATCGAGATGATACCCATTCGGTGCAGCAGAGAAACCAAAGAATGCCTGATCCCCAAAAATGAAGGCAGACTCCCAAAATTTTGTGCAACTATATGTGAACTGGACATGAGTTATACAGGCAGTGGAGGCAAAATCAAGTTTAGATGTTACATCATATATCTAAAACTCAATCTGCCTTTTTTGAATATTGAAGATGGTTTACAAGTTATTTATGAGCTGGAGCTGTAGATTAAACACACTCCCTTGGATCAATGTGTGTTTAGTTTGTTTACCGTAAACTTTCATTCATGTATGAATACAGAGAACAGAGTTAATCAAAATCCATAATCATCAATGTTTCAAGAAAGTGATTTTGTGGCAAGTTAGTTTTGTTTATGTATCGGAAAAGAACAAAAAAGGTGGAGTTAAAAAAAAATATTATTGGCTTCGCCCAGGTTTGAACTGGAGACCTTCAGTGTGTTAGACTGACGTGATAACCAACTACACCACGAAACCATTTGCGTTATTCAGTCGTAAAACCTTTTACTATACAAATATCTGTAGAATGCCAAGTTTTTTTGCTTTTGAATTTTTGAGAACCATTAAAACGAAATGATGATGCACTTCAAAAGCAAAAAACTGAAATGTCTCTAAAAAACAGTCTTCGTCCGGGTTTTGTGTATCATTGCTACGAGCAATTAGCTGCCATCATACGTTAGCCCCATGTCTGCCAGATTCTGCTTGTGTATGCACCCCTTATCATCGACCGTTTTATATACTGTCCTAGATTTAAAGCAATTGAAAAACACCTATTGAACTAAGTAAAAGATGTAGGTCCAGGCACAATCTTGGGCATTGGTTGTAGGATCATCTGCTCTGCACACACACCCTGCTCTTAAGGCTTATTCCTGCATTGCACCTGACTGCACTTTTCTATGTTTTTTTACCTGTTTCGTCCAAGAATGAACGACGACTTACTGGTTCTTGGTGGTACTAAACACAATATATAATGAAAGCTCTCCCCAAGTTTGAATATTTGTGTACAGCTCCATGGTTAACATCCTGTACAAAAATGAAAGAAAATGACCCTACAGATAGATTAGTAGGCCATTAAATCTAGTGCTACTGCTAGGACCTTAATCCTGGAGTCTGACTCTGCAGGATTAAACATTGCATCACCGGAAAACAATATGTTAACCAATATGCCAAATTCTGTTGTTTGTTCAATCCCAGAGCTAGTGCCTGATCACACCCCATATCTCAAGGACTTATTCCCAGCATTGTGCTGGGCAGTCTTTTGATCTGATTTTTTATCCATTTGGTACCTAGTAAGGGAAACTGAGTACTGGTTCTTGGTCATTTGGTACAATGAAAATGGGTACTAGTGGAATAACACAAATGGTGAATTCAAAATAAATAGATAGCTTAAAATGATATCTGATCTTACTCTATCTTTTGGTTTTTCTTTTCAGAACTACACCTTAAAGATTGGATAAGACAAAATATGATTTGAGGCATTCATCATGTGCTGCACTTAATTCCCCAGTTACTATAACTAGATGGGATTCCTTGTCCCATTTGTAGTTTTGTTCCAATTTTCATGCAAAAATCTATCTATGTGCTCTCCTCTCAATTTATTTGAGACAACTGTCTATCTAATCTCTGCTGCTGTAGTAAGTGAATGAACCTCTCTTTCTCTCTCAACCCTCTTCTGTTTCTCTTAAGAACAGTCATTTTACATCTAAGTTTGAATGTTGGAGATAAGAAAAATGAGGAAGCTAGCCTGCTCAAGCTCTAAACCACACTTCTTTCAACCCATCCATCCTGATTCTTCATCAGCACATCAACTTGTGAGTCTCTTTTGTCTTTCTAGATTTAGTTGTTTTATCTTTCGTTTGCATATGTTTTAATGTTATTTTTTTGGTTATAACCAATACCAATAGCATTTCAGAGAAACTACTTAGTTGATAGAGAAGATAGTGAAGGGGTTGCAACTTTAAAGAGTCCACTGAAATCATGAAAAGTAAAGCTAAATGAGTTCAAGTTTACAGATGGTTGGGCAGACTTTTACAAGGCTCATGAATTAAGTCTTGGGAATTTTCTGGCGTTCGAATATGAAGGTCATGATTTGATTTTTCAAGTTTGGGTTTTCGACTCGAGTTTCTGCGAAGTTGAGTTTTCGACACAATCATTGATGTCTGAAGGTGAAAATGAAATGCACTTTGGTCAAATTGGTGCTGAGGGTATGTATAGAGCTGAAGGCATAGGCAAAGGCAAAAGCAAAAGCAAAGGAAAAGGCAGAGGCAAAGGCAAAGGCAGAGGCAAGAAGGAACAAACATTTTCTAATGATTCTAAGGGTAAATCTTAAGAGTCTAAAGACTAATTTTGTAGCCTTCATTTTTGTTTGTCTTAAGAGATGCAATACTTAACTTGCTAATCATGTTTGTTAATGTCATGTGAAGTGGAAGAAGATAGTGAAGAATCTCATGATAATGCTGATGCAACCAGCATTTCCAAGTATCCACATTTCATAGCTACATTGAAGAGTTACAACATCGGCAGATCTTTCTTGGTGAGTAACTAAATACTACTATTATGTTATTTGTTCATGTTACTTGTATTATAATAATTTGTCGATTTTGTCTTTCAGACGATTCCTATGAGTTTCCTAAAACATACATTTCTGATGATGTAGGGAGATGTAGTTCTTATGGATGAAGAAGGAAAAGAATGGCCAATCAAACTAACTCGTCGCAAAGATTCGTATGGAGTCAATTTTGGATTCGGTTGGTACGATTTCCAGTTAGAAAAGGGGTTAAAAGAAGGAGACATTTGTCTATTTGAACAAGAGAATGAAGATAAAATGGAGATCACAGTTAGTATTATTAGAAAGTAGTGATAATTAACTAAGGGATCAAACTTAACTAGCTATTTTTGTTCTTAATTAGTGTCCTAATGGAGTCAGTATGAGACTATGCTTCGTTCTTGTGGCCTACTCGCTAGTTCTTTGATTTTGTTTCATTACAATAAACAACAGAATCCAATTAATCGGCAACAAAAAATGTTGAGTATATTAGAAATTTTACACATCACTGAGCGCAAGACCCTGGATTTATAACATTAGAGGTGATTCTTGTTTTGCGAAATTTCAAAATCCCGGAATCCATTTTTTCAGTGTCGCCCATGAGAGCAAATAAGCATATTGACCAAAGGTTCGTTCTTTTTGTTTTATCTTGTCATGTGAATTCTTTTGCAGAAACTTTCATTATAATTAAGACTAAATCCTAAACTGATTTATTAAAACAAGGGTGGCAGATAGGTCCTGAGAAAGGAATTGGTCGAGATGATACCCATTTTGTGCAGTAGAGAAACCAAGAGATGCCTGAACCCCAAAATGAAGGCAATCTCCCAAATTTTTGGGGCAACTATATGTGAACCGGACATGAGTTACAGGCAGTGGAGGCAAAATCAAGTTAAATGTTACATCATATATCTAAAAAAAAAAAACTCAATCTGTCAAACATTGAATTTTGAAGATGGTTTACAAGCTATTTATGGGCTGGAGCCTCGAGCTGTAGATTATTGTATCAATGTGTTTTAGTTTGTTTACTAAAAACTTTCAATCAAATACTTCAAAAGAAAAAATATCGGAAAAGAACAAAAAAAGGTGGAAATAAAAATACTGTTGGCTTCGCCCAGGTTTGAACTGGAGACCTTCAGTGTGTTAGACTGACGTGATAACCAACTACACCACGAAACCATCCGTGGAAAGGCTACTTAAGACGTTAATTTCTATTTAGAATTTTCGTACTTCAATTTCAGGAACCAATAAATACAAAATAGTACCCTTGAAATGTAAAAAATTGAAATGCCTGAATCTAAAATCTTTTACTGTTTCCCCATCTTCCTAATTTTATTTTTCTCATTAGGGATATTTAGCCTGGTTTAATTGGGAGTTTGTAAAATTAATAGGGATTTTATGAAAAAAGACAAAATAGGATCATCCAATAGTAATATACCTATCTCTTAGCCATATATTTTTGTAAATGGCTAAAGTGTCCACATATGGTTAGCCCTAATAATGATTAATTTAGTTAACTAATTAGATTAGATTAGTTATATAGATTATGGTTAGGATTTAAATTAGAGATTTTTTTTTATGAGTAGAGAAGAAGAGAGGTTTTTGGAGGTTTTAGAGGGGAAAAAAGTGAAAACCTAGGGTTTTGAGAAATGAGTGATTGTAGTGGAAACATTGATGTTTGAGAATCTTCAAATAACAAAGATGATTGTGTTTATCTTAACTTAGATTCCCAGTTAGATTGGATATATAACGCTGATCGATTGATATATGAAGCCGAAAATAAGGGTGCAAATGAAGAATCTCAAGCTTAAAATGAAGAAACCAAAGCTCAAAATCCATAGTTCAGAACACTCAGGTAAACTACCAATAACTTACGAATGGTTAAATTTTTCGTTAAAACCGTCGAATCATAGTGGGAAAGCAAAGACACGGTGTAAGGGTCAGCATGGTCGTGAGGTTACAACCATGACGATTCTTTATAGGTCGTCATGGTCGTACCATCCAACGATGACGACCCTTACCTACAACTTTACTATTATATGAAAAATCGTCATGGTCCAACAGATGACAGTGACGACCCTTACCTGCAACTTTGCTCATTAAAAGTCACTATAATATGTATATACCATGACGACTCTTGAATCAAAAATTCATGTATGAAATATGTGTTAGGGTCGTATCATTTCGTGCCATATACCATAACGACCCTAACCAAGTTTAAAATGAAGTCGTCATTGTCGATAAAAATAACTCTGACGACTCCATTTGGGAATTTTTTGTTTTTTGCATTTGTAAAATAAATTCATTGAAAAAAAATATATTTTTCATCGTAATTTCATTGAAACGAAAATGAATATATCTTTCATAGCATAACATTTGAAGAAAAATAAATAGCATAGATCATAACATTGCCCTTAAGCACTTATTCATATAGGGTAAAATCGTAGATATTGTTTTCCAAGATGCGATAACAATCATCATGCTCAAACTTTTTGCATTGGACAACGTTATATCCGGTGTGAGCCATCGCCCACTGAAAAAACAAATCAATTTAAGTTAGTATTACTCAGAAATAATTTGGATGAAATCATTATTGACATACTTACTCTTATCGCACCTGCCTCTGTGGGATGGACTTCCTTTACGTCTTTCATTTCCTCTTTAAAAGCTTCACACTCTCTGAAGAGTTCTTGGAAGCTACTCTTAACGTTGTCTGGTGATCTACTATTATGATTTCGGTCTAATGCCGTGAAAACTATAAATACACGCCCCTACGATAAATCCGAGTTTGGATCCAAGATATTGTTGGCGTCTATAAGCTCCATTTCCTTAAGATCTGCTTCATGGGTTGTCCAAGTCACCCATGCTCTAACTATCGCTATATCTTCACTTTTAGCGTAGGGAGTAGCCGCTATGATTTTTTTTCTTTTTTTTTTTGATGACAAAGAGAGTAGAATGAAATTGAAAGTTTAAATGTATAGTTTGGGTGAGGATGAGATTAGTGAAGGGTCCTTTTATAGATTTTAAGGACCCAAACCGTTGATATCCCCAACCGTATTCCTTGCACGTAAAAAAAAACAATAAATACTTTCACGGTCGTCAATGTTGTGATGTTTTACCATGATAACTTCTATAGTTTGAAAAATGACATGAATTGCTAGGTAATTAGAGTCGTCAAACTGCTAAAAAAATACATTGACGACTCTACATTCAAGTCTTCATGGTCGATAGTTTGATACCATGACGACTCTTATCATTGTGTTTGCTTACATAAGTTTTCTTTATTTGTAGGTGCTTGAGCAACTAAGCGGTGAATCTGAACCAATGTCTCAGGTAGGGCCGGATACTTCTCGCCACTATATGACTGACATGGTATGTTATTTACCCTTTAAATTGATGTATGTTCTCAACTAATTTGATTAGTGATGTAATTTTAATAGTGGTAAATAAGGTGATCGTTTCTCGAACTTGTAAAGGTAATGATTTTAGAAAATAATAATTTTAATTAACTCTAGAAAATTCCAGGAGTATGAAAAAGACTAAATAACCTAAAGATGATTTTTGAATAATTTTAAAAGGACCAGGAATCAGGAATCAGGTAATTCTAACAACCTATGTGATTAATCAGATAATTCTTTTAAAATTAATTGAAGCACAAGTAATTGCCAAAATTGGTTTTGTTATGCTAACAAACAGAGGTAAATCACAAGCATGGACTATTAAAATTAATTAACCAAGCATAATCCATCAACCAAAAACACAATTGTTGAAAGAAAACCGTTTTTACTATTTAAAACCATGCAATTCTAATAACAAAAGAATTATAAATAATTTTAGAAAATAATTAAATCACATAAAATTGAGAAAATTACCTTATCCATCATCCCAGTAAATAGACTTAGCTCATGGTGGAAAAAGATTGCTCAAAAGTTGATTTCATTGCTCAAAATAAAGATTACAAGATTGATTAAGACTGTAACAGCCAAACAGTAACGCAGCAGACGGGTTTCAGAATCAGCCCCAACCATTACAGCCCAATTCAACCGAGAATATAACAGTGAGAAATAGGCAACAGAGATTTCAAACTTTGTAACAGATAAAAGTGTGGGTGAACTGTCTTCTTCGGTGAAGGTAAGGATGAACACCAGTAACGGCCGGTGTAGCAGCGGTGACGGAGTAGGCCGGAAAATAACAAAAGTGATCCTGGAGCTGAGTACCCCTTTTATGAAGCTTGTAAACTCTTTATATAGGCCTTTGGAATCTTCTAGGATATGCTAGACCCCTTATAACTCAGTAATTTGCCGAGAAATTGGTAGCAATCCAAAACAGGGATGTACTCCTGTTTCCGAGTAGATTCATGCTCATCTGGCCCCTATCTTCGGCTTCTAGAGCTTCTAATCGATTATACGGACCCTGAATTAGATTGGGTAACTCCCAATTTGCGCTGAAATCGCGTAAAAATCTGGATTGAAAATCACCTCTTGCTGCCGATGAAACTCTACCCCGATGAAGGTCTGACTCGGTCAACTGGATTTGACCGAGTTGACTGGGATGAGTTGACCCGATGAGTTGGCCCTATCCAGCTCAGTCCGATCCAAGGGTGCCCCAATCCAAAGTGTGGGTGCCTTGATCCATTTTCCCGGGTGCCTTTAACACTTTTTGAGCCAATTTTTCCACAAATCTTTATTCTTCTAATGTACCTACAAAAGCATAAAAACACGTAATATTTGCAAAATCGAATACTAACTTAATAGAAACTAAGGTGCAATTTAGACACTAAAATGTGTCTATCAATTAGTCTTCTCGTCAATTGCTTCTTCTAAATTACAATCTGGTGGTGCAGAACCTAACAAAGTGCTCACTTCATTAATAACAATGTCATTATCGCCATCAATTCTATAGTTGGCTAGGCATTTCTCTAATGGATCTTCTAATGGGTCAAGCCTACGTTGCATCTCCCTAGACGGTTTGGATTCCTCCTCTGAATGGATCTGGTGCATACAAACTGTTGGGCTAATTCCCTTAATATCTGCTATGGTCCATCCTAAAGCTTTCTTATTGTCTTGAAGCACGGTTACTAGCCTATTCTCTTGGTCACTATCCAAATCTGAAGCTACAACCACAGGTAAGGTCTCTGATGGGCCTAACTCATCAAACTCTAATCCAAAGTGGGCTAGACATTTTTCTAACGGGTCTTCTATCAAAGTGTTTGGTAATGACTCCTGAACTGGGGTCTCTATCATGTTGACGGTTTCTAAGGTGGGGTCATCTAGCTCAGGTGGTTGATTACTAATGTTGAAGATATTCAGCTCAATAGTCATGTTACCAAAAGACAAGTTCATAACACCGTTACGACAGTTAATGATCGCATTAGATGTTGCTAAGAACGGGCGACCTAGTATAACCGGTATATGATTCTATGGATCAGGCACAGGTCTGGTATCAAGCACAACAAAGTCCACTGGATAAATAAATTTATCCACCTCAATCAAAACATCTTCTATGACACCACGAGGAATTTTCACAGACCTATCAGCTAACTGTAAAGTCATCTGGGTAGGTTTCAAATCGCTTAGTCCTAGATGGAGGTACACATGGTACGGCAGTAAGTTCACATTGGCTCCTAAATCGAGTAAGGCTCTTTCTACCCGGTAGTTTCCTATTGTGCAAGCTATGGTTGGGGAACCTGGGTCTTTGTACTTAAGGGCCGTACTACTCTGTATGATTGAACTTACATGACTAGCTAGAAAAGCTTTCTTATGTACGCTAAGTTTTCGCTTTCGCGTACACATGTCCTTAAGAAACTTGGAATAAGCAGGAATCTGCCTAATTGCATCTAATAATGGAAGGTTGATCGTGACTTTCTTAAAAACTTCCATTATTTCATTAAAATTGGATTCCTTCCTAGTAGGTGCTAACAACCTTGGGTATGGGGCTCTAGGCATGAAATCGGTTCTCTGAGGGGTTGCCTCAGGCTCGTCAGAGACTTTATCAGTCTCTTCAACTATTGGATCAGGGTGAACTACAGTTTGTTCACTATCAGGCCTAGTTACCTTGTTATCTATTACCTTACCATTCCTGAGGGTACTAATTGCATTCACATGACTGGATGATTTCTCACCAGTCGATATTTCATTAACTTCTCTAGGATTGGGTTGGGGTTGACTAGGGAACCTACCAGGTTCTCTCTCTCTCAGAGCCGCAGCAATATCACTAACTGAGGTTTGTAAACTAGAAATAGCTTTTTCTAAAGTGTGGAATCTCTACTCGTTCTTTTCATCATTGCTGGGCTGAGTTGGACCAGCCGAATTCTTATAAGTGAAGCCTGGAGGACCTTTAGCATTACTAAACTGACCTTGAGCCTGGCCTTTCGACCAGTAAAGGTTCGGGTGGTTTCTCCAGCCAGGGTTATAAGATTCAGAATATGGGTCGAACTTTCTCTGGTTATCAAATCTAGTGTTATTATAAAGAGCAAAAGCCTGCTCTTCGAATTGGTTGGGCTCTAAACTACTGACTTGATTCATTTCGACCAGTTCTAGCCTTCTAGATGAGGCTTCTATTTGGGCCTTTGGATCAAAAGATCCTTCTACCCTATTAACATTTCCTCTTCCTAGAAGAATTGTTCTTTTTGGCTCTCTACTGCTCTCCCACTGCTGGGTCTTCTCGGCGATGTCCCTCAGAAGTTTCATCGCCTCAGCAGGAGTCTTACTGTCGAACCCTCCGGTTGACAAAGACTCGACCAAGGTTATAGATGCATAATCTAAACCGTCATAGAGGATTTGAACTAGCCTTAATTCCTCTATACCTTGGTCTGGGCATTGGGATAATAAGTCATTGAACCTTTCTACATACACATACAGAGACTCTCCCTCTAGCTGGAAAAGGTGCATATTTTCTGCCTAACAGACGAAATTTTGTTCCTAGGGAAGAACTTCTGAATAAATGCTGAAGTAAGTTGGGCATAGGTTTCAATTGACTGAGGAGCCAAGCTATACAGCCACGACTTGGCTTTATCTCTTAGTGAAAAGGGAAATAATCTAAGTTTAATAGACTCGTCATTCAAGTCTCTAATTCTGATCGTGCTACATATTTCCTCGAATTCCCTAACATGAAAATAAGGATTTTTGTTTTCTTTTCCTAAGAATAATGGGAGCATCTGGATAATTCCGGGTTTCAGTTCGTAGCTCGCTTCAGTAGCGGCTAACTTGATGCAAGATGGACGTGAGGTCCGGGTCGGATTCAACAAATCCTTAAGAGATGTCATTGCTGACACGGTCTCGGGAGTGCCTAGTTCACTCTAAGTTGGCTTCTCAAGGTTAAGGTGAACTACAAGTCTTCCACTAACTAATCTACCTTGAGGGTCTCTATCCCAAGTTCGCCTTAAGGGCGTTCTTGGCATGCAAAAATTAAATCCTAACAAGCAATTAATCAAACACAATCGTGCCCTGACTCAACCAAATCAAACCTAAATCTAGCAAACAACAAGCATGATGGCTCCACTTAGATTGTCTCTAGACCAGCTTCTATTCTTTCAAAAAGCAACTGGTTATAATGTTAGCAAACCTCTTAGAACGATCTGAATTAGATTAAGTCGAAGAGAAACAGGAGAAGCTCAATGGAGCTTTGATACCCCTGTCTCTTTGGCACCTTTCCCTGGGTTACAAGGCGGCTCTAATCAACTTAAAATAATCTTCCTGTTCTTCGAGTTAGGCTAATAAAATAACCCGTACAGTCCTTTTGAACGAGTTTCCAATAAGCTCGATACCCTATAGGTCTCTTTCTAGTCAAGATTTTAGGCTTAGGTTCGCGTAGGTTTCGTTTTCCTAAAGCGGGCAAGAAGGAGACGGTGATGAAATCCGAAACCTTATCTTGTTTGGCCAGGCCTTGCCATTTACTATGCAAAAATTAAGTTCCGTATTCAGTCCTCAACATATATGCATACAAAGGCGTCCAGAAAACCCACTGACAGGAGATTCGTGGGTTAGTCGAAGCTTACCTCCCGTACTAGACGGGCGATGAACCGTTGAAGTCGACTCGGGCCACTAATATCCTTTTCAATAGTGTGCAAACCCGAGGGGCCGAGACAATATCGTAATTGTCGTCCTTCCCCGCACACAGTTTGATATTTAAAACTACCCTTCTGTAGGGTTTAAAAAATAACAAAATGTCCAAAGTCCCAAAAATAATGTCCAAAAAGTGTCCGAAAAATAAAAGAAAAATTACAGAAATAATAAAAACCCTAATACAATCTTCTAAACTAATTAAAACTAATTAAAATAAACTAAAAATCTAATTAAAAAAAATAAAATCTTCGATCTTCTTTTTCGTTCTTTAAGATTTTCTTTTAACTCCAAGTCTTTAGCTTTCATTCCAAAACTTGGGCGTACTCTCTTTTCGGTCCAAAATCCAACCTGTAGCAAAAAGAAAAATACCAAAAGAAACGTAAAATAGAACAAAGTAAAATAATAAAACTAAAAATAAAAACCTAAAAATAAATCTAAAACCCTAAACCTAAAAACAAGTCCGCGTCGGCGGCGCCAAAAATTGATGTAATTTTAATAGTGGTAAATAAGGTGATCGTTTCTCGAACTTGTAAAGGTAATGATTTTAGAAAATAATGATTTTGATTAACTCTAGAAAATTCCAGGAGTATGAAAAAGACTAAATAACCTAAAGATGATTTTTGAATAATTTTAAAAGGACCAGGAATCAGGAATCACAAACAGAGGTAAATCATAAGCATGGACTATAAAAATTAATTAACCAAGCATAATCCATGAAGCAAAAACACAATTGTTGAAAGAAAACCGTTTTCACTATTTAAAACTATGCAATTCTAATAACAAAAGAATTATAAATAATTTTTAGAAAATAATTAAATCACATAAAATTGAGAAAATTACCTTATCCATCATCCTAGTTTATAGACTTAGCTCATGGTGGAAAAAGATTGCTCAAAAGTTGATTTCATTGCTCAAAATAAAGATTACAAGATTGATTAAGACTGTAGCAGCCAAACAGTAACGCAGCAGACGGGTTTCAGAATCAGCCCCAACCGTTACAGCCCAATTCAACCGAGAATATAACAGTGAGAAATAGGCAACAGAGATTTCAAACTTTGTAACAGATAAAAGTGTGGGTGAACTGTCTTCTTCGGTGAAGGTAAGGATGAACACCGGTAACGGCCGGTGTAGTAGCGGTGACGGAGTAGGCCGGAAAATAACAAAAGTGATCCTGTAGCTGAGTACCCCTTTTATGAAGCTTGTAAACTCTTTATATAGGCCTTTGGAATCTTCTAGGATATGCTAGACCCCTTATAACTCGGTAATTTGCCGAGAAATTGGTAGCAATCCAAAACAGGGATGTACTCCTGTTTCCGAGTAGATTCATGCTCATCTGGCCCCTATCTTCGGCTTCTAGAGCTTCTAATCGATTATACGGACCCTGAATTAGATTGGGTAACTCCCAATTTGCGCTGAAATCGCGTAAAAATCTGGAATTGGCCCAGTGTTTTTATCAAGTTTTGATGATATATTGTGTGTATAAGACCAATAGGTATAACATGTCGATGTTGAACATTGTAATTCATACTTCAGATAAGCAACCATTCACGTTAGCTTGGTGTTTTATAGAAAAGAGGAAGGAAAAGACTATATTTGGGCGTTGGAAAAATTGAGGTTGATTTACCGCTGTGAAGATACTCCAGGGGTACCGATAGGGAGATTTCATTGATGAAGTCCATTGAACATGTTATTCCACTCGTACAACATTTTCCATGCATGTGGCACATCCAGTGCAATGTCCTTTCGAATTGAAAAATGTCATATCTAAAAGCCTAAGCTAAAGACATGTGTTCAACGTTCGAGGGAGTAAGACCAACGTCTGAGTTAAATTTCCAGAGAGAAACAAGCGGAAGAGAAAAGAAAACAAAAGGAACAATACAGTGAAGAGGGAGAGAAATGGAAGCAACTTCTAAAAGATTATGACGATTTAGATCATTCCACTACCGAGGTACTTTCCTAATTTGTAAAAATTCATTGACGATTGGAGCAAGGATCATAGTAAAGCGGTCGATTATTGTTAAACTTCTTAGTTATGTCAATATAAGGAAAAGTTTGTGTATGCATGGACCAATAAATATAACCACTTCAAAAATGAGTCTACAAATATGGCAGAGGCATCACATGGTCGGTTAAAATGCATCATTAATAAGAGTCAGAATTGGGTCGGTAAGGTACAAGAAGTTATTCACGAGACGCCTTGAATGATCTCAACCAAATAATGACGTAAATGGAACATAGTAGGGACGGTTTTTTATTGGCATATGTCGAGGATTCTGATTTGATGAGGGGTATATCTTACCAAGTGTCGGCATGGGCAATACACTATATAATGACCGAAATTAAAAGATATAGGGATCAAGAGAAAGAAGGCATTTTGGTGCGATGTAATTTTACGACCTTGACATGGATCGACCTCCCGTATCGTCATAATCTTGGTGAGTATACGGATGTCATTCCGTTTGATGATATTGATCCTTTTTGGAGGCAATTTTCTTTCGGCCCAAGGCCCACAGGAGCATGTGATGAACATTTTGGAGAAACGAAGCTTGGTCGCGCTATAAATGAAGTTTATCCTAAAATAAATTGTGCGAGAAGACAAATATTGGTTGCTAACTTGTGGCCGGGATTCCGTCGATCTCGGGAGGTACAAGAGGAACCAACCAAGAAAAAAACATAAGGTAAACCAATCTCAAAGATATCATTGAGAGAACAGGTGAAGGACAACAAGAGTTACACAAGAGATTCATCACGTCATGAGTATGTCGAAGCGGAATATAAGGAGTGTGAGAATCCGGTTGCACCCAAGAAAAGGGGTCGACCAAAGAAAGAAGTATGCACCCAAAGTGACCAACAAGTGAAATCGAAGGTTGCTGCAATGCCATCGAAGCCACAGAGTGAAGGCCAATAAAATATGGATGTTGTAGAGTATGTAGTCGATACCCAACAAAGTCAAACAAGTGAAATGGTTACAATAAAAGGGGAAAAGGGAAAATATGAATACCCCTAGGGATTCACAAGGAAGGCCATATCGTATTACTCATATGTTGCACAAAGAGTACGTATACACAACAACTCCTTCATGTCATCTTAGATTACCTTATATCCACCGACGACGTCGACGGGGATGGAAATTGTGGTTTCCATGATGCAACAGAACAATTAGGACATTTCAATGAAGCCGACGAGGAGAAGGTCACCTAAATCTATAATGCAATAACCAAAATGGCTGTAAAACTTCTTCATGACAGGGAACTTTATATTTCGATGATCCATGAAGGAGATAGAAAAGAAAGAGAAAATAAATTTAAAGAATTGTTTTCTTCTGTAAAAGGCCGGAAGGAGGATAAGACGGTCAGTTTTAAGCTTTGGATGAGGATGCCTATTATGGGAAACTCTTAGCAGACACATTCACTTGTTGTTTATTTATTTTCCATGGGTTTCTTGGAGGCTCTATGACATACGCACACTCAAAAACTAGGTGTGATTCAGAACTAAAGAAGAGAAGAATAATTATGGCACATGTGAACAATAACCATTACATCGGTATGAAGAATTTGGATGATTCTCCAACAAATGTTGATTTTGGGGATTACTCGTACATCTTTAGTAGAATTTGTATATTTTGATCATTCTATTTTGAAGCACACTTTCAGAAGATTGTCTTTTGAACTTGTCTCTTTGTATTTTTTAGAATGTTTAATGAATACAATGTGTGTTATCTTGTTGTGTGACTACTTTCTTACCAGGGTTCGTCATGGTATTCTAATATTTTTACAACAGTCGTCAGTGTCTATAGATATCGACTATAACAACTCATATATGCCATTATTTGGTGGGCAGGGGTCGTCATAGTCGATACCGACATACCTTGACGACTTTTCCTAGTAATTATTTGTTTTTTTCCTGGATGGTTTTGTGTGTAAGAGTCGCATCGGTTCATTGCTAATACCGTGACGACTCTTATCTGCCATTCTTTGGTTGTTTTAGGTCGTCATGGTCAATACCAATAGATAATGACGACCTTTACTGCCAAAGATGGATTTTTCCTGGATGTTTTTGTATGTTGGGGTCGCATCGGTTCATTGTTAATACCGTGACGACTCCTATCTTCCATTATTTGGTTGATTTAGGTCATCATGGTCAATACCAATAGACAATGATGACCTTTACTTCCAAAGATGGATTTTTCCTAGATGTTTTTGTATGTTGGGGTTGCATTGGTTCATACCATGTACCATTGCAATTCTCTTACCCTGGAGAATTAGAAAAAACTTGTCAGAGTTGGTGTCGTCAACCTGCTATTTAGACCATGAGACCTTTACCATGGGAAATAACTTTTTGCCTGGTCAGATAGAGTTATCAACCTGCTAAAATAAACCACAACGACTCAATTCTACCATAAGTTTTGGTTGCTTTGGGTCATCATGGTCGATACCAATAGACAATGACGACCCTTGATGCCAAATATGGATTTTTCCTGGATTTTTTTCTATGCTGGGGTCGCATCGGTTCATGCCATAATCTATGACGACTCATATCTTTCATTATTTGGGTGATCTAGAGTCGTCATG
>JAJJMC010030282.1:3392546-3415772 GCA_023531435.1 Papaver californicum
GAGTCGTCATGGTTGATACCCATAAACAATGAGTACTCTATCCCTTGATAAAAGATCAAATAGACTAACAAATCTTGCATATCGTCTTAAACAAAAATTTCATACTTGGAGTCGTCATTCTGCTAAATTTAAGCCATGAATACCATGACGACACCAAAAATGATTTAAGGCATAAACTACTTTAAAATTCGGAAAATAACAATGTTTTAACATATCATTCACATTCAAACCAATCCACTACAAAAACTCATGTAACAAATTAAGTTTTTTCTAACAAACATAAAAAAACATGATTTCAAGTATGGTAAAATCAAATTGTACCTAAGAAACGCGTGGACACATGAATTCAAGTCTATTATTGCAATATCTTAAAAACAACATCGTATCAACCACGACCATGACCTCGGTCACTTTCTTGTATAGATGATATTTGTCTTTTCTTTGGAGCAGTTCATTGACTCCCACTTCCACGACCTCGACCAGCATCTCCTTGGCTTCCTTGGCCTTGTTCAGAACCTTCGCCTATTTCATCATCTCCTTGCCCCTCGTCGCCTTGGGTATCAACACCTTCTTGGGTTACTTGGGTAGAAATTTTGCGAGACCTCTTACTTTCACTTGCCAGATCAGCAAACATTTTAGCTACAACGAGGTTTTCAATGTGTGTCAACAAGTCAACGTACTGACCTTGTTGTTCAGGAGTCAACGGGTCTCCATTATCCTTCGAGAAACTCAGTCCCTTGATCATAATATTTACTCGATTTCTCTATTCGCATTAAAATTGTAATCGAGGTTAACATAATTATAAGTGTATATATTTAAGAAAAAGAGAACAAGAAAGGCACAAAAATACTTACGACAAGCTTTAGAATGCTAGAGTCAGTTCTGGTGTCGGGTTCCGAAGTAGAAGAAGTAGAAGCTTTGTTGCTTCTCCGCCCGCAAGGATCTATCCATATCACATGGCCATGGGAGAACTTTTGGTACAATTTCAAATAACCCTCATTTGCCTCGTAACCGTCATTCACATGTTCCCAAAGAGATAATTCTACCAAACTAGCATGCCTATTATCCCAATGATTGGTATGCAGTAGAGGGTCGTAAACCACCTCACTGCTAGAAACATCATACTTGCATTCATCAAGTTTGAGTTTTTATTTTGGTTTATAATCCTCTTTATGTGGATATTGACTATACCCAAGATGCCACATTACTCTCGACGGATTATACATTGAGAATCTGGTAGGGTGAAATAAAAGACCATACTAAAAAGATATGTCTTGCCTTATATCAACTCTCTCTCTCTTTTATACGGATCAAAAATTATATCTTTGGTTGTCATTTTGTCCTAACTTTCCTGTATGGATAACAACATGGACTTTTGACCCTTTTCCTGACCACCAGTGAACGTGTATTTCATTTCTCTTGGTTGAGCCCTGGTTCAACCCTCGTTCAATTTAACGTTTTTGTTGTCTTTGAACAATGAAGAAAAATATTTGTAAATCCACACATATACAATCATCAAAACAATAAAACTAGTATTCATCAAATAAGAGATTCAAAAAGAATAATATTTCATCCTATAAACAATTATGATCACTTCAATTACCTGGAGTAGACTAGTATTCCCGTTCATTTGAGATGTTTGTTCCCTAGATGCTTTTGTTAGCTCCTCATCCACGTGTGCTACAACTGCAGTCCCCCACAAGTACTTATTCGCATCTTCCAAAGGATGCAAGAGATGGAGATAGTTGGTGCTGACCATGTTTCCTTTGATGTCGAGAAACAAAACATCCCCTAGCATGTACAATAGATAAGCGGTCACGGCAGCACGAACTTCAGCCTCAGGGAGGGGACCATTATCTGTTTCCTTTTTTAGGGACCCAGTATATGAGCGCCTCAAATCTGCAAGTTTAAACTCTCTCTTCGGATACATGTCCCCCTTGACCAACCTGGACTTCATCTTGTCTTCTTACCATCCAAACAACCCATTTGCCAATTCATAGGCCAAAAAAGTTGTTTATTGTACTTGTCTCAAGTAGATTTTCCTTCGACCTGGAGTTCTAAAATTTGTTCTGCATCGTCAGGAGTTTTAGTCATCTCGTCAAACGGGAATTGGAGTATTCTACTTCAGGGTAAAACCTCTCACAAAAAGCAATAAACCGCGAACTTGTCATATGCAATCACTGAGTTCTGTAGGATACAGACCATAGTTCTCTAATTAACTCTCTAACTTTCGGACATTCATCTTCTAGTTTCCATAACTCCATTTTTCAATAGGAAGACTGGCGTCTGAAAATACGTATGACGTTCATATGATCCTACAAAATATAGGGAAAATAAGGGATAAAATAACCCAATCAATAAACAAATTAACAACAAGAAGTTCAAAGGAAAAGTTGAGAATGTTACGATGGTATGATGAATGGTACGAGCCCACGAGCCGGGATATGCAAATAAATCTTTTCCTCTATCTAAGGGAAAGCCTTCAACATTTCTACCACATTCAACATCATGGATCCAGTGGGGTTAGGGAATGTGCCTCGCAGGTGGGGCTTTTTCAGCTATTTCCTTGCCCTTGCCCTTGCCCTTGTCCTTGGCTTGCACCTCTTCTTGCACCTCTTCTTGTACCTCTTCCTCCTTCTTATCCCCATCATCATCCCCATCATCATCACCATCATCATCACCACCATCATCATCATCATCATCACCATCACCACCAGAACCACCAGCACCACTAGAACCACCATCTCCACTAGCACCACCACCACCACCATTGGTTTCATCAACTTCGTATTCAGTTTGTTCATTGTCATTGTCCGAAGTTACAGATGGAATAAAGGAGGCAGGATAAGGGGAACTACAATATAAAAAAAACAAAAAAAAAAAAAACAGAATCAATATTCTTTGACTCAGTGTAGGGGTCGTCATGGTCTAAATTGTCGACAGTAATGACCCTAAGTAAAATATGGGACAAAGTTGTATTTTCTAGGGTTCGTTATGGTTTAAAAAGATTCATCACATATGTTTAAAATCGTCATTCTTTTAGTTAAAAACCGATGCGGTCCTATAAAGACTCTCCGTCTTCAGAGAAAATAACCAACAAGGGTCGTCATGGTCGAGAATCAAATACCATGATGATTTTTCATAATTTCAACCTGCATATGTAGGGTCGTCATGGTCTAAGCTTTGCGGCCATGCTGACCATTTCCCTGTTACTGGAATTTTGCAGTTTCTAATCTAGATTTACACTCAAAACATATGTACATTCACATTCAACAAATAGAGTAATGGGTTTTGGCTTACTTACTTTCTAATTGGGACCATTTCCTTGTCTGATTCTTCTCGATTTGATTTCTTGGTGCTTCTCGACTTTAAATTTATTTAAGTTTCCCAACGATTCTTGGTGGTGTTACTTATCTCTTGAGATTTTTCATATGAGCCATGTATGTAGAAGAAGCTAATCCTGGATTCGAATTGATTTCGGGAAAAAAAAACTGAATCGTTAGAGAATAAAAGGAGAAGATGAGAGGTTTTTTGTTTTTGGTTTTGATTTTGAAATAGAAATGGGGGATGATTTTGGTTAAGTATAATAGAGTTTTATGATTAGTTATTAAGGTAAGGGCAAATTAGTATTTTCACCACTTTTTGACACCCCCTATAATGTGGATAGATTTCACCCCCTATTAATTCCACAAACCCCAAATTAATCCAGGATATTTAGGGATGCCATACATTTTTTTTCTGCCAAGTCCCAACTAAATGACTATGGATAAGGAAGTAGTTGTCAATGTGCGCATTAACCATGCAACAGCAAAGAAGAGAGTTGCTCTATCATGTGCATTTCATTTCAGCAGGATGTTGTCCTTATATGTTCATTACTCTAGCTAGACCATGGTTGAGTGTTTGATTATATTCCAAGAAATCAATTTTCAAGTACGAAGGTATCACGATTGTCATGTAAGAACATTGCCAAATTGGTTAAAAATGCTGCTTCTAGCATATCCATGTTTAATGATTTTCAATCTTTGAGTTAAAATTAAAATAAACAGAAAAACTAAGAGATTCTTTGCTCATTTATAGTCCAAACATTAGAGAACATTATATAACCTTGAAGAAGATAAGATCTTCGATATTGTCGAAGAATCTATACATATAATACCTATTCCAATAACAATTAAATTTTCATTGCTTCATTCAAAGAAATTTAAGGAAAACAGAAAAAATGGGTTGTCATTTACGAAGTCAAACACTACTGGCCATCTTTTCTATTGTTGTTTCAGGATTATGCAGCAGTAGGGTGAGATGGTGCTCCTATTGGTGGTGGCGATGGTTTTTGTGTTAGTGGTGGTGATGGTGGTGGTGGTGTTGGTGGTGTTTGGTGGTAATGGTGCTTGTTATAGAAGAAGACAAACGTTGTAATCTAATTAATGCGGTTGAGGTGATTGATCGGTTGTTTGGACTGAATTAGATGGAGGGATAGTTTAGAAATTTTACATTAAATAGAGTTTTTTTTATATTTTTATTTGTTGGGACTTTTATAGTAGGTAAGGGTTTATGGACTTATAGTTCAAGGACTATATTGGAAATGGCAGAATGGATCCGCAGGATAAATGATTTAGCTGGTGGTTTGGTCTACTCATAAAAATTCAAAGGAACTTGGCATAACTATGTTTTCCCACAAGTATTAAATAAATTTATGAGAAACTTTCTGACATTATATTAGCTTGAATTCAATCACAAAAACAAAAAAAAATCATGAATAATAATTTTATTTGGCTATATCGGGGCCTACGAGAATTATTTTGGCTCTACCGCTAAAAGTTAAAATAGGGTCATTATGAAGAAAAAAAAACTCTTATCCGACTATGTATGTTATTAACTAATACGTTTGATTAGTATTAATTAATTTAAATGTTAGTTAAACTTAGTTAGTGATTAAAACTAGATTATAATTAGTGTTAAATGGTAGAGTTAGAATAGAGTTGTTTTTCAAAGTTTGTAGAAGAAGGAGAAAAAGTTGGGGAAAACTAGGGTTTTGTGATTTGGTAGTAAAGATGAAAAATTATAGTGACGATGAGGATTCTAGTGGTGATGATGAAGTGGCTGCATCTACGTATCACCAATCAAACTACGAAAGAGAGTTCGATCCTACCAATTTGGATTATTTGTTGGATGAACAAAAACGTGTGAACCAAGACATCTTTGATGAATTTACTCAAGCAAATGAAGAATCTAACCGGGAAAATGAAGGTCTTGATGCTTCCAATCATCAAGTATACGTTATTAGGATCTCCAAACATGTTTTTCAACCTTATAATCGCCCAAAAGTGGATTTGTTGAAAAATTTTAAGCTATTTTCTAGGCTATTTTCTACCCAGAATCGTTGGATAAGATAACATCGTATCCTACGATTCTATATCTCCTGGAGAATATGAACCGAAATCGGTGGATGTGGTCATGAACAACGACCAATTCTGGTATATATTTTGGCGGGATTGGTAGGTCAAATATTCGGCATTTATGGACTCATTTATCAAATGGTTCCATCCCTTGAAGATTTTCCAAAAATTCTCAAAAGATAGAATCGTTCGATAGGTCTTGCTCTATGCGCCGATTCTAATTTAAAAAGTGTCCAGAGAGTTCCACTTTGCTGAATGCTGGAATCGGCACACAAATCAGTTCACATGTACCGATTCCAGCCTTTGGGGATTTTTTTCAAGAATGTAGACAAGGAAGAATCGGTCGGTATGGGAGGCCATAACCAGCGATTTTCTAGAATCGTCCGCACGATTGTCCCATGTCCACTGATTCTGTTAGGATAATTTTTCGATATGTATTGTAGATTATCGAAACACTCGGCAACGATCAACCTGAACCCGTGTCTCAGATGGGCATTGATATTTCTGACCACTACTACACTGATTTGGTGTGGGAAAGGAGAGACGATGCAAAGCAATGGTTTTTGGACAAAGGGAAGAGATCAAACAAGCATTAGTCTTAGGCAAACGTTCGAGGCATGATCGTTTGGAAATTGTTTACGAGAGAAGTGGCAAGATTGAAAGTCACTGGGCAAAGGACAAACCGTATGTGAAGAAGACACAGAGGGTCTACATTACTAAATCAAAGAAGCATAAGTGTCTGTTTAAGATTATAGTGCATAAAAGCAATGGTGTATACAAGCTATGTAGCGTGTTGAATGGTTGTCACAATCATGAAGATACAGAATCTCTTATTGGACACGCTGCCGTTATGGGTTAAAACCACATCAAAAAGCAACGGTAAAGTCGATGAATGCAAATACACCAAGTAATATTCCTTAGGAAGATCAAGGAAGATGATCCTAAAAACTTGTCCACTTTGAGGCAAATCTACACGGAAAAGGAAAGCATCAGGAGGACGGAATGGGATGGTAGAGCGTTTATGGAACAATCTCAGTGATTAGACGAGCAACATAACTGCACAATGAAAGAGCAGGTAGTGGACGGTAAAGTGACTCGTATTTTCTTGGGGCATCCGAAGATGATCCAATTGGCTCAATGCTTCTATCAAGTTTTGTTGATAGATTGCACTTACAAGACAAACAAGTACAACATGTCGTTGTTAAACATATGTGGCCACACTTCGGACAAACAAACTTTCTCGACGGCATGGGGTTTTATGGATCATGAGAATGAGGTAGGTTTTATTTGGATGTTGGAAATCTTGAAAGGGATTTACCGTAGCGATTAAATGCCTAGGATCATAGTGACGGATAAGGATCATGCACTAATAAATGCAATAGAGGTAGTTTTCCCGGATGCCAAACAATTTCTTTGTAAATGGAACATACAATGCAACATCAGAGCGTACTGCAGGGGCCATATCCAGAGGCTAAAACCACAGAAGGGTAGTGCTCGTGAGAAGGATGAGGATGATCAAGTAAACTAACTCGGAAGGAACGAGAGGAAAAGAAGAAAAGAATGGCACAGGAGTACGAAGATAATGAAGTGAAATGGAAAGTTTTTCAACATCATTGGGATTTGATGGTACATTTGATGTCTGGGGCAGAGTACAAATCTAATTTGGAGAGTTTTAAATATGTTTGGACAAAGGTTGTTGAGAAAGCGTTGGTTTATTGAGTTTCAAATATGTTTGGACAAAGATTGTCCATTACCTCTACTGTGTAGGTTCATTTATTTTCCAGGTTTCACCACCAACACCTTTAAGGAACGACTGAAAAAATACGAGAATTCATGTGCATTTCATTTCAGGAGGATGTTATCCTTATACGGTCATTACCTTAAACCATGGCCGAGTGGTTGATTATATTCCAAGAAATCAACTTTCCAATACGAAGGTATATCACGATTGTCATGTAAAAACATTGCCAAATTGGTTTAAAATGCTGCTTATAGGATAATCCCTGTTTAATGGTTTTCAGTCTTGTTAAAAAGATAAAATAGAAAAACCAAGAGATTCTTTGCTCATATATAGTCCAAACATTAGAGAACATTATATAACCTTGAAGAAGATAAGGTCTTCGATACTGTCGAAGAATCTATACACAAAAAACTTATTCCAATAACAAATTCTCATTGCTTCATTCAAAGAAATTTAAGGAAAACAGAAAAAATGGGTTGTCATTTACGCAGTCAAACAATTCTGGTCATCTTTTCCATTGTTGTTTCAGGATTATGCAGCAGCAAGGTGAGTTGCGACCCAAACACAAACACAACATCAATCCTGTGCAATTCTGGTGTATACACAAAAGGTGATCCTTTCGCTACAAGTCTAGCTTATGTTCTATCTGATTTAGAAGCTAAAACACCAGTAAGTAAAGGTTACAACTACATAAACATTTCTCCTTTTCCTAATGCATTCGCCTATGGTCATGCTACCTGTAATTCTACACTTCCCAGTACCGACTGCACCACATGTCTTGGTGTAGCTATGCAATCAATAATCAATACTTGCAATAATCGAATTGGTGCTCGTTCTGTACTCTATGATTGTTCAATTAGATATGAACAATATCCATTTGATGATTAATCTAATTAATAAATCTCAGTTTTCCATTTCGTTTTGTAATTGTAATAAGATTGTTTCTGATTCCAAACCATGGAAAAATTATCAAGCACAAGTCAAATATTACTAACTGAGTTATATCTCAATAGACATTGATTTCACAACTGAAAAAACCCTAAAAATAAAATCGAAGCATAAAAAACCCTAAAATCAAAATTAGAACTGATAAAAAAAGAAAATGAAACTAACTATTTGAGGTGACTAAGGTCAGATGCAACATCTTCTTTTTCTTCATCAGAGAGCTTGTTATTGTCTTCTTCTTCTTGTTGTTGGTCAGGATCATGAGATGGATCAGATTTATCCATGGCTTCACGAGCTTTGTCAAGATATGGTTTAAAAGCTATCTCCATAGTAAGCCAACCGAAAGCTAGAGCACCAAAAACTATTAATGCTGATTTCAGTGAGTTCACCGTCGATGATGATGATGATGATTTTCCCATTTTCTCTTATCCTATTTTTCCCCTATTCTGTTTTTCAAAGTTCTGCTTCTCTGTGAGTTAAGTTTAGACAGACTGACGAGTATATAAAAGGAGAAAAGCCCAAAGTCTATTTCTTGGCACGAATTTTGAAATCAAGGCCCAGCAAATGGGAATTCAGAAGTTCAGAACCAAAAGCGGCACACACGTATATGTTTCATGCTTTTGTGCACTGTATGTGCTAACATTGCAGCCGCAAAACCTTAAGTCTGGTCATCATTGGCACCTCAACGATTACAAATTCTGATCTGGCATCTGGTTACAAATTCTGATCTGGCATCTAAACTAGCAAGTACTGGTTAGTTGATAATGATATAATTTTAAAGTTTCGGTCAGGTGGTTGTAATTACATGTTCAACTGTGACCAAACTTGATGGTTCTGCTAGAGATGAAACTTGTGGTGAAACTTGAGTTGACAATGAAATTGGTTGAACTTGAGGAGACGATGATAATCTCATCTTTCATTTCATGACTCCATCTGGTTATTGCATCTCAGTTTGAAATCCTCAGGTCACGGCACATTAGCATAACCTTAAAATGGCCGTGAATACATTTTTCATTGACGTTCTTAAAACATTGGGTTGTTCTTTGTCGTACTCTTCTTTAACGATGACAACTGTAATACTGTAACGGTAGTCTACAAAACCGAGGTACTAAAGCAGTTCAACAACAAAAGTGCAAATCAACACAAAAGAAAAACAACAACATATCCAGATACTACGACATTTCATCAGTCATATTACATGTGACAACCAATTCTGTTTTAACTCCTAGCCAGATTTTTGCCTCCTTGAATTGTCAGTAAGCATTGCAAATACTGAGTGGAATTACCACTCCATTAAAGCAGTGTCTGTTTCAGTCAATGGTGCTGCTATGCCAATAAAAACAACTTTGAGAAACTCCTAGTACATATTAACCAACAAACAAAAAGATGCACAAAAGAAAAATGGAAAAAATAAACAATGACACTCAGTGATCAGTTCCCAGAAAAACAACATCAACAACAAACAAGCCTTTAGTCCCGGAAGGAAAAAAACAATGACACTACAACAATCAGCGCATGTGTACAAACCTAACAATTGCAGAAAAAAATCTCATTGCCGATCTATATCCATATTGAACTTGAAACTTTTCGTACACTTGGATCAGACTCTAGAAAAACAACAAGCGTGCCTATCGTAAGCGGATCACTAGACCCAAAATGAAGTACCTAGGTATATATCTCGGGGGTCTATTGCTAACACCTAAAGAAAAATGTTAAGTACGATACCATAGAGAATATTGAACTATTTAGGATTGAAATCTACATACTAAGCAGGTCTTCATAGACATCTTCTAATAAGACGTATCCATTAACAATGATCTGGGGATTTTTAAAACATTAACTGTAAATTATAAGCATGATGCATCAAAAGTTTTAAGTATAAGCATATATCATCATACAAAATCACAATTAATTAAGAAAAATCATAAATCAATTTAAATTGATGCAAATAGTCAAAGAATTAATTATAGTTACCACTTAATCACGAAAAATAGCTTCCTCCAGTGTCCCAGTGATTGGGTTTAGCTCACCATGCTCAAAACACTCTCATAAGTTTGAAACATAACTCAAAAGTGTTATAAGAAAAAAAAAAACAGATTAACACAGAAATTTGATACAATTGTATATGTTGCAAGCAAGGACTTGCCACAGTTTTTTGAAGTGTTTTCTGTTGCTAAACAAAAACGAAATTTTTTGTCAAACAACGACAGTTCTTTGGAGCGGTAAGGGAAAAGAACACGGTTTCTGCGACTCTTTTTTAATGTGTTTGTTCATCATCTTCTTCCCCGAGCAGAAAATTTTCCCGAGCCTCTCCTTCTTATTTTCTTCGATCCATTTTTTCCCTCATCTTTCCGTCCGGCTACTCTTATTTATACTAAACAACAACCAACTCTCAAATCTTCCCAAAATATATTTCTTTTAATTCACAAATCTTCTCGGGAATTTCCTCCTATTCTTCTCACGTTATTCTTCGATCTTTTGTGATTCTGCTTCCTTATAAACACTCATTAATAACGTCTTCTCGATGAATCAAATCTTTAAGGAGATAAAATATCCCTTATTACGAAGAATCGAATAATATCTGAATAAATCTCATTATCTCATCGACGGCAACAACTGATTTTTAAGGAAATATGTTTGTTGATTTTTTACTGTTCAAACCGCGTACAAAGTCCTCTTATTTAGGCAAGAATATTTTCTTGTCTTAAAGCCTAACAACCCTCTTCAAAATCTTGTCTAGCTTTTCATACTGTTGGAGAAGGGAATTTCCCGCCAAAACTTTGTATTTGAATTCAAAAGGTGGGTGCCCTTAATCCAAATAGTGGGTGCCTTTATAAATTTAGATTGGTGCCTACATATCTTTTTCTGGGTGCCTTTATCAATTCCGAGGGTGCCTTTAACACTTTTCAAGCCAATTTTCCCAACAATGTTTGTTTCCTAAAATTGGGACAAATCAGACACAAAATATGTCTATCAATGAAAACAAAAAAGGGTCCACAACTCATTCTATTCATGTTGATGAAGAAACTGAAACCCCACTTCACTGACCATTCAAGGCCTGAAATAGTTGCATATATTTCAACCATGTTGTTCGTATTAACTCCCAAGCCCAGACTTTGTGCACCTAGAACACTCTAATCAGGTCACCTTGCAATATTTCTTGCACCTGCATTACCAGGATTGCCACAAAGCTCAATCGTTGCAGACTCATCAGGTTCTGGAGGTCTCTAACAACACTCAAATGGGATCATCTGTTTTACTCTTTTATGCTTCACTTTGATATAATTGAGAATTCTTAGTTCTCAGATGAATTGTGCATATATCATGTCATTGGAAGATAATTCTAATGAAAAGGCTGATAAATATGCGACTTAAATTGCGTTCAACTAAGTTTCACCCCCAGGGTACTACCGCACCCAGGTTTACTACAAAATCCAATTTTCCCGCCCATCAACTCTACCAAACACTTGTTAATACTCAACCCTATTCCAGTACTTCCATGAACGCGTTAAGTGGAATTATCAGCTTGCATGAAATGCATGAAGGTTCGACTTTGTGCATCTTGAGGAATTCCAGTTCTTACTAACTAAGTCGATCTAGACATAACTGAAGTCATGTCTAGATTTACTTAAAGTCAACCCAAATTAACCCCAAGATTGTTTTATAAGGCCCCTTTAGGCACATAAGAAGAGCTAAGTCAGCTTTCTCGACCAATTTAATAATTCTGTAATAACAATTGAATGACCTTTAACTATGGGGGCACTTATTTCACTTCACACGAGTTTAAGAGAGAATATGGTCTCATATTATAGTCGGTAATGTTTCTAACTGGCTTCCGTGTGCTGCTTGGTTTGCAAATTCATCAGCCACCTAGTTTCCCTCTCGGTAGTTGTGGTTTAGTGTATAATATGGAATTAGTCTCATATATTACTTAATTTTTGTTATCTAATTGAAATTATATCAAGGATGTCCGAGTATGTTTCAAAGCATATTTTGGTCCATTGTAGACGTTCTTATCGCTATCATCATGTCCCAGGTTTCAGCTATCAGTGTTGTGGTTATCCCCAGAGGTTGTGCTAAGGATGTTAAAGTTGTAGTTGTGGAGTCTCTGCAGATGAACTCATCCTTGACATATCCCGAGTGCCCTCTAACTGACATGTCAATATTTATTTAACTCATTATAATATTGGGGAACAACCTTGCTGAAATTATCATTGTAGTTCTTCGTTAGGTTTTGGATTTACAGATGGTGATAAATTTGGTAAAATTGGGGGTAACACCCTTCTTGCCCGTTGCACAATATTTATCGGTTGTTGTTATTCTTTTCGAAGGTAGATGAGCTCATTTTTGGCTAGTCACAAGGCCCAAAAAAGGAAGCAGAAAGAGATGGTGATGAAATAGGATATTTTGCCTGCAAAATTTAGGGTACTGTTTGTGGGAGCGTTAAAGGAATATAATTATTATGAGTGTAACCAGGGTAGTTGGAAAGATGGATGACAAGTAAGTCTCAATATGCCTCGGAAACTTGGCACTGAAGAAGAAGATACACCTTTGTTTCTTGTGTAAAATTATAATTTGGGCAAAAAGTTGGTATTGATGAGGTAGATTCTGATAAAGATGTTGAAGGCGAGTAATCCTTTAGAAGTAAAAAAAATTAATTTTTTATAAAACAATTGTTTTTACTTATGACTTCTGAGTATTTAAACACCTTCTTAATATTTAAGCTTGACTCGAGTCATCATAGTTTGACTGTCACTTTATTGACTCCATAAATGAGAATTCTGTGCAAATTCAAACCCTCAAAATTCTAGTGTTTACTCTCGTTTTCGCCTTTCTTCTTGTTCCAGTGGTAAAATTGAATGTTTCGATCCATGTGGTGTAAAGCAGGAATAAATCTCCAAAGGAAGACCACCATTAATGGACAACCTTCTCCTACATCCTCATTCGTATCTTCTAGGTATTTCTTCTTCACATTACAGCATCCAAATGTTCTTTCTTATAATAATTTGTGCCTTCGTTTGATATCCTTAAGGGCATTCTTCGTACAGACACAAATGTTATCACAACTCTCAAAGTGTTTTTATCGGATTCTCAACGTAAATGTAGTTTAGAAGTTGATGGTCAATCTAGAGATTTTGAGATATAAAGGTGTCCTTCAATCTAATATTTTCAAGTTTCTAATCTTCCAACCTAGATTCTTTATGGGAGATGCTGATAAATTTAAAAAGATTGTGGAAAAAGTTAAAGGAATGGGTTTCAATCCTTTATTTACAACGTTTATTGTAGCTATAAAGGTATTGAAACAAATGAGTGAACCCACTTGGAAAACTAAGGTGTATGTTTACAAGAGATGGGGTTTGTCTAAAGATCAAATTCAAACATCATTTAAGGAAAAATACTCATTGTATGATGCTTTCTGAAGAAGAAATTAAGGGAAGGTATGGATTTCCTTATGAATGAAATGGGTTATAATTCATTTGCGGAAAACCCAGGGATTTTTAATTATAGCTTGAAGGAGATGGTTATTCCTTGGTGCTCTATCATCAGAACTTTAGTCTCAAAGGGTCTGATTAAGGAAAAAATTCCTGCACATCACTTTCAGTAATGACAAATGAGTCATTTTGGGAAAAGTTTGTGAAGCCGTATAACCAAGAAGCTCCTGAACTAATGAAGGTATTCCAAGGTCAGTTGAATCACGAAGAGCTGCTTCTAAAATGAGGATTTGATGAGATGTAAATGTGACGGTACATAATCTTCTCCCCTTTTTGGTTAACCGATGTCTCTCTTTATGGTTTAGCTCTTTTCTATGCTTGTTTTGTTACTTTGGAATTGATAATTGTGTCACCTTTTATGTATGGACAACATGAAGAATATATAGCATGGGGGTAGATGTGTATGCTTCATATTCAGTTTGTCACAAAGTTTAGCTAGACCTTTTGTAAGTAAGCTTCCAAAGATCGTTAAATTGATTTATTAGATAAAATTGTATTTACTTCTGGAAATCATCGACAAAGATATTTGTTTTGCTGATTTCCATACATCAGTAGGCAAGCAATGCCTCTTAGAGAGTTCTTATGATTTATGAAGTTCAATGTATAGGTGAAACATAAGTTGCATGTAGGTTAGTTTTGTTGTTTAACTCGTGAGAATATAGCCGCTGAGAAACTTCAGATTGTAAGCATTTCGATTATATATGCAACCTATTTACTACTTTATAATTTCATTGACGAGATAAGAAACGTGTCACTCATGTAAAATCATTGTCCACTACTTTATAGTTTCATTGACGAGATAAGAATTGAGTCGGACGGGTAAAATCATTGTCCGCCCAATCTTACTTAATCTGATTTTTATATAAACTTATTTATTCGCCATGCTCTAGTAAGCATATCTTGCTTACATTGTATGTGATCTTCTTTCATGTTGCAGGGCTGGCTTTTGAAAATGAACCTTTTTTTTTCTTCTGTTCATGGGACCTAAACTGTACCAGTCAATCAAATGGCAGAAGATGAAGTGAAATTTTAGAAGCACGGGCATGTACATCCTCTCACTTGACAACATATAGCGGATAAGTAACGTTCTAGTTGGTAAAATATAGAGATAGAGCTCATGGTACTGTTGTTAAGCCTGCTTGAATTTATTTTCACACTTAGTGAACTCACCGATGCATGTCTGCCATGACTGTGTCAACATCTGAAACATGAGACAACAATCTGCTCATGGAGGTAGCGGAATTAGGGGTCCATATTAAGCTAAATGTTCCATATGGAGAGCTACTTCTGAAATGAAGGATTTGGTGAGATGAATATGCCATATGGGTATGTTGTAGATTATCTGAAATTATAAAGTAGTAAATAGGTTGCATCTGACGAGAATTTAATTATCCACAAATCTAATGGAGTGGTAATGGAGTGATTATTGTTTCAGATAACTTGGGTGCAGAAGTGGATCACTGATTCTAGGAGACAAACTTTATTGTTTGCACGGTCAAATGGAGTGGTTATTCTTCTGCAATCTGACGAGAATTTTCCGTTCACACGTCAATTTGAGGGGATTGTGAAAGCGATTATAATATCCTTGATGGAGAAATGATGTTTTTCTTTTAGATGTTCATGGGACCTAAATTTTCCTGGCAAATTTGAGGGCGACCAAAAGCTATTTAGGGACGACTTTTTTAAACCAATTTAATGGGTTTGGCTAAGGGGTAACCTAGGGGTATGCAAAATTATCATAAAACCTGTAACTAATCAAATAATTACCAAAAAACATTTCACTAATAAAACCTAAACCTATTTCACTCCACTTCCTCTCAAACTACCGATTTTTCATTTCAGATTTCTCTTCTTCTTCTCTCAACTTCAAACTACCGATTCCACCATTCTAATTTCATTTTCAACCGATTAATCGTAAACCAAATCATCGTATAATCGTAAGCCAATTAATCGTTGTTACTACAATTTAAAGATGGTTCGATCAAAGCAAACAAATCGTCAACTTCCTAATACACAGTGGCCACCATTTGGCCAAAGAGTAAGATATCGAGAGATTGTTCAAGAACAATACGATGAACGCGATGAGGATGAACTAGAAACGGAGACGGATTCCGACAATCAGCCTCTAGTGCACCTTTTGGCTCCAATAAGGTAAGGGGTTTACCATTATTTGTGTTTATATTGATTGAATCGCATGAATTAGTCACTAGAATATCAAGGGTTTTAGGTCCAGTAGAACAATCGGTAGTTTCGTGGTTGTATTAAACTACCGATTGTGACAGAGTTCTTCACTGCTCATGAAAATCATGCACAATCAGTAGTTATGTTTAGGTTATAAACTATCGATTGCATTCATGTCTCCAAATTTTGTGATAATCGGTAGTTTTGTATAGTGTTAAACTACCGATTGTGCAAGTTAGTGATCCTCAAAAACATCATGCACAATCGGTAGCTAGATTTAGAACTAAACTACCGATTATTCTACTGGATGCAAATGTTGTGATAATCGGTAGTTTCGTTTAGTGTTAAACTTCCGATTGTTAGTGATCCTCAAAAACATCATGCACAATCGGTAGCTAGATTTAGACATAAACTACCGATTATTCTACTGGACCCAAATTTAGTGATAATCGATGGTTAAATTTTTTATGTAACTACCGAATGTACGTGTGTCCATAGACTTTTGTGTTCCATTTTTTTATGCACAATCGGTAGTTAATGTAGAACCCGAGCTACCAATTATGCATAATCGGTAGTTAAGTTGTTTTTTATACTACCGATTGTACTCAATCGGTAGTTACGTTGTTTTTTTAACTACGGATTGTTAACACTATGTTGAGTTCAAATTACTTTGTCTACCAATTATGTACTGAAATAATTGTTCTTTACCTTGTATCTAAGAAGGGAAAGGCGATCAAAGCAAGCCCACGATACAATTCTATCGGGGCCTCGTCGTGAAGGAGGTAAGAAGGTTACCGCTAGTGCAAGACGACAAACGAGCACTAGGGGAATTGTTATATCCGAAGGAACTCAACCAAGCGTTCCAAGGAGTACCAACGAAGAAGAAGGAGGACCAAGTGCTCCACAAGCTCAATATTTCGAAGAAGGTGGACCAAGTGGTAAAATAAGCAAACTAGGAAGAAAAGAGGACACAAGGTCCCCGACTCTTTGAAGATGAAGGGTCTACGACAAGGTCAAATCCTTGGCCTCCCAAGAGATGGAGGAGATCTATTGTTTGGATACAAGGATTCTTGGGCCAAAGAAATCTACTCTACCGAGGTAATAATTATAAAACACCATTCTTAACATATTGTCTTTTTATTAGTAGAAGTGTTAATTTTTATTCTAATTGTTTTTTAGTTCGTCGTGTATATTAGGATCATTTTAATGCGGTCTGCCTAATCAAACCTACGGCTGCACCAACAAAGATGAACGATTGGCCGTTGGAAGGTGAGTGTCTTCGGTTCCAGCAAATTATACTGCAATCGGGGCTATCTACGGCTGCCGAAAACTCCATGTTACATCACGACCTGGTGTCGATATCGGCATTCATGGAGATGTATTATCCTGAGACCGATACTTTCCACATGCCGTGGGGAGAGATGACCATCACACCCGATGATTTGGTGCAGATTCTAGGTCTCATCGACCATGGTATGGCGGTAAATTTTGACTATGTGAAGACGTTAAGCTGGGACCAACTTTATGCTTACACCGAGAAGTGCTTCGGTTGGGACCGAGAGACCTCCAATGAAGAGTTTGGTCGGTGCGCTTCTTACAGAACCAGGCAATTCAGCATGGTTCATCTGATGAAAAGGTTTAGAGGCACCTTGGATAAAGAAAGGGCCAACCCATAGTTCAGCGATGACCAGGTCAGAGCTGCAGCCAATGCATATCTTCTGTGCGTTTTGGGATGTGTAATCTTCCCCAATGCTAGTGGCAACCGGGTTGACGCCAACCTGTTACAACTTTTGGATCCCATCCACAAAGTTCAAGACTATTCGTGGGGCAAGGCATGTCTTGCGTTTTTGATGGAAGAGATGAGAAAAGCATCCTGGGAGCAGACTAGCCAAATAGCCGGGAACGTGAGCTTATTACAAGTATGTTAGTAAATCTATTGAAGGTTTGATTGTTATTTATATTTTCTTATTTTAAGAATCAATTTTCCCATACTTGGTTTGATATGTACACTAGGATTGGATATATGATCACTTCCCGTCCCTCGAGTTGGCGAGACAGAACCTGGCATGGGAGAGAGGCACTACCCGAGGCACCAAATTCATTTTTTCGGGCAACCATTCAAGGTTCAAGGAGCAAGAGTTGATAACTTTGAGGTGGAAACTTGACTCAATGGCGTCCAAAGATGTATGCTTTGATCCCTACAGGGAAGACCTAGCTAATGGTGATAGAGCGCAAAGGTCTGAGTTGGCGTTGTACTTTGGACCCTTGTAGCATCCAACAGGATATGTCATCTACAATGCCTCTAGGGTCCTGCGTCAAGTAGGTTATGTCCAAGAAGAACCTAGGCCTCACATTTTCGGTAAGTTCAAATTGGACGTGGAGAATTGTGTTTGTGGTAAGGACACGATCACAGTAGTTTACACGGATAACCCCTCTGTTGAAGATTGGAACAACAGAATGCAGTACATGATCAACGAGGGGAGACCTGTAAACCGAGGTGATGAAGCAGTTCCTGCCTATATGGTATGGTACCGGGAGCATTCTCATCTTCACGAGATCCGTGAAGATAAAGAAAAGAGCACCATTTTGCCCGAATATAGGTGCATCATCAAGGACAAACCCTGGGACTATGGAAGGTTGGTATGTAATGTTATTTCCTTTTGATTTTAGTATTACGGGTCAATATTTTAGATTATAATCGTTTGATTGTTATTGCCTAAAAACTAGAAGGAAAAAAAAAGGTTTGCATTTTTGTCGAACAAGATAGCCAGGTGCATCAATGCGGGAGTCCCTCTATCAGTTGAGACGATGATGAGAGAGCATAAAGACCTCGTTGACAACATCGATAATGAAGACCATGCTATCAAGTTTGGAGAGAAATCTGCGACCAAGAAGAGGTTAACATCAAAGCACAGTAAACGATCTCGCGGATCAATAAGTGCTGCTCCTCAAGCAAATGTCCCTAAAGCCAATGGTGCTTGTGCTCCTCGAACCAAAACCAAAAGAGTTAGAAATTAGATTGTAATCGTTAACTTGATGGATATTATTTTAGTGTTTAACATTACTGGTTCTAATGTCTAACATTTGAAAGGATTCTATGTTCTTTTTTTTGAGTTATCAACTGATTTGCAATCGATTTATTTTTAACAAGTTAGTTTTTTCAAATTTTACATTATATTCGGTAGTTAACGGGTTTGCACAAACTACCGATTGAGTATATTCAGGAACAATCGGTAGATAACAAACTACCGATTGTATTTACCCCAGGAACTGCCTGTTCCTGGCCACTTTTTTATGATAATAGGTAGTTTAAGAATTTCTTAAACTACCGATTGTGGTTGTACAAAATGTTGAAATTAAAAAAAAAAAACGATTTCCAATTTGGGGCTACTTATCATAATCAGTAGTTTAAGAATTTCTTAAACTACCGATTGTGCTTGTACAAAATGTTGAAATGTTTAAAAAAATGTCGAATTCCGATTTGGGGCTACTTATGATAATCGGTAGTTTAAGAATTTCTAAAACTACCGATTATGAGTGTTCAGGAATGTTGAAATTTTTTAAAAAAAATCGAATTCCATTGGGGCGACTTATGAAAATCGGTAGTTTAATGAATCCTTAAACTACCGATTGTGCCAAGACAAAATGTTGAATTTTTTAAAAAAATTCCGAATTCCAATTTGGGGCGGCTAATGAAAATCGGTAGTTTAAGAAATTCTTAAACTACCGATTGTGACAAGACAAAATATTGGATGTTTTTTAAAAAAATCGAATTCCAATTTGGGACGACTTATAAAAATCGGTAGTTTAAGGAATTCTTAAACTACCGATTGTGACAAGACAAAATGTTGAATTTTTAAAAAAAATTCTGAATTCCAATTTGGTGCGACTAATGAAAATCGGTATTTTAAGAAATTCTTAAACTACCGATTGTGCCAACACAAAATGTTGAATTTTTTATAAAAAAATCGAATTCCAATTTGGGGCGACTTATGATAATCGGTAGTTTAAGATTTCACAAAACTACCGATTGTGCCAAGACAAAATGATGAAATTTTAAAAAAAAATCGAATTCCAATTTGGGGCTACTTATGATAATGGTAGTTTAAGAATTTCTTAAACTACCGATTGTGCTTGTACAAAATGTTACCATTGATCAACGACTATAATTTTTATTCTGATACACCTATAAATAAATGAAAATATATCTCTCATTCCCATTTCAAATCCACAGCTCTTATATTTCATAGAAAATTTCTAAGGCGAACGAGAAGAAGAAGAAGAAGCGGGTTGAAACTAGGACCAAGTCCAGAGTAACAAGGAGTGGAAAAATTTCATGAGATCAATGAGATTGATTAATTTTAATTTCTATAACGTGTTTTGTTTCGTTTATTCGGATGTTTTTTGTTTTTTTGAACAAGTTTAATGAACAATATGTAGTAAGTTTATTTGAACAAGTTTTTCTTCGGATGTTGAAATAGTATTACGAAGTTAGATGTTAATTAAAATCGGCATAATCGGTAGATAATAATGTTTCTAAACTACCGATTACATACAATCGGTAGTTATTAAATTCATGTGCTACCGATTATCCACAATCGGTAGTTATTTATGTTCACTGACTACCGATTGTGGTAAGAAAAGTCTTGGTCAACAAAACCATTATAATCGGTAGATAAAATTGATCTTTAAACTACAGATTACAAAGTTTAAAATTTTCAAGTTTAATTCATTATAGGCTACAATCGTTAGATATAAATTTTGAATTCCTACCGATTGTGAAAGATGAAGAGTTAGAAATTTTGGAAGATTTTGAAAAATTCAATTTGGGGCGACACCTATAATCGGTAGTTTAAGTACTCCATTAAACTACCGATTGTACAATTGGTAGAAAAATAAATCACGAGCCTACCGATTGTAGAAAACTATAACTCGAAAAATCAATCTAAAACACTCTCGATTTCTAATCCAAAAATAACTTAAATAATTTTCTAATAACCAAATTAATTAAATAATTAATTAAAATTAATACTATTAAGTAAAGGTAGATTAGCCATTATAGAAAATAGATGGATAAAAGATGTATTGAGATTACTTCAAAATGATTTTATTTTGTTTTATTAGTCACCACTAATTAGTTTTTGGTGGCCCTCAAAAACACCAGGTAAATTTTAACAGAGGTTGAATCAAACGGCGGAAAACGGGAGCAAAATTAACCATGTTTGCCATTAGATTTCGCATATTCCTGCTAGGCTAGCATTTATTGATGACGTCGTAAAGGACTCCCACGATTAAGTGTGTTAATAAAACTATTTCCGACTCACACACTCATTAAATCCAATTTTAGTCAGTGAGTCTTATTATGTAGTTCACTTCATTCTCCATTTTCTATTTATCTTTATTTTAACACCACACTTGATTGACGACAATGCACCCATTATATGTACACGTTCATTGTAGCTGGGAGAATGATGTTTTTGGTTTACTAGGGGCAAGGGACCAATTTCTAGCCCATCTTTATTCACCACAAGGCAAAAACTATATAACTAGGGGAAGGGGATGACTATTTAAGGACTCTAGTTCAAATCTGAGTACTGACTGCTAGTAAAACACAATTCATATTATTCACGCATATGTCGAAGCCTAACTAGTAACTACTGTACCACCTTCCCGGAAGAATCACATACTCCATTCCACTCCATCTTAATTCTCACATCACAGACTATTTCTTCACAAACACAAAGACAAACATGACGAGGGTATAAATGCAATTTAAATCTAGATAGTGGTTTTACTAAGGAAAAAAGTCACCAACAAGTTTTACCATGTGCAGTGTGCTATTATCTTCCTTATTTGGCTTAGAGACAGTGATAAGAAACAAACATTTCAATGCACAAACCAACTACTACTACTCAATCTCACTGTAATAACGTAAAGGTCATGTTTCATCAGTTTACAGTGAACTGACTAAAATATCTCTCAGTATTTTTATTATTTCCCATCTATCCTCGCCCTATTACAACAACTAAAAAACTCTTCGCCCTAAATCTTCTGATCTTTTCTGACTCCTAACAACATTAAAATCATCTCAATCCCCAATCTCTTCCGACTTCATTATTAACGTGATAATCATCTCTCATTTTCACCACCGAGCTAACTCATCGCCTTAAACCCCAAATCTCTTCTGACTCCGTTACCGATATCAAAATCATCTCAACCCCCAGTCTCTTCTGACTTCATTAAGAACATCAGAATCAATTCTCATCATCACCACTTCCATTAACTCGACTTCTTCTTCTTATATATTTTCCCTCACTTCAATTTTGTGCCATAAATTGAAATCTCAGCTAATAATTTGCATATGGGAAGAATTAATTTGATTTTACCCTTTCTTATAGGTAAGTAATTTGTATTTATAATTGCTTAGATTGGTTTGTAAATTATAATACTTCTTAGGTAGGAAAGGTACTGGATGAATAAAATAGGGGTTTTCTAAAGGGTTTTTTTTATTTATTTCTTTTTTTGATTGGCTTTCCCTTGATTGATTGAAGTATGTCAATAGTCTATTGTTGATGTTGTTTATGTTTATGTTTATGTTTAACTCATACTGGTGACATATATCTTGTAGTTCTGATGATGTAGTACTTAAATATCTTTACCAAAACAAGAATCAACCACGAAGGTGATGTGTTTTAGAAATAGTGGTAAAAGATTCGATACTCAGACTTGTGAAGATTTGATTTTTAAACCCAATTTTTAATACTAAAAATATAGAAGATTAAAGTAAAATTGATTTAATATTACGGAAAGAACTGAGACTAAGGATTCCACCATTAAGCCAATTTTTCAAGTGATTTAGCATTAATAATTATCTTGCAACTCATACATTCAATTGATTCTAAATATTGCCAAAGTTAGATTTTAAAAATAATAGTTGTAAATCAAAAGTATGAGACATCAATAGCTCTAAGCTAAGGATGACTCATCAAAAGAAAACACAACTAATTGATAAAAATCATTATTTAAAATTTAATTCAAAGCAAATAATCATAAAAGAATTACAAAAAATTAATAAGATAAAAATATACCACTTTATTATTGGGAAAATGGCTTCCTTCGTCGCCTCAGCAACGGGTTCCAGCTTCTCATGTTGTAAACACTCTCAATATGTGTATTCATGGCTCAAAAATTGTTTACAAAGATGAAAAGAGTGAAAATTGTGTTAACAGGGAGTTTGCAACGGTGTAATGGCGTTGCAGACAACTATTTCCACTGTTACAAAAAGAAAGTGCTTCCACTGAAGATAAACGTTACTGTTCTGAAGATATCCGATGCAGATGAGTTGAAGAAACCATTGCAGCTGAAGATAAATATTGCAAAGACGAAGATATCCGTTGTTGTTCAGTTGAAGAAATCGTCGCTTATTCCTGTTCTTCACTACAACAACAACACCTTTTTTTTCTTCCTGTTT
>JAJJMC010030282.1:3415782-3446636 GCA_023531435.1 Papaver californicum
TTTTTTTTTCAATTGAAGCCCTCCCCTTTTTCACTCGATATCTTTGCTTTATATAGACTCCACAAACCCTAACAACCAATTCTAATTGATAAGGATCCAAGAAAACAATCCAAAACAAACTACAATTCGTGTAAATCCAAAATCAGGGAGTAAACCCTTTTCCGGCCATAAATCGAATTTTCATCCTGTTTTCTCGACAGAAAACTCCAGACCTGACGTGTATTGATATGTTTTGATTATTCCTTCATATATATAACTCGAAATCCACTTCTTATCCCATAAAATTCGCTTCCCAGACAACTCAGTTCTTTCACGTGTAAAGAAAGTTTTTCCAGCCTTTTCGAATTTTTGAAATTGAAAGGGGGTGCCCCTATCCAAGCTATGGGTGCCTTTATCAACTAGCCTGGGTGCCTTTAGTAATTTTTCTCGGGTGCTTTTATCACTTTTTGAACCGATTTTACCACAAATATTTATTTCCCAAAAATACCTGCAAAGACATAAAAACCCATAATAAGTACAAAATCGAGCGCTAGTAATATAGAGAATTGAGCACAATTTAGACATAAAAATGTGTCTATCAGAAGGCAACAAGAAGGAGAAAGTATTGTGTTTAGAGCAACACTAGATTCAAGAGGGCATTTCAATCTGTACAAGGAAAGAAGTGATGGATATATTAAAGTTGATGATGAATCTTCTGTTCTAGTACAATCATAGCCAGTTTCAGCTTATCATATGAGTATTCTTGACAAATGCCTAGTCGCACTAATGGCATTTGTTGGTTTAGTTGCGGTTTGCTTATTGATGATGTTGTGCTTTGTTTATTACTGGTTTTGCTGCGGTTTGCTTGTTAAGCTTCGTTTATTGCTGATTTTTTTTCACATATGAGTATCCTTGAGATATGCCTAATTACAGTATCCTTGAGATATGCCTAATCGCAGTATCCTTTAGAACATATACATGTTACGATTTAGATTGTGTGATAGGATTTTAATTCATCAATCTATGTTTTTCGATTGAGAGATCTGTCTTTTCACTCTTTGTGAGAGTTTATCTTTGGGTTATATCCGTTGATAAGTTGTGAAGAGTTTAACCTCAAGTCTATTAGGATATTTAGAACTTATGTTTATTGTTAAACATTTGTTTCATGTTCAGTAAATGCATTATCTATAGGTATTGGTAAATATTTGCTGCTTCGACCTCGTATGTATATATTGCTTAATGATCCCTTTTGCTAGCTCTTTTTTGTATTTGTAGTTGTTTTGGTTGGTTTTGCTAGTTGTTTGAGAAGGAAACTTTGTTTTGAGCTAGTCCATATGATATGGGCACGCTAGTGGAGTCAGACTGTTGTCTGGTAACAGGGGATGAGAATCAATTTTTCCAGGGCTACGGCATTCGCCAACGAAAACTCTAGAAACTTTAGTTTAATTATTCGTCCTCAGCTGCCTTGAATCTCAGCAAACTTTAGGTGATTTATCAAGCATGGGAATAACAACCTTGCTTCCCACGATTCCTGAATCATATGTTACTCGATCGAACACCGTTATAGGTCTCAGATTGTTTAGGAAAAGACTGTAATTAATAGACATTGTACTTGAAGAATATCTCGTCATCAAAATCTAGATAACTTCCTGCTCAACATTGTACGTACATCGAATGGGCGCCTTTCATCAAGGTCTGAAGGTTGATGTACGTAAATTTACTTGAAGTGATAACAAAAACAGAACTAGTATCATAAGTTGGTTAGTATCTCAAATAATTCCAGGGAGAGGGATTCTATGCTAGCAAATATGTTATCGAATGCAAGCAACCCCTTGATCCGTAGCTTCAAATTTCGTAGATTATTATCATAAATTAAGTTGACGAGGCTGACTGCCTAGCATATCTGGAGCTCACCTAAAGCCTTGAGCGCATTAGCATATCTGGAGCTCCACCTAAAGCCTTGAGCGCATAAAGAAACGTATAAGACAAAACTGATTAGAATAGTATTGCACACATCTGTCTAACATGTTGCATAGTTTGCTAAGTTCAACTTATACTAACAAAGGCGCACGCACGATGCGAGTTTCAAAACCACAAAAAATATCGTTTAGTGATTTTTATTTTAAGTTGTACATAAATAAGATACTCTGATATAAGTTTAATTACACACTTTTTTAATTTATTTATTTAAGACACCATAAGATACACAACGTTTTGAATCTAGGCTATGAGCCTAGTAAATTTTTAAATGATACGTATACATCTCGCTAAACATCCAAGAAAAATGCATGGAAAAAAAGTTTCTAGTCTATAGAGGTTTCTAATATTCCAACTTGGACGTGTCGCTTTAGTACGTAGGATGAATGCTTACATTGTCGACGTCTGGATACTCTATGATACTTAAAACAATAAGAACACAACTAACAAAATTCAGACTGAAGTGAGTATTACGGTTGGAAACATGAGACGTTCATAGATATAAAGATGAGGGTATGTCCTTCGCAACTCCATCTGATCAATATTTCTCCCTTGTTACAACTTTGCAAGAAGATTTTTCTTGTTCAGAAGCAGAGATGAAGATATGAAAGCACACACCTGCAAGAAATTGAGCAAGGCTTCTTGTAATATGACAATAAGACAATACTGGTATTCGGTAAAAAAAAAAAAATCATTTGAGATGAAACAATGTTGCACAGATCACATGAATTTGACTTTCTTAAGTTTTCCGGTGGGGTCTCATGGGATGAGATAAAAATCTAATTAGAAATCGCAAATGGGGAATTTGCTGAGGCTCAGAAATGGGTAATAGAAAAGAAAGTTTTTGTGAGGTCAGAAAACAAAGAGTAGTAAAGTTTCAGAATGCATATGTTGAATCTTCTTAGGAGGAAAAATGTGAACGACGTTCCAGCTTCGAGGGTGGCCTTTGACTGGAAGGGTTCTTTTGGAGTTGCCGAGGTCACCGGGTTATCACAGATGACTGCAAAGAGTTTTGGCCTGAAATTTCATGTTAAGGAATATGAGGACGATGTGGTAACTTACATCACTGCAAGGATTAGTACACATTTATGCATGATATAAAATAAGATTCATTGGCTTATTCATACGGAGCCACATCAAAGATCCCATTCCTGTGTTCGAGATAAATGAACAACCAATTGTGCTAAGCAATACTGAAGGTACCTTAACTTTAAATAATTAAAACGATCAAAGAGCTACATGGAACTCTTTGGCATAAAAGCAGATCAGCTCATCTGCTCACTTACTGCTACATTCTCTGCAACACATATTGATTGATGCTTATCGTTCTCTAAGTGGATTTTGGTTGGACTAAACTGCTAGCAACAAATTCTTTCTAAGCTAATTAAGAACTTACGCCGATCCCTACACAGAAAATTGTCGATCCTAAAAATCCCATATAGCGAGAAAGACCATATCATCACAGATATTCTTATATAATCTAGTCATTGTAAATCAACCAAGGAATCCTACATTAGCTTATCTTCTAAGAAAATTCTGGCGTAGGAGAACTTTGGACAGTATCATTTTCATCTGATCACCTGTCTTCTTTCAGTATGCCAAGTAAATAAGCCTATCCCTTATTTAAACTACAGTTAAGGGACCTTTGGTTGCTAGCCAACATTCCAAATATTTCACGTATTCCAGATAGATTGACAGCCAATTAATGTACCCAAAACAAATATTTCAACATCCAGTTGAATTTATCTAAGCACACTCCTATTAAACACATTTACACAAATAGTTGAATAGTTTCAGTATGAAGTTTCTCACTGGGGTATTTTGTCAATCAGTTGAAGTTCAAGTTAAGAAACATTTAAATACAGAGAGCAGAGCTACTTTTTGTGATCTCATACACACCAAAAAAAAAAAATTAAGAGGAAAGACTTGACAAAATTGTTTTATTTCTAAGATACCCAAAGGGAAATAGAAAACAAATGGACTATATGCAAAAAGATATCAGTTTTGAACTTCTAGAGCAGTGGTTGATTTTGGACAAATATTTACACAAATAACCATGGAATTCAACTGGGGATTAGGGTCGGAATCACAAAAAAAATAAAAATTAGAATCGGGAATTAGGGATTGTAGTCGATTGTGTTTATGGGATGCAGAAACAAAATTAACCAATCTAAACAATTGTTAATGCAAATTACCTACCAATAAGAAAGGGTGAAATCTAGTTCTTCCCAGATGCAAATTATTAGCTAGGATTTCAATTTAGGGCAAAAAATTGAAGTAAGGCAAAAAATATAAGAAGTGGGAATCGAAGTGAAGTCATTAGGCGGAGAACTCAGCAGATTTATTTTATATTTTTGTTAACAATGGAGAAATGACAAGAAATCGAAGGAAAAGTCGGAAGGTTTTTTTTCTGAAATTGGTTAAAAATCTATTGGCTTCGCCCAGGTTTGAACTGGAGACCTTCAGTGTGTTAGACTGACGTGATAACCAACTACACCACGAAACCATTTGTGATATTAAGGCAGTTATCTGGACTTCGAAATGCTTTTCTTCCCAGATCTGCAATTCAAATTTGATGTAGTTTGTTTAGGATCCAGTTTTGTTTTCTTTAATGACTAACATTAAAGTAGCTGCACCATATAGCATCTCTTCTGGATAATGTTAATGTAATTGTTGCATGAAAAGGGGCACATTGACATTGTATTTAGGTACCGGATAGTAAATTACTCCGGCATTCAGTTTGGCCAGTTTTAGGTCCTACAAATTTATGATTAACTATGAACAAACAAAACTCATAAAACTCGTGAAGCTACATTTAGTTGTTGATGGGGTAAAAAAAAGTAAAATTGGGAAAATATCCTAAAAATTCATGCCCGTCGGAAAAACGCTCCGTAAAAAAGTTATAGAAAAATATTTTATCGTTATATTTTTCATCCATGTGTCGTTAAATGGTCAAACTGTGCACATTTAACTTTATACATGTATGAGCCTAAAAACGAGATTTACCCCTTAGCCGTCCAAATCTAACCATAGGAGACATGACGAAATCCAAAAGTAAGGGTAATCTCGTCTTAAGGCCCACACATGTATAAGGTCAAATGTGCACTGTTTGATCATTTAACAGCACATGGATAAAAAATATAACGATAAAGTATTTTTCTATAACTTTTTTTACGAGGCATGTATTTTTGGTGTATTTTTACAAGTATCCCGTAAAAACACCAAAGCAAGCTAAACTTTTGTTTTCATCGCTAATTTATAAGCTGTTTGGATACTGTTTAAGAAGTTACCTTTTAACTTCTAAAAACAAAAAATCAGAAATTAATTTGGATATTAAATTTATAGAAGTTAGTTTTGATATTAAATTTAAGAATGATTTTTAGAAATAAAAAAATTAACATTTTATAAAGTAAAAATATTTTATTTCTTATTTCTGTTTTTAGTATCCAAACGCGCTATTACTCTCTTCGCACGGCAGAATCTCTCTCTCCAGTTCCTTAGCTCTTAAATAGTTTTAGTCAGTACTTCTTCTTTTTTTTCAAACCATTAAAAACCCGCCTAGACACTATTTTTCATTACTTACTTTATACTACTAGTCTCATCTTTACGCTCTCTCTTGACTCTTGAGGGAAGAGAAGAAGATTAGTTAGCTTTTATCAGCAGCAGCTCACTTCCCCTCTCTCTCTCCGTGTCAAAACTAAACCCTAGACCAGACCAAAAAACCATGAAATCAGCTCAACAGGAGAACATTGTGTCCATTTCCGGTGGTACATCGAAGAAGAGACGAGCAGTTACGTCAGATCAGTGTATGCAAGTCCCGGTGTCGTCGAAGAAACGAGCCGTTCTGGGAGAGATAACAAACTTAACAAACTCCTTACCGACTGTGAAATCAGATAATGTAGTTGTTGAAAAAGCCAAGAACAACATCGAATTGAAGAAGCAGAAAGTGAAGGAAGAGAAAAGGAAATTAGAAGTGGAAATTGAAGCTGTTTACGCGACTGATATCGATAAATATGTTCATTTCATGGAGGTATATGAAATAAGTTCTGGTCAATTTGTGTAGATCTTGATGAATTTTGAGAGTTGTTTAGCTCAATTATGTTTCTGGTGGATGTTTAATTAGCTTGAATTGGGTTTTATTGACAGGTTGAAGACAAGAGAAGGCCAATGTATGATTATATGGTGAGAATTCAAGAAGATATAACTATTGAAATGCGAGCGATTTTAGTGGATAGGTTAGTGAAAATTGCTCAAGTATATGAATTTGTGGAAGATACACTTTATCTTACCGTCTCTTACATTGATAGATTTCTTTCTTCGAAATCTATTCATCGACAAAGACTTGAATTACTTGGTCTTTCGTGTATGTTTGTCGCGGCCAAGTACGAGGAAATTGATCATCCTAGTATGGAAGAGTTTAGTGGTATAACAAATAATACTGGTATTAATAAGGATGAAATGTTGAAGATGGAAAGGGAAATACTCAGATTGTTGAATTTTGAAATGGGGAATCCTACAATTAAGACATTTCTAAGGAGATTGATTACTTGGGTTTCAGCGCAAGAGGGTTCGTTATTTGCTCTGAATTTGAAGTTGAAGTTCTTGGGTTATTATCTTGCAGAATTGAGTTTACTGGATTATGGTTGTATCAAGTTCTTACCGTCTATGGTTGCCGCTTCGGTTGTTTTTCTTTCGAAATTCACAATGCAGCCTAACATCCATCCCTGGAATTCAGCACTGCAAACTTATTCAGGTTATGGCTCATTTGATCTCAAGGATTGTGTTTTAGCCATTCATGAGTTACAGTTGAATAAGAAATGGGGAGCATTGGTAGCAGTAAGAGATAAGTATAAACAACACAAGTTCAAGTGTGTTGCAATGTTGATTTCTCCCTCAGAAATCCCAGCGACTTACTTCGAAGATACCATTCTTTGAGACTGATTATGAGTGATTGCCCTAATGTTGTAACAATAGCCTAATGTAGAGCTGAATTTTTCAGTTGTATTCATCTTAACATGTAATTGAATGTAGTGAGATTAAGAGCAGAACGGCTGGTTTTCTACCTGTTTTCAAATTGTCACAAATTCGCAGTAATTTCCAATACAAAAGGACTAGAAGCTAAAATTTCATCTTGAAAACAATTTTCAGTAAGCCATTACTGGCTCCCAAAGTACATATATTAGCATACAAAAGACAACATAATCAAAGGTTTAGAAGTTGAATTGGTTTATCCACAATATTTTTCTAGTTATACATAGGGTTTGGTGTCAGTTTTGTTTTTCAACTAGAAGAAAACAGCTCTGCCTGTTCAGGTAGATCTTTTTGACTATCTTCATCAATGTCTATAGCTTTCACACCACCGGCTAATGATGATGATGAATCAGATTTCACATCCTTCCCCTTCACCTCACCATCTCCCTCAACTTCATCTTCGTCAAAGGAACCAGTACGTTGAAGTTCTTTCACTTTGCGATACTCATCATAGTGCTTTTTCCTGTGCTCCCTAAAATGTTTCTTTCTATCTGTTTCCGGACCTGATGAAAAATCAAGATACAAGATGAGACAGAGAATCATGTTATAGGTGAGCTCAAGTTCAGATTCAACTAATACAATGTAATCCTCAATAAAACTATAATATCAGACAGTAGTACAGAAGGCAGAAGATATGTTAAGTTAAAAATAGTACAGGCAACCAACATCTGGTTTATTTGACAAAGAAAGCATTTCAAATGAGTTTATATGTGTCTGGTTTATTTGATAAAGAAAGCATTTCAAATGAGTTCATATGTAGAATCGTGCAGTTGGTTTCAAGATCTAGGATATAGAATGTTTCCACATGTGCAGAATCATGAAAAGTCTTAACATCTAGTTAAAAGCTATTATTTGACCAAACGAATGGACCAGTTCAGTACCCCACCAAGTGGTAAATAAGCTTAATGTGATGATCAACACTTCAAATTAACAATTTATCAAAAGGTTGCAAGCATCTAACAACTAGTGCATAAGATGAATATGGTTGTAGAGATGAAACTGCCTAATTGCAAGAGAACATGTTTTAGGTTTCTCATTTCACAGGAAGACAGGTTTTGGTGAAGATATCATCTTCATCTAATAGATCCTTTTCACCAAATCATCATGTCCTACGAATACTAGCCCTCTCAACTTACCATGTAAATGTACTGAAGACATGCTCATATTTAGCATGTCGACAAGGGTTTGCAAGGTGCATGGGGACAATCTAAATCGCTGCCAACTATTGGGTCATTTCCAAGTGCTATCTAAAGATTCTAAACCATTGGGTCATTCCAGGTGCTATCTACATAAAAAAACTGTTCCAAAAATATTCACCTAGGACTAGTATAAAGAAAAGTTGCAAATATCAAATTTAGTAAAGGCAAAGCACCTCCTTCATCGTCACCATCTTCTTCCATGTTATCTGCCTCATCTTCAGAAGATGTCCAACCCCCAGATTGTTTGGTGCTTCTACTTGAAGAAGCTACATCAGTCAATGCAGTTCGTATAGCTGCTGCATGCTCAGCTCTATCCATGCACTCATCAAAATTTTTAACAGGAGATAAAGAACCTGCACATTCATTGATACTAAAGGCATTACAACAGATCAACAATATTTCGCAATATGTTTCCTAAGAAGAAAACTATTAGCTGAAAAAAATTACATCAACAACATACCGTCTTCCTCAAGCATTGGGTGGTACGGAGTCTTAGGTTCAGTGATTTTTTGCCTCACTGGTTTATTGGCCTCGATTTCACCCAAGTTAGCCTCATCCCATCTCACACGCCCCCTGATCCCAAATGAGAAACCAGTTTGATTTGGTTTAGTTAGTCATAAGACAATACAGAGGCTTGCGAAACCTATTGTCAGTCTCCCAGGGGAAATAAGGCAAGTTTATACAGGTATCAGGGTGAAACCATTACTCGAATGCCCAAACATTAACAGTCATAGTTTAACTATACATTAAATAACATAGTGTATCATACATGGCTTGGCAGAAATGCTCACAAAAAAATGATCTTCAAACCAATAAAATGAAGAAGAAGAAAAATGCAAGAATTAAAAGCTTGCTATCATACCGTTCAATAAGTATCATTTTTATACAATCAAAAGGTCTACTTCATAGATGGGCTTTTCATTAGGCACTGGTTGGAGTGGTTGGTGCAATGACCATGTAAGCAATGCGCTCAACCTCTGAGTCGAGATAACTTTAAGCTTGGGAAGACCCCAAAATGTGAGAAAAATATAAGTTTGACAATTCCTTCATTTAGTGTTGATTACGTGGGACAAAACCACAAGGGAAAAGGGTGTTTACTGTTTACATGATTAGATAATGTAGGGCGCAGGTATCACTAAATTGGCACTACAGTCTACAGAGATATACCCCGTCAAAAAGGATATCTAGAACATGATCTTCTGAACAGTTGAAGGTTTTTCATCTAGTCGGAAAGAAAAGCACCTCGGTGAAAAGGGTATAGGACTTTCATCCTCCGTAAAAAGATATATATACAAAAAGAAGGTGACAAGATTTACCTCATTAGATTAGATTCAATTCTTCGCAAATGCCCTAACTACACCAAGATATCCCAGAACAAACCTAAGTTGACAAAGAAGACATAGTTAACACCAGTTAGTCATTCATACATGCAAGAAAATTGCAGTTGCAAATATGCGAAAGGGATTGCAATTCTAATAGCAAGTCGAAGCTAGTTTGACGTAGAGTGGGTCAGCGACAAAATCTCCATCACAATCTCCTAGATTAATAAATCTAAATTCGAAACAACAAACTTTGAATCTCCAATAGCTTTACCAATTTCACAGATAGATGTTCATTTGGGATCCGTAGCACAAGCAGATATCATAATCCAAATAAAACTTCATTATACACCAAAAACACAACCCAAGTTGTATACTGTACAAATCAAATAATGGTCCAACATATCAAATTCATCTTTTACAAATATCTAGGTCTGTTGATATGAGCCACAAAGACATTTCTCCGTTTTCATTCACACATTTTGTAGAATAACTCATAAACAACACCGAAACACCCATGAATTTTTGAAATCAAGAGCCAGATAAATACATAAAATCACACAGATGCTCAAAATTCTCATTTCCCTTATCAATTGAATGATACCCTATTTAGCTTTACAAATAAACAATAACATAATGAATCAGTAAAATTACTAAGGAAAATTTCAACAAATCTACTTAGCAGAAAATTTTGATCGATACCCATGTTACAGTAACTCAGATTACATGGGAAAAAATCACAAAAAAAAGCATAATTATACGTCAAAATAAATTGACCAAAATGGAGAAAGCTGGAAAAATTCTGGAATCATACATATATTATCCAGATGAATATATAGAGAGGGGAGATATTTCCATACCGAGAGATATATAAGAAAGAGAAATCAGAATGGGCGAATCAAAGAAGAGGAAGAAAGAAAGGTCTGCAAAAATAAATGTTTCCTTACTTTCCTTTGAATGTTGAATGAATTTCATTTGATGATACGAATTAGCGAACACAATTTTATACCCAATTTACCCTCAATTTTTTATCTTATTCCTTCTTCTCTTGTCCAAACCGGATGTGATGTGACCTACTCTTTATTGTACCCGACCACTAGCCACCAAGTCCCACCAACGTAAATCTCACCTAGTCATTTGGTGGTGAAGAATTTACTTCCAGAGCTAGGGGTGAGCATATGAACCCAAATCTATCGATCCGACTCAATTCATCTGTAATTTGGCGAGTAGACGCCTAACTCGTTCATAGATGGGTTGGATATGGATACATTTTTAAAATCCATTAAATAATGGATTGGATACGGATATAAATATAGAAATCTATTAGATAACCACACTTGTTATGTTTAAGGGTAAATAGAAAATTTATAAAACATAGAGAGACAAATGTAAATTTTGCAAGTATTATATAACTTTTAATATTTTCATTCTAACCTAATTGTACCGATTAATCAAATTGGCAAGCAAACAGTAATGAATATACTCTTAAATTTTACTTCTGGTTGTTGGGATGACATTATTATAAATTTTTGGCATTGTTATGTTGTAATAATTTAATATATTAATTAAATTTCAGTAGTTTAATGTTTAAATTAGTTTTTTTTGTTGACATGTTAATTATTTTTATTTTCCCTGATAAAAACATAAAATCTATGAATTTACTCACATCTAGTTTGCCCACCCGCACATCCATGGATATTAAATTCGTGGGTGATGGATCAGACATGGATGTAAATCTAACACTCGCCATTATGATGGGTTAGATTTAGATGGTATCAAATCCACGAGTTCCACCCGTTTCCCACCCCTATCCAGAGTTAAGATTGAAAATAAATAATGTAAAAAAGAACACTTATCGTACAGTGATAACTAGTAATATCCTCCCATGATCACCCCACAGAAGAGAAAAAATTATTTAAAGCATTATAAGACCAAGGGAAAACTTGATACTTTTCTTAATGAAAAAGCAACATAATCTCACTTTATTCTCTGGCATACTTCTATTCAAAAATATTTTTAACAGAACAAACAAATAATAAAGTCTTTAAAAGTTTTAACCAGGTTTGCATTATTTATGTTGCTACCATTTTCATGGTAACACAACCATTAGTTCAAATGTTTAGAAAAAAATAACTTTGATGAGAAATTAAATGGGTAAATACCGAACAAAAATTGAAAACAATACAAACAGATTTAAGGATAAGATCAACATTGACACATGGCAAATCATTATTGACACATGGCGGATCACTATCGACATATGGCGGACCTCCATTGACACATGGCAAAATGTGATTTTGAAACAGATAACTGATTAATGTTTTGGAGATAAGGGCAAAGGGGCTTTTTCGGTAAATGTCATTTCTATCACCTCTTTGTAAACAAAAACAAATGTAGAGAAGGGACTTTTTGGCTGGTTTTCTTCCCCAAAGAGGAACTCCTCAATTCTTTTGTAACTCAACTATCAATAAACTGAATCAACTTTCATTACCCGTGGACATAGGCAGATCTCTGCCGAACCACATTAAATCTGTTTGTATTGTTTTCAATTGTTGTTCGGTATTTACCCATTTAATTTCTCATCAAAATTGCTTTTTTCTAAACATTTGAACTAATGGTTGTGTTACATTTTCATGGTAACACAACCATTAGTTCAAATGTTTATAAAAAAATATTTTTGATGAGAAATTAAATGGGTAAATACCGAACAACAATTGAAAACATTACAAACAGATTTAACATGGTTTGACAGAGATCTGCATACGTCCACGGGTAATGAAAGTTGATTCAGTTTATTGATAGTTGAGTTACAGAAGAATTGAGGAGTTCCTCATTTGGGGAAGAAACCCAGCAAAAAGTCCCCTCTCTAATACATTTTGTTTTGTTTATAAAGGGGTGATAGAAATGATATTTACCAAAAAAGCCCCTTTGCCCTTATCTCCAAAACATTAATCAGCTATCTGTTTCAAAATCACATTTTACCATGTGTCAATGGAGGTCCGCCGCATGTCGATAGTGATCCGCCATGTGTCAATAATGATTTGTCATGTTTCAATGTTGATCTTATCCTTGAATATCCTTAGTCTAATTTTGGTGCGAGACAAAATGATGCGGGCAAAATAATGGTGCGGGCAAATGATGTTGCGGGCTTGTGGGCAAAATGCTAGTGTGGGCTTGCGGGCGAAATGGTGCTGGATTGATGGTGCGGGAATGAGAACTAAACCATCATCCCCACTTCTTAGTTTTCATTTGATGTATTGCGGACAATATCGGCTTATGGGGTTATGATGTGTGAAATGCTGCGGACAAATGATAGCTTCAGCAGTCCGTATGAAGACCAACTGAATTGGCAAGATAGTGTGGGATGGAAGTAATAAAGTGGTTATAAATAGTAGTGCGGGATGTATTTTTTCCTCTCTGGAACCCCAAGGATTTTGCGGGTGGCTTTAATCTAATCGTTAAATGCATCACGTAAGCAGCGGATGTGGCGTGAAATGGTCTGGAGGGCAACTGTTGTGTATGGTTTTTCTGTTCCACTCCCTTCTATTACATCAAAAGATGAAATTACAATTTGTATTTGATGGCAGTATTGCTTGTATCCTCTCTCGACTTCATCCAACAAAGTGACAAAAGATTGTTTAGTGATTCCACTTCTATCATGTCATGATGACCACTAGAGAAGCCTTGTGGAAAGTACTCAGCGTTTCGCAATTGCTTGTTTTAAGAATTATCACCATCTCACCCCTTAAAGTCATACATTGGACCTGACCTTTCTGTGTTCATTCCTCTAAGGTAAACATGTGGACTATTTTCGTAACTCCCAGCTTGGCAGACACTACTAGAAGTACCTCATTTCACAGCTCTTAAAGCGTGACCAAGTTCACTATTGATAGCTAATTGTTTACCATATTCAACTATATTCCATGATATTATTGTCACTGTGAATATTTACCACGTGTTGAAATAGATTTTTGGTACTCACAATTCAAATACCAAAAGCACATACGGGCGATAATACAGGGAGCTGAAGCAAACAAATTAAGTTACACTCAAATTGAGTTGCTCTCCAAGAAATAAACCTAAATATCACAATTTTCTAGATGATCTTAGGAAAATACTCATTTCTATTTAATTTTCTCCAATATCTCAGTTATTTTCGTTTTAGAATAATAAAACAAATAAAAGACATCTCAATGGTAGTAGTATTACACTTGCAGTCACAACTATTGATTTACTTACTTTTGGTTGGATATAAATCTTTTTCTCGTAACCTTATCCAGTATCAAATGAATAAGATGGTGTCGAACAAAATTTTACTAAAATCAAATGTTCTATATAATTACATGTCAAATAAAGTTCTCGTGACTCATATTGACCTCATATAGTTAGTGTGTCATGCAGTTACATGTCAATTAATATTTACTCTCACTTGTTTCTCATTTATAACAGAAAATTATATGACTGAATATGTGGTAGCTAGTAACAACCGTAGAAGTTATAAGTTTTTAACATGACACACTTGACGTGGATGGATACCTAATCTCTAATAAGAGCAGCAGCAAATTCTTTTTGGAGCAGTAGAGCATTAACAACCCCAGAGTTACAAATTTCTTCTCAAAATTCAGCCCGTTAGATCACCTCACATGGGCTTGAGATGGTTCATGTTGAACGTATTTTTGGGTAGCTTTTTTTTATTTACGAAAGTTATTTCAAGGGTTGTTGGTTTTCTACAGGGGCTGCAAAAATGATTATTATATCTAGTTGGGGATTGGAGATGACATAGTGCATACTGCATAGCAAATGTCTAAACTACTTTTTGATGATATTATCATATTATCCGAGAGCCATAATATTAACCTAACTTATTCAAAATAAAGAACAACAAACTAAAATCTGATTTTATTCAAAATCAAAAACAACAAACTAAAATTTATTTCTTCTTCTTTTCTCTTTCTAGCATATTATTTTTTTCCTTTATTAAACGAATTCATCGTCTATGATTAATGGTTGATTTGAAAGACTATTAATTGATAATCTAAATCTATTATATAAATAGCTCGATAAAAACAAATTAACCCCTAAAGATCTTAGTGATAATCTGAATTTAGAAACACTTGCAGTTAATTAAGAACTAATTATTTTAATTACAGACCTACCTACTGCTTTGTAATAGATGAAATTTCCTAGATATTTTTAGGAAATACCATCTACGACCTAGCCATGGGATATATAATTTTGTGGTACAATTTTCCTAACCGTACGAGGTCAGTTTTCCTAGGCGTAGACAGTTTAATTTGTACTGATTTTGAAGTATAGACTACAGCTATGAAAATTTCTCCTAAACCTAGTCGTAGACAAGTCTGTAGCCTAATAAATTCTACAAGTGTAACGAATATCTTTAACTTTCTAAACATGGCCATATATAGATCTTACGGATTGAAAAAAATCTCTTATGGCTAAGAAAAGATCTCCTATAGCTGGAAAAAAAATCTCCTACGACTAGCAAATGATGAACTGCTAGTCGTAGACAGCCATGTTCTTCCTAAATGAAAAAATAACTCAGATTCGGCTGGGAATATCATCCACAAGCTAGTAATAGGTAGTTTTTCTTTCGGGCTAAAATTTCTAGAAAATCTAAAAAGTCATCCAAACCGGATCTTTGGAGGTACAAATATTTTATATGAATTGTGAGATGAGGATTCACCAACCTCAAACTTATTAGGATCACTTATTTTTGTTAAAAAATTCAGCTTTTGGGGTTTAAAAAAAACAACTCTTTTTTTTTCTCATTCAACAAATGTAATCTAACAACTAATACTCAATAAGCTTAACTTATTAAAAATAATGAATAAAAATTAAATGAGGGTATTTTATTCATTATTAAATATATTTGGATACAGGGTTATTAAATTTACTACAAAATGACCATATTTCTTCTTATATTTTAACCCCTTTAGAATTTTTGCAGCCTATAAAATAGGTATCTTATTTTTGGACAAAAAATGGTCATGAACTCGTACATAAGTATATCAAAGCATCTCCAATGGGAGGTTGGAGTGTTAATTTTTTTGGGGCTAAATTATTATTTTTTTTGCTTTCTCATAGAAAAAAAAATCTTCAACTGGATTATCTAAATTAAGAATAAAGCTTATCTAAAGCCTATCTAAATAATGCTCCATATGTATTCAGGTTGTGAACAACTATGACACAAAAGAGAAGAAAAATATGTACGCCATACAAAATATAAGTCATACAAAAGTAAGATTGCTCCTTGTATTTATTTTTGTTTTTTTTAATAGGAAAGAAAGATTATTATTGAAACTTAAACATGGATTACATTCAGTTTCTCTCTGACGAGAGTTTGTAACCAACTATGAAAGTTTTCCTCCCAATACCGAGGACTAATTCTAGACCTGATATCTTTTTCTAAATGATCTGCTAATTTAACTCTCTAAGAACATGTGTGCATTTACAGGAGTGAAATGTACTTAACAAACGCTTACAATCTAAGATTAAATTATTAATCCATTTAATTACTCCCAAACCTCAATTTATTGCCTTTACTATGTCCAAACTGTCCCCTTCCAAATACAAGTTCTCCACCGCAACTGTTTTTGCCAATTTTATAGCTTCAAGAACTGCCACAGCTTCTGTTCGCTCCTTGTATTTTTATTTTTATACGAATTGAGAATTTTTATTAAGAATTCGAGATTACAGATCTGTAATCATTTGAAATCAAGGTGGACACCCAAGATTTAAAATTACAGTACTCCTTTAGCTGGAGTTTGTGTTTTCTAGTGTGCTTTGAAATAGAGTCAGCCACACCATTAGAAGACCTATCAACATAAATAATGCTCCAAGAGTTTAAAGAAGCTAACAAATGCTTAATCTCTCTTATAATGTTTTTATTCTCCCATCTAACTAGTGATTCATTTTATATTATTGATATAACTACCACCTCTCACTACAGGAAAAAACCTCATATACTATGTTTGAAAAGAGTCGTATAAGCTATTCGACGAAGTTTTACATAAGGTTGCAGATATATGGGGTTGTGGAAGATCACCTAACTTCTACGACTCTTCCAAAAACGTCGTACCTACAGTTGTCATTCATTTTTCGACTACATTTTATCCCAGTCGTTAATATTATTACTCGTACCCTTAATGACCACTTTTATCATCAGTTGTGAAAATCACATCCACTACTCTTTTTTCGCGTAGTTGGACCTTCTTTCATGACTTTTGATAAGTGAAGTAGTATATCTACTTACAACTCTTTTTTATTGTCGTCATATTTTATGTAACAACTTTTGATTATTGTAGTATTACTTTCTATAGCAACATTTCTTAACAGTTGTGCTCAAATACTAATTTCGAATAAAAATATATAAATTGCACATTTGAGAATTCACATTCAAATTGAAACAGTAATAATATAATTAACTTAGGTTTAAACCCAATGTTTACAAGAGCAGTTAGACAATATCTCAATTCAACATAATCCAAATGGGTTAACAAAGACCAAACTACATCTAGTAATCAAGTATTAAGGTTCCGCACCAGAACCTTATCAAAGACCCCAAAATATACCCCAAAATATACACCAAAAGTGTCCAAAAAGTTAAAAGATAAGAGTACCTATGTTTGTTAAAAGGATATACAGTCCTTAGGTCATGGAAGTAGTCCCTGATGCCATGAGCTTATCACTAAAGAAGAGCTAAAAATCGCACATAGATATGTGCTTTTCAATACAACAGAAATTGACCCATATATAACGTAAGTATGATGTCTTTGTTCATTAAAAATGGTTTATCATTTAGAATATGTATGGATTTCTTTTAATTTTACTTTTCATCTTAGAATGCATATGGATGAGTTGAAGTCTTCCGATAGGAGGTTTCTTACTGATGAAGACCTCCTTCTTTCTACACACTCAGATACATTTGTAGATTGGTTTGAACAAAAGGTATGTTTATTATACTTTTAAAAGTCCTGACATAAATTTTACACCTTTAGAACAGGTGAGGCTGTAAACTATTAGGGAAAATTATGCTTTTCTATGTTTAGATGTTGAAAACCATGTAGCTAAATGCAAATTATGACATATCTTTTATTTGTGATTCGTTGTGGGCACTTTTCTTCCGTTAACTAAGTTTATATTTATAGGTAAAAATGCAAATTCGTCAAGGCACATCAGTATCAGTCACGGTAGAGTCATTGTCGAGTGGGCCTGTAGAAATGTGTGTGATATAAAGGCTTGGTCATCAATGGGACTAGGTTTATTAGGAAAGGTGTCCGAAGAGTCACACAATGCAGGACAGTCAGAAAACATTGATTCTATTTTCTATGGTATTTTACGAAAAATTATAATGTTGGACTACCATGTTTTTCAAATTCCCGTGTTCAAATGTGATTGGGCTAATACTAATCGTGGTGTCAAGGTAGAATATGGCTTTACAATAGTAGATCTACGTCAATATAAGAATCAATTTCAGAATGATCCGTTTATTTTGGCATCGCAAGCCCGACAAGTGTTATATTCTCGAGAGTCAGATGCATCTAACTGGTATGTGGTGTTGAAACCACCACCTATGGGTTTCCATGAATTAGAAGAATACTATGAAAAAAAAGACATAAGTTGTTAACCATTAGATATTTCAATTGTTGGCAAGGAAATGGATGACGAGAGCGAGAGTTACGCAAGAAGAGATGCCGAAGATATCTTAGTGACTCATTCAAAGAAGACAAAGAAGAAGAAGAAGAAGAAGAACATGACCTAGGATAGTAATGGGTGATGTTAAATTCATACTCAGTTTCAGTCACATTCATTTTTATTTTTTCTTTGAGATCTGATATTAGTTAAATTGGATTTTTGTAAAGTATTGTGCTTGCAAAAGATTGGATTTTTTTAAGACTTTCATTTTGTTTGGAATGTACTATGTTTGTCAACTGGAAAACAAGTTAATAGTTCTCTCACCATTTAAGTCTTGTTATCGCTTTAAATCTATGTTTTGTCCCTCTGATTTTTCTAAATAAAGAGCTACTGAAAATTGAAAGTATTGTATTACTATCTCAATTTCCAACATAGAGCTTGGGTGCACATTGGTTCTAGCACTTGTATATCACATACTGATATTATTTCAGTCAGGTTAATTTGTCTCCAATTGCTCACTAGTTCTCTAGTAAGCTGTGAATATTGATAGGCGTACTGCCAATGTTACAGTCCCAATTGCAGTGTGAAGTGGTATCACAATTCACAACGGGGGTCGATCGATATTGAATGGTGTTGCAGACTTTCTGTAATACTTCAATTTAGTTTGGCATAAGATGAATCTCCTCAACAATCTTAAATTTTTATCTTTCAATTTTAATTGACGTAATATAATATTTCACAACTCTTTTTAAAAGTCGTCATATAGTATACAATTACCTTTTCGTAGAACGTTGTAATTTCTTATTTTTGTTACTACTCTTTTTAATAAGAGTTGGAAATGATAGTAAGTCACAACGTTTTATAAGATAAAGGTAGTAAAAGATATTTTACGACTTATGCACTAAACGTCGTGAAACAACAGTCGTAAAAGGGGTTTTTTCCTGTAGTGAATCTGCATCTGCCTCAAAGATGATTATCCAAACTCAAATATAATGCCCAAATAGCTTCCTTGATCGCAATACACTCAACTAACTTAGAATCTAGAATCCTTTCTTCATAGCTTCCTTTAATCCCTTTGCAAGAACCTGCGCAATCCCAAAATATCATTCCGGTACCAATGCAGTTAGGATTATTATCAAATGAAGCATCAGTATTTATTTTACAATAATCATTGGGAGGAGCTAGCCATAATGCATTGTTTGTGATCAAGCTTTTTAGGTACTCTTCGTTGAATGGTAATATGCTATTTACATTGTCTATACATTATTCGTTTAACAATGTGATTTTCCGCTAAAATCTATGCATGCTTAGTTTCCTCCAACAGTAGTGTACTCCAATCTCAAGTTCTGCTTTACTAACTTATTTTTGGCCGGATATAACTCGTTTTCTCGTAACATTATCAAGTATCAAATGAAAAGGGTGCTACTGGTAATAGAAATATCCTTAAAAAGAACTTGATTAGATATTATTTTGAAGCATAGAACTTGATTAGATAGGTGGACGCAAAAAGAGTTCAGCAATATTTTACCATAATCAAATGCACGGTTCATTATTACATGCCACATCAAGTTTTCGTGACTCATAAATTCATATAGTTCGTGTGTGTCTAAACATAATCAGTGTGAATACTGTAGGTTTCTATAAAACTTTTACATTCACTTGTTTCCTTTATCAGCAGGAAATTGTGTCCAAATGTGTGGTAACACTGGAAACCAGTAACAACTGTAGACGAACATTTTTTTAACTTGACATAAACTTGATGCGGATACCTTTTAGTGAGCGGTAGAGGCGTAGAGCATTAACAACAACAGAGTAGCAAACATTTTAGACGATATAAAAACTAAGCCAAGTTTATGTTATACTGGCAGATTATATGACACGATGTAATTTTTGGTTCTTAACTAATTTTGGCCCATAAATATATTTCGGGTCATGTGATAAATTAATAAATTGTATTGGCAAATTACACAGATTTTAGATTTTGGTTCATCTACTGATTTTGTTTCATTTGGCAAATTTAGGATCACAATGACAAATTTTCGTTAATTGAGCAAACTTGAGGTTAGTTGTGCTGATTTTTTAAATTATAGAGCAGTTTTTTTGGTCATTATGCTCGATTTCAGTTTACGTTGCAAAACTTTCAAATCACTGTTCATATTTTTACGTTACAATAATAGTTTTCGAGCTACAATGTAAATTTTGGGTCAAAGATACGGATATTCGATAACAATGTAAAATTTAGACCATACGATAAAGTTTGGCTGATGCTAAAGATTTTGAGTGACAATAGTCATTTGATCTCTAATAGCTTCCACAATGGGTAGAGTATAAGACAGACCAAACCAATTTATGGTTTTTGATCCGTCAAAAGCATACCACAGCGGTATAAGTAAAAAGTTTTTTTGGTCCAGATTTTATACTGTTCAGGACCAAGTTTGGTATTTTTTCCGGACCAAACCCATTATAGTCGAGGGGTGGTGTAGTTAGCCGTCTGACTCTAAGCGGGCGTGTAGTGAACCGTTTGATGGCAGGCGTTCTTCTAGCGTAACGCTTGAAAACACGGGCGTTAACCAGATCTCCGTCTGATGAAGCGTTCACCTAAGATTACGCCTGATGAAGCGTTCGTCTAGGATCACGCCCACTAACAGGCGGTAACCAAATCACCGCCCCATTGAAGCGTAATGTTAGAATTCCGCTTGGTCCTTGCATAATGCTAAGGCTCCGCCCAACATCAAAGCTTTACGCTGATGCTCCGCCCAGTTCTAGGCGTGCGTCTAGGCGTCCGCCTGGATGATTTGTTACCATTCTGATTTTGATTTGTTACCGTTCTATCAGCGGCTATAATTTGTATTCTGATACACATATAAATGAATTTATACCTCTCATTCACATTTCAAATCCACATCTTTTACATTTCATAGAAGATTTATAATCTCTCGTTTTCATAATTATGGCTTACGAAAATTTTAGCCTTAATACATAGAATTTTACCATAGAGGAAGATTTATCCCTATGTCGAAACATAGTATTACATTATCCAGCAAGGGGTCATGAACGTCGGATGAATGGTTCAACGAGTATGGAATGGTTAGAACATATCCATGCTAAATTTTGTAATGAAACCAGTAACCCCAATAACCGGAACAGAGCATGTCTTTTTTGTCGATTTCAGGAAAAAAATCTAATTTTCGACTTTAATCGCTAAGGTGAATGAAATAAGAATTAGGAATGAAAGTGATGATGAAGTTGTTGCCAGATCTCTGGAGGAATGGAGAAGATGGAAAGGTTCAGATTTCAGGTACCAACCTCATTTCCAGATCTTACGGGTGATGGAAGAATACAACCCTTTGTGTTGATTATTCTCCGAAGATGTGAAAAACGTAGTCCAAGGCGTCATACGACCCGTTGAAGGTTTGCTTAAGTGTTTAAGTGTAATCTAATGATTTATTGTATTTCATTTCCTTTAATGTTACGCGATGTATGCCTTTTCGATTCAACTGTTTTACAAAAGCAATTAACTAATACACTCACATTTTAGGACTAATCAAATATGGGCACTTTAGCCATCTATTAAAATATATTGATAATACATGAGCTAATAAGTAGACCTAAACTCACTTTCGCAAGCATCGAGGTTGCGCTTAGCATGTGCAGCAAGCCTTTAAACCCCTAGGTTCTCCTAGCGGCCGAGTGGTGTCTCGGGCGGGGTTACAAGAGATTTACCCATAAAACCTATCCAGAGGATTTACAACTTGTTATTCCTCACCAGAATCTGACCATAAGTGTTTGATCAAGTTATTTTGCAAACGAATATGAGTATCTTTGTTGTGTACTGCACGTCGGCGTTGGTCCACTATCATTCTCGAAAGTTCAGCAGTGTTGTGTCTAGAAATATTTACCGGTGCATGGTGGCTGCGTTGATCATACTCATGCGTCCAATCACCGGGTAAACGCTCATCCTCCACTATCATATTATGTAGAATGATTACAGTTTTCATTATATATGCTAGTACGTCAGGATTCCACATTCGTGTTGGTTGCTTGATGATTGCAAATTGATTTTGTAATACGCCGAAGCCTCGTTCTACATCTTTTCGGCATCACACTCAGTTGGTGTGCGCAAATATTCTTTCTCATACAAATGCACTATCGTCTTACAAAACCTATGAGTTGCTTCCAAAATTGTGGTTTCTACGATCCATAAATACTCATCTATTGCATCGACCGCACATCCATAAGCTAACATTCGTATTGTTGCAGTAATTTTTTGAGGGGTTAATCCAAGAATACCACAAACATCTTTTTTTAACAAAATAATTATTTACAGCTACGACATCTCGCAATATACGGTTGAATAATTCTCGCCGTATTTTAAATCTTCTACGAAATACATTAGGAGGAAACGTCGGGTTTCTACAAAAGTAATCTTTACATAGAAGTTTGGCACTGGCATCACGTTCTCTTGGTATTATGATGCGAGTATGTGGCTAGTTCATACTTGAAACAATGAATCCCGCAGTGACTGCTTGGTTATTTTGTCTCAATGCAAGTAAACCTTCGTATAGTGAGTACAAACTATTGTTATCATCATCACCAGATGAAGAAGAAGAAGAAGAGGAAGAAGGGGGAGGAGGAATAGAAGAACAAGAAGCATAGTAGTGATTGTTATTTTGATAGTATGCAATTTGCTTATTGATGTTTGTAGTTTTGGTTTGTATACTTGGAGAATCGAGTGTTCAAATTATAGGCAAATTAAGATAAGTCTTTGAGTTTTGATATGACCAAACACGATTGGTATTTTAAAGAAAGTGGGGTGAACAGACGCATCAGAGATATGAAATAGCGGTTGACAAGACAATACCAAATGACCAAAACGACAAATGAAAAAAAAATCGTTTTGAATTGACAATACAAAACAGATATAAAGGAGAAAAGAACAGATTATTAATATCTTTGGAGATGACAACACAAAACAGGTAAAAGACAACGATAATGTAAGAAAAGTATTTTGAAAAGATAATTCAAATCTGACAAAAGAAAAAGTTTTTTGTTCAACTGACAATTCAATGCAAATGAATCACTACTCTTCCGTATCTTGATTCCCAGACGCCGAGTGCGGGGCATAAATGGAGGCAAAGATGATCTGGAATTATAGTTACTTGATTGCGTTGTGGATGATGATCCCTGACCCATGGTATTCCACATCGGTGGTGGCATAGTTTGAGCATATGTGCCAAACCCAATGGGTGGTTTTGATGACGAAAATGGGCAAGCTGTGAGTTCAACATGTTGTTTTCATTTTGTAGACCCCGTATTTCTTCATCTTTGGCCATGAAAAAGTCCATCCTCTCCTTTGTTTCATTTAACGTAAAGTTACGAAACTCTTGAGTAAAATCAGCATATTCTTGAACTAAACCATAAGCCTCGACCTGTTATGAAAAAATTAAAATCAAATTCTCAACCATTACTATATACTAAAAAAAATTTACAGTGGTTTGTTGTATACTTACGTATGACAATTGTTGTTGAGGCGGAATGGGTACATGTTCAAGAGGATGTTGGATGTTGTGTTTAATACGGTCACCAGCATAACCGTATGTTTCAACCTCCCAATCGACTTTGGTGGCATATTTCTGCAGGTTAGTTACATGTCGCCAACACTCCATATACAGATAATACGTAACAACACGAAATAATTGACTTGCAGGGACCAGACCGTTTTCCCTCATCTCCTCGGCATCGTCGTTGTTCAAGTTGGTAATACGACTAGGCGGGTTGCTAGGAACGCCCCATGTTTCATGGTATTGCCTCCAACACCGTTCTCCGAGATACATGTTATTCTGTGAAAAGAAAATTACAATCAACAAATAAACCAATCAACTAACCGAAATTCAAAGAAAATAAATAAGAATCCTATGGAAATAAATTATAAACTCACAGTTCCTAGCCAAGAGAATATAAACCTTTTCTATGAGAGCTCTATTGATTTCCGTCCAATATCAGTTTCAAAGACTAAGATGGCGGAATCCCACGGTTGCCAGATCACATCGTCTACAGACAACTGATTAAGAGAAGTCCTTGAACGAAGAATATCAATACTCTTCCTTCGTGTACCCTTCCATCGAGAACATCTAGGCCATATTGATTCACTTTCACGTGTTGGGTTCTTTGGTCGACATATGCCCAGATATTCGTACCCCCAAAACTAGAATGTGAAGACAACCGATGGAATAAATAAGTGAGCAAGAAATAAAAATTTAAAAGAATTATAAATAAGACTAAGAAATTTACCTCCAATATTTGGAAGAGTCCGGCCAATGACTTTTGTCCCCTGCCATATGCGGCGAGACCGGAATACAATTTCGCAAATGCAGCACTACCGCAGTCATAATTGTTAACTACATTTAGATCCTCAAAAGCAGCTAACCATCCAACATCAATATAGGTTTTTGCATTTGAAAAGAAAAATTGACCCAAAACATACATATAAAAGGCTCTGGCCACTCTATCAGCAAGTATGCTATCATCGTTAGCCGCAACCAACATTTGTGGACCAAAATATATAGGTGAATCTTTGGAGGTTCGTCAGTGAAGGAAGAGGGTACACAGGAGAGGGAAGAGGGTTAACAGGAGAGGGTTCACAGGCAAAAATGAGGGTTCACATGAGAAAAGAAAATGCTGCTTCGGCTTTGGAGAAGAAGAGTCTGTTTGATGGGGCGGGAAGCTAGGATTTCGCTTGGATTTGGAGGCGGGACGCTAGGGAACCTCCCATGTTTTTCCTCACACGCTTCTCTCGCACATATACACAATCGATTAGGCGTAATGCTAAGAAACCGCTCCATCTCTTGGGCGTGCATCTAGGAGTCCGTCTATCATCAGGCGTAATATTTGTTACCGCCCGACATCAAGCGTTCGACCAGATGTCCACCTCACGCAAGCGTTACGCTAGACAACCGACCGTCTCAACAAGCGTATACCCATACGCCCTCCCAGCAACAAGCGTTATCCTGGAGCACCGCCCGATCATTTTTAGTCATGTACCCGTTGTTTTCGGGCCGGACCAAAGAGTAAAATTTTTACACTTTGGTCTTTGGTAATGGTCTTACCATTGTGGACGCTCTAAGAGCATCCACAGTGGGATGACAGACCATCCGATTAAAGAGTAAAAATTATACTCTAAACTCCGCCTGAAACATAATGGTGCGGGAGTAAAATTTGATCGGCCAGTTGTCTAAGCTAGTGCCTGGCGTCGGGCGCACGGCTAGGTATACGTCTAGTTTTACGGGCGTACGTCTGTGGAAACGCTTGGGTGGGGCGGAAACTTGGTGAACGCTCGATGGAAGGCGCTACCCAAAAGAACACCTGATGAAAGACGCACCCCTAGATGCACACCCCAAAGACATGCGCTCTCTTAGCCGAACGCCTGATGGGGCGGTATCATAGCCACACGCCCGGTCATTTTTCTACACGTGTAGCTAGTTCATGTGCGGAAAAGGACGGGCGAACGCTTAGCCATCCACTTGAATCATTAGGTGCATCCCTAGCCGAACGTGCGTCTCACCAGGCGGACGGCTGGGTGAACGCTTGATGGGGCGGACCAATATATTCCCGTACAACTCTCTTCTCCTCTCCAGTTCATTTCCTCCTGAACACTTCACAAACAGACGCACAACCAATCATCCGCCTACACTCCACTTTCTAAACCTATTTCTCCCTCCAAATCAAACTCAACCTCTTGTCAAATTTGCAGAAGCTTGGCAGATTTGATACCAAGTAATCTAAGTTAGGATTATTTCAAAGCAAACAAGGTAATAAACTTAAACTTTGATATAAATTGTAATTGATTTCATAGGTTTAGATTATGATTTATTATAATGTTTTGTTAATTAAATTTGTATATATATGTTTAAAGATTAAACATATGATTATGAAAAAGACATATTAGGTTTTAGAAATTGTAATTTTGGAATTAGGTACATTTCTAGGGTTTATGGAAGTTGTAAATTGGGTATAAAAAATTGATGAGAATTTGTTGAATTGAAGTTAGAATTGATTAAGTTGTTGGTTAATTTGAGTTGGGTTGTGGTTAATTTTATGATTAATTGACTTGATTGTCTTTGAAATTTGGGAATTAAGAATGTTTATGTTTTATAATGAATGTGTACGGAATTATAGAATTAGGGAATTATGATGATTTTTTGGACAATTTATGATTTGATTAGTAATGGACTATTTTGTGAATAATGAATTTTGTAATTTGGTTGATTTATGTATGTTTGTACATTTGATTATTTAATTATCTAATTAATTTTGTAATGATGAAATTAGTATTTTTGTGGATTTATGGATTAATATAGAGTTTTATATTTGTGCATTGTGAGGATTACTCTTGATTTTGAAACTTGTATGTACTGTTTGCACAGATGTTGAGCAATGTCACGTCGAGATTCGTTGGTCGAAAAAAGAGGAACAAGAAAGCTAAAATTGTTGAGGATCCAGAAGTAGACCCTAGTACTGAAGAAATGGTCGATGTTCCCGGGTTGGCGAACTATACTGTTGTGCAAGAATGGAGATGTGCAGCGGAAGGATGTACTTGGAGAGTTAACTGTTATCCAACCTTTGATAAGATCACATTTAGGTGCAAATCTGGAGAGTTGAAACATAAATGTAAACCTAAAGGTGTGTGCTCTATTTTCATGTCTCCTTATTTTGTATCTCATTATGTTGTGCTTATTAAAATCTTGATGTTTGTTGTTTGTATACAGGTTTGAAAAATCCTATGGCTAATGCAAGATGGGTTGCTTCAAAGATAATGGGGTATGTTTCTGACCACATTGACTGCAAGCCTTCACATATTAAAGATAGGGTGAAGAGAAAGTATAAAGTAGATATCTCATATTGGACTGCTTGGCATGCTAGGCACATATGTTTAGAAAAGGTTTTTGGGTCATTTGAAGATAGTTATAGGCAAGTACCAGAACTGTGTAGACAGATTCAATTAGCAAATCCAGGCAGTGCCGCAACTTGGAGTAAAGAAGGTGTGAATGAACAATTTGCAGGGTTGTTCATTATGTACAAGGTTAGTCTAGATGGTTTTCTTAATGGTTGCAGACTGATTATTGGATTAGATGGTACATTTTTAAAAGGGAAGTATGCAGGAATGATCTTGGCTGCTATGGCTTTGGACAACAATAATGGTATATTTCCCCTTGCCATATATTTTTGCAGAAACGAATGCAAGGAAACTTGGAATAAGTTCTTGTCTATTCTTGCGCCACATGTGACCATTCAAGATAAGCCAATTACATTTATTTCTGATCAGCAAAAAGGTATTACACCAGTTTTTTAGCAATGCACATTCTTAGTTAACATTGTTAGTAATAGTTAACATTATTGTAATTTGATGATGCTTTTTGTTTCAAGGTTTGATTGATGGTGTGGCTAGACAATTTGCACATGTCAAACACTATCATAGGTTTTGCTTCAGACACTTGTACAAGAACATGAAGATGAAGCACCCTGGCGCTTATTTAGAGGAACTTGTTTGGAAGGCAGCAAAAAGCTACAACGAGATAGATTACCAGTTTTGGATGCAACAAGTGGAAGACTTGAATCAAGAGGCCAGAACCTGGTTAGAATCTCATCCAAAGGAAGAATGGACAAGGCACAAGTTTGATCATACTTCTAGATGTGAGCATATCACTAACAATTTCAGTGAGTCTTTTAACAAATGGATTCTTAAATTGAGGGCAATGCCTATATGCAAGTTAGTGATGGAGTTTGAGAAACTAGTCATACAAATTTTTTACAATAGAGAGCAACTAGCCCTCACTTGGGATCAAGATAGGTTAATAGAGAGAGCTGAGAATAAATTGAAAAGGCACATAGAGAATGTGCATTGGTTTAAATGTTATCCATCGACTAGAACTATTTGGTTGGTTGAAAATAATGAGAGTATGACTTGGAAAGTGGACTTGACTAAGCATGAATGCAAATGTGGAGCATGGCAAGTTGGTGGTGTGCCATGTGTGCATGCAATGGCTGTCATTTTAGAAGTAGATGAAGATGAGTACAGGTAATTCCTAAACAAGTACATGTCTTTTTGTTACTTTGTGTCTAAAAATTCTTACTTTGTGTTACTTTATGTTTGTTTACAGTTTTGTGGATCAATGTCATTTTGTTAGCAAATACATGGCAACTTATGCTGGCAGTATAGAGCCAATAGCCAATCCGGTATATTGGCTTGAGGTATGATTTCTAATCCAATATATTTTGTGTTTCATTTAACTACTCCAATAGAGTGTATAAATATGAACTTAATATTGCCAAATATAGGTCCCTGATGTTTACAAGGTAAATCCTCCAAGAATCGTAAGACCAGTTGGTAGGCCAAGATCGCAAAGAAGGCGAGAGAGGAATGAGCAACTTGGAATACAAAGGGGAATGAAACAATGTGGAGTTTGTAAAGAGTGGGGCCATAATAGAACTGGTTGCAAATTTCAACCTGAGGGTCATCCATCCAATGTTGGTAAGTGGTAGCTATCAGAATCTCTTTTGTACATTTCACTTTCTTGAACTGTGAATGAACCATATGTTAATCCATGACACCAGTACCTAGCTCATCCATCTAATGTATGATATATTGGTCTTAGGTGTCCATATATATCGTGGACCACATGATAGGAGGCCTCTTATCAGTGATGGAGCCGCAATACCTAGACCAACACCTACATCCAGAATATATACAACTACAGGTATTAGGCCAACTAATGGAGGAGTACCTAGAGGTGGAATTCCACCTATGGATGACATTACAATTGGTAGAGGGAGACCTGGTGCTATTGCAAGAGGTAGAGATGGTGCAGCTGGTACTACAAGTGCAGCTGTAAGAGAAAGAGGGGGTGGTGTTGCAAGGGGAAGAGGAAGAGGTACTCATAGTGCTACTGCATCTCAATCATCTCAGGCATCATCTCAGGCATCTACAATCACACAACAGCCTACTACATCAACAAGGCCTGCTTCCCTTTTAGGGCACAATCAAGACCAACCACATCTAAAGAAAACCAACAATTCTACTTTTGGGGTTAAATGGTATTAGGTATGTTACTTTTGTTATTGGCTATCTACTTATCTCAATTAAGCTTTAAACTACTGCAATTAAACTCTCCTAGCAGTTTTTAACTTTGTTGCTTGTCTTGTCAAACCAAATACTCTACTCTACAATTGTATAACTTGTTTAAATCCTTAAAAATCTTATTTTGTTGTGATGCCAATGTGTTTTTTGTTAATTTTTCTTGTTATGGTGGTGAATGCAATGGTTCTAGTAAATATTTAACACAAATTTGTTAAAAGTTAAAAAAAAAACTCAAAATCCCGTAATAAGCAAAGGCAACAGAGAGGAATTGGCGATTTTGCCGATTAATCGGCAATTAATCGGCGATTAATCGGAAAATCGCCAAAAAATCGCCGATGTTTTGAATGGAAAAGGCCACAGAGAATTTTTGCCGAATTTTTGCCGAATTTTTGACAAAAAAAACGGCTGATTATGGGTTGTTTAACGGAATGGCAAACTTGTAATTTTTGGACTAACGGCCGGTTAGTTTGACCGCGTTGACTGACGGTCTTACGACCCAAACACACCATTGGACAAATTTACGACCCAAACACTCTACCATACCAAAACCTACGACCCAAACACAAAATTTCTCTTATATATTTTTAGCTACATATAACTCTTTTTCTCATAACCTTCTCGGATATCAAATTAATGCCGTGCTATTGATAATATCCAAAAAAAAGAATTTATAATTACATGTCAAACAAAATTATTGTGATCCATAATCTCATATACTTAGTGTGTCCTCCACATAATCAATCAATGTTAATAGGTGTATTTTCCTTTTTGTAAAATGTTACATTCACGTGTTTCTCATTATCAACCGCAAATTATATGACTGAATGTGTGTGAAAATAACCAGCAATTAAGCTTACAATTTTTTAGCATGGGTTCGGCGAATGTATGCCCATCAGGAAGAGACCAGCAGATTGAGAAGCAAGCTTCAATATATAACCAGGCCTCTGGACACTATTACCAGGTCAAAAGAAGATTCTCATATACTGCAATAAAAAATAACATGTTGCTACGGAGGATTATTAAATTTTACAGAGGGTTACTGATAGACACATTTTAGTGTCTAAATTGCACCTTAATTTCTAGTGAGTTAGTATTCGATTGTGTGTCTATTACGTGTTTTTATGCTTTTGTAGGTACATTAGAAGAATAAAGATTTGTGGAAAAAATTGGCTCAAAAAGTGTTCAAAGCACCCGGGAAAATGGATCAAGGCACCCACACTTTGGATTGGGGCACCCTTGGATCGGGATGAGCTGGATCGGACCAACTCAGCGGGTCAACTCGGCCCAGTCAACTCGGTCAAAGTCAGTTGACCGAGTCAAAGCTTCATCGAGTCAAAGCTTCATCGGCAGCAGAATTTTGATCCAGATTTTTTAGCGATTTCATCACAAATTGATAGGTACCCAATCTAATTAAAGGTTCGTATAATCGATTAGAAGCTCTAGAAGCCGAAGATAAGGGCTGGAGAAGCATGAATTTGGACGGGAACAGGAACACATCTCTGTTTTGGATTACTATCGATTTCTCGTCAAATCACCGAGTTATAATGGGATTAGAACATC